>CM077821.1:13144856-13540670 GCA_039720395.1 Liquidambar formosana
TCTATAAAGCCATCATTCTTTACACTTTGGCATTTTGGGGGCCAGCTCTTTTCTTTGCTGAGGAGATTGGCCGGAAAAGGTGTTTGTGCCGGAACTCCTCACCGGAAGCCGCTTTCTAAAAGTTTTCCGTCCGTTCTTCAAGTTTTCCGGTGAGTTTTTTTTTGTTCTTGATGTTCTTCATTTTGCTCTTTATTTTATTTCTTAGCTGCACCCAATTAATCCGTTCGTAGGGAATTTTAAAAAACGTCTAACTGTTTGTGGCCCAAAGAAAACCCGAATGTCCATACCCCTTTTTTTTTTTTTTGACCGAGACTTCACCTGGTTCTTGGAAATGTAAAAGTTCGCCATCACCGAGATTTCACTAGGTTCTTGGAAACGCAAAAGTTCGCGATGACCGAGATCTCACCTGTTGTTGAAAAGCCTTAACCGAAAATATACACTTTTTATATATAAAATATTGCTAGTAAAAAGGATGCTGCCAGCTACTTTTTCTCTTTCTTTCTTTTTGTTTTTTTTGTCTTCTTTTTTTTTTTCTTTTGGTAGGTGTGCCAGCCACTTTATTTTTTCGGTAAGCATGCCAACCACTTTACTTTTTCGGTAAGTATGCCATCACTTTTAAACTCACGTACACCCACAAAGAAAAAGGGGTTCACCCATCCATGTGACATTATTATTTATTCTTTCTCCTTTTTTTTTGCCACGGTCGATGGGGAATGGCCTGTTAGCTCGTACATAAAGCATTCTCGGGTCACCGCCTGGTTTCCGCGAAGTTCCATTATGCCCTTGGGGCTTGGGAAACGGACCGATTGGTGATATGTTGATGGGACTGCTTCTATGGCATGAAGCCAAGGTCGCCCCATTATCACATTGTAAGCCGAGCGTTCTTCTAAGACGACAAAGTGCTGAACTGTCTGGATTGGCCCTGTCCGGACGGCTAGAGCAATTTGGCCGAGGGGGTAAGAGAGGTTCCCATTAAATGCTTTCAGGCTGAGAGTACTCGGGGAGAGATCGTCCTTCTTCAGTCCGAGTTGGTCAAAGAGCTTTCTAAACATAACATTCACCGAGGCTCCGTTGTCGACATAAACTTTTCCCACATCGTAATTCGCAATCATCATCCGAACTATCAAGGCATCGTTGTGAGGGTGCTGTGTTCCATCGACTGGATAATCTTTTCCAAAAAACAAGGCCGATCTTAGGTCATCTTTTCCCCGTTCTGCAACGAGCGTTGGTTCCGACTTCATTTCGAATACTTCCCGAATGTGGAAGGCCCTCTGATATTGCACTCGGAGGGCATTTTTCGAAACCAAGGACTTATCATAGGCCCCACTAATCACATCTATTGCTCCAAGCACAGTATAACCCTCAGTTGTCTTTTTTGGCACTTCGGCTCGCTTCTCTTCAGACTGCTTTGCTTTATCACTTTTGGCTATGAACTCGCTCAAGTGCCCGGATTAAGCCCACATTTCGAGGTTATGCTTCAAGGTTCTGCACTCTTCGGTTTTGTGGCCATGGTCTTTGTGGTATTCGCAGAACCACTTCTTGTTCCTTTTCTCGGGATCGCCACCCATCGGTTTTGGCTTCTCGAAGAAATCTTTTCCCTCGACAATTCGCAAGAGCCTATAAATCGGCATAGTGAACACGGTGAAGACAGCCTGGTTCGGGTTAGTCGCGACCTTTTCCTTCGGAGGCTCATTTTTTGCCCGGTCTTGCTTCCCCCTGTCAGTCTTGGGGTTCTTATCCTTTCCCTTGTCGGTCTGCTCGGCTTCTTTAGTTGCTCGGAAAGCATCGTCAAGTCTTATGTATCTTTGAACTCGATCGAGTAACTTCCCGATGCTGGATGGTGGATCCAAGGTCAATTGTTCAAACAGGCGGGAGGATCGAATTAATCCTCGCCGGAAGATGTCGAGGGCACTCCGCTCGTCCGGCTCCTCGATTTCAGTGTAGAGCTCCCAAAACCTTTGGGAGTAGTCTCGCAGCGGTTCGTCCGTCCCTTGTTTCATCTCGTAAAGATTCTGCATTGTCTTTGCATATTTTTTACTCGTTATAAAGCGATCCCGAAAGAGTTTGACCAAGTCGTCCCATCTTCGGATTGATTTCTCGGGTATCTTCGCCCACCATCTCAGTGCGATCTCCCCGAGGCTCATTGGAAAAATCTTGCACATGAAGCCCTCATTATCTATGTATAGGGACATTTTTTGGACATAATATGTTAGATGGTAATCGGGGTCCACGACCGAGACATAGGGGGTGAACGTGACCTCACTATAGTTTTTCGGAGTCGGCGTCGTTTGAATCCAACTCGCGAAAGGAGACTTTCCTACCCGTAAGTAATTCGGCGTCGGTTGTTCAGGTTCTTTCATTGTCCTGATTTCAGCTCGAATCTTTTTTGCGAACTCATCCGATGTGAGATCCTCGATCCTCCTCTTCTTTCCCTTGCGGTCATCCTCTTGGTACTTGGTCGGCTTGGGTGAGGGCTCTAGACTTTTGTAGTGGTTCCTGTATTCTCGGTTAAGCATTGGGGTGACTCTTTCGGAGTGGCCCCCGCTCCCATGGTCTTCCTGTCGGGTCTGCCTGATACGACCAGAGCTCACCTCGGTGCGTGCCCTGGAATAAGAGTCCTCAATTAGTACTCGTTTCCCATCCATTCTCGGGTATTCAACCCTATCCTTTAATCTCTTGGGGTTCCTTTCTGTGTTCTTCTCGGACCGTTGCTCTCGGTGTCATTCGGTTCGGTGTCTGTTCTTCCCGTCCCGTCGCCATGGCTGAGACCTCATGTGGGGAGAGGTTTGACTGCCCTTATCTCCGCCGTCCTCGACTGCCAATCGATTGCGGCGGGGGGATGAGTGGTGGTGGCTGCGCTCCTTGAGGTTGAAATACTCTTGCTCGAGGGCGAGTTTTTCTCGATGCGCCTCCTCGAGCCGTTCCTGGAGCAATGCGACCACGGTGGTGACCGCCTCAGGGTTGGCATGATCGGCCACTGCCCGTTTGTACGCGGCCTGGATATCCTCCGTTCGGGTTGGATTCGCTGTGGGCCTGCTTGGCTCTCCGACTAAAACAGCGCTTGCGGGAGGCCGACCAACGGGTGGTGGCGGAATAATGGTACTCGCACCATTTAGCTCTAGACCGGCGTAAGTAGCTCCAGATCTGGTTCGCCCCGCCATTTTTAAGAACAGGAAAATGAGCTTAGATGACGGCTTCTCGCTCGTTTTCCCACAGACGGCGCCAAACTGTACGGGGAATAATCCAGACAGTCGGCGGAGTGCACTTGCTTACGGTTGTCCGGTGAACTAAGGCGCTATATGAAGGAGGCTTGAGAGAATATCAGTGACGATTGTTGAGAAAAACAGCACTGATGAACAGGGTGAGAATAGCGCCGCTAGGAAAAGTGATGAACAGTGCCACCGAGTAGAGAGACAAACAATGCCACTAGCTGGAGCGATAAACGGTGCCGCTGAGCCGAATGACAAACAGTGTCCTGAAAACAAAGAAAACCATCAATGGAGGCCGGGGCTTGGTCCGGCCTAAAACCCTCCGACGCCCAAGTTAGATCTCAGTTTTTTTCAAAAAGACAAAATGAGAGAATGTCTAGGGTTTCATATGACGGCGCACCTACCTCGTTTCGCGTGAATAGTGTCCCTTTTATAGGAAAAAATTAGGTCTCAGGTCAGGCTGTGTTGCCTTGACCCGACCATAGTTAATTTAGGGTTTTAGGCTCAGTTACGGACAGCTGTTCAACCATGGTCCGATTACTCAGAGTCCGTACTGACCACATGTGGGTTTTCTTTGTCGGATCTTCTGACGAATATCCAAAAGGCACGTGTCGGACTCACGACCGAGATAAAAGGACGAGAAGAGTCTTTACCGAATGTTGAACCCGAGAACCAAGCTTAATGACGCCATTTGAAGTGATTTTATTGTTGCCCGAAGAGTTTAGGCACCGAGAATCCATAAGAGGACAATGGTCCGTCCCAATTGCATATATTTTCGGTGCTTGGATTTTTCCTTTTACCGAAGCTTGCCACGTGTTGAGTCTTAATTGGTCGTCAAAAATGAGCCCGTACAATCAATATATATATATATATATATATATATATATATATATAAAGAGAGCCCTTTTAATATGAAATGCACTTGAAGCAAAGTTACATCAAGTGCACATCAAAACTCTTAAATGAAACTTTGAGATGTCCCTTTGAGAATTAATTTCACACATGATCTATATTTGAAAACAATTTACACCAAAAGTGATTGCTGAGTCATATATCTTTTGGCATCTACAATATGAGGCTTTCACATAAAGCCAAAAATGCATGAATAATAATTGGAAAGAAAAAAATGGTTAGGATTGAAATATTTGTATCCAGCCACCCTAAGCATTTGGTAAACAGTCTTACCACCTGCCCGTAGTAGCTTTGAATAACCATATAATTATGAAGGAATTACAGATAGGTTCGACTACAGGCGAACAATTACAGTTCAATACAAATGATTATTAACTTACTAGTAAATGATTACTAACTATAATTGAACTGTAATTGTTTGCCCATAGGTGGACCTATTTATAAGTCCCCCTATAATGAATAATTGGCTTCTATTTTCTGCTCTCTTTTCCTTTTTTTTTTTTTTTTGTTCTTTTTTTTTTTTGGAGGACTGATTCTTGGCATCTAGAAAGAGCCAGGGGTGGAGAGAGGGGGGGGTCAAGGGGGGCAATTGACCCACTATTCAATAGACGATGCCTAAAATGGACTTACAAGACAGTGCTGGACACCTTCTTAGAAAGGTGCCTTTTGAACTTGGTACTTAAAAAGATAAACCTGTGAGGCCGACTAGTGTCTTGGGCCAAAGTGGACACCAGCCCCAGCAGACCACCACTCGGCCTTGAACCGGACGCCGAACAAGTACACATAAGTGACTTTAGGGTGAGTCCTTTTAGAAATCTGTGCTCACGGCAAGAAAAGGATTGAATAAATGATTTATGATCTCCAATTAGTGTCGAACAATTGAATTACCAAATGACTCCACAATGTTTGTGAGAACACAGAACGTTGTTGCTTCGATGTAAAGGAGAGAGGAGTTGAATCCCTTATCAAATGTAATAGAATAGTTGAATCCTTTTTGTTCTTGACTGAATTGGAAACCAAATTATCAACTAGATGAGTTTTCGAAAGAGAAGGCTTCTTTCGAAGAAAAAACTCATTAAATCTTTGGTTCACTTTGCCACCGCTTTTTTTTGTCTTTTTGTTTTTTTTTCTTCATATTTTCTCCCCTTATTTTCTTTGGGAATAGATAAACTATGGTTTACAGATGAAAACTAATGAAGTAATTAACAAGCTCCTCACGAAAATTTTTGGTAGGTCTAGTGAAGATTAGCCATCTCGGCATGCTTTACTCAGCACACTAAACTTATAGATGCTAAAAATAAAAAATAAAAAATAAAATCATTTGTTGCATGTGTTGCAAATTCGCAATACAATGGAATGTAATAAAAATATTGGTCACAAGATTCTTACATAATAATTACTAGCTTTTCTGCTAACCGGGTATTTAGAGTTTTAGACCTTCTGTTCGATCAATCCCCTTGGACACGGCCCACGATTAAGGTCATTTTAAGCACTCTATATCGATTAACATTCAAAAACAAACATGACAGGTGATTGACCCCAAGACGAACCAAGTACCAGCCCTAAAGCTAAAGTGACTTTAGGGTGAGTCCTAGAAATTGGTCTTCTCTGTCTTCACGGCAAGAAAAGGAGCATTTGGTTTAGGTACAATCTCTGCTGCTAAACTCGCTCCTTAATTAGTCTTGGTAATTGGTAATGGCTATGGAAACAAGTAGACTCGCAAACACGCTCAAGTCTCTGATTAAACAACAGAGCAAAAAATGTGATATAAACAAGACTAAAAGAGAGATCTTTAATTTCTTGAAGTGCAATAAAGCACTTTTGAAAGAGGAAATCACGAAAAGCACTAAACAAAAGAGTAATTTTACTTTTGAGCCTTACAGCGAGCTATCCCCTGCCTTTAAGCCTTACAGCGAGCTAGAACACCCATTATAAATGCCATGACTTTACCTTCATGGGAAAGAACTCAGGGCCCAAACATGACAAAAATAATTAAATTCTGATCTGTATTTCTTCATAGAATGAGAGGAACAGGCATAATGCCTCAAAAATGACCAACGCCTCCAAACAAAGCCAAATTGCAAAGAACAAATCAAATCAATGATCAATGACTCAACTACAATGGCGTGAAAACCAAGTGCGTGATAAAAAATAATAAAGAGTCTAGCTAACTGGTTGTGAAAGATCTTCCAAATGATACACAAAATGAAATAATATAAGAAAGTGCAGGCTTCTATCAAACCATGCAAGGAATCTGTTGTTGGCATTGCCTTTGTAAGTCTCACCAGGTACTACAAAGACCACATAGAAGATCAAAGCACCGCTCATAATAATTATCTCCCAAATTTTGTAACTTGCAATGGTTGAAATTCCTGCATAGTATTCTTCATTGGTTCTTGTTCTCACTGCTCACTATCGTATTAAACTATTAATCATGCATCTTCAATGTCGAAAATTTGGTGCCGATAGTCTGGTATTACTCCAGTGACAGAAAGAGGATCACTTGTAGCATCATAATCATCCCCTAAAATTAATATCTGACCGAAGGCATCGTCACTGTTGCCTGGAACTGCAAGAGTGATCAAAGTTCAACACAAGAAATAAAACGCAAAAAGATAGATAAATAAATAAAATTGACCATCAAGCAACAAAAGGAGAAGATCTTCTAGATACCATGATGTGAAGTCATTTTCAATGCATTGACTGTCAGCTCCAAGACCCACCTGCAGGGGGCCAAGGAGAATAAGGCACTCAATGAGAATTAGCATTGCCACGCTGGAAACCATGATGGTGGTATCTTGAAATCCCCTGCACCGTAGTGTCTGATCATCAAGCAACAAATTGTTGTCAATGCATCGATTGCCATCTCGAAGACAAGTAGTAAGAGATCAATTCTAATGGAAATCTAAAATTGATACTACACATGCATAATGCTATTCAATATGAAGGTAAGCACTATATAATCCAATCATTTTGTATATTTTTAAAAACAAGTGGGATGGGAATAATTTGCAAAGCAATTATCATTATAAGAATTAAACGGGAATGGATGCAAGTAAATAAGAAACCAAACCATTTAAGTAAATTAGAAACTAAACCTTTAATTAGTAATTCGCATAATAAAATGCTGAGTGAGCTATAACTCATGAAGCATCATCCAATCACCTAGCTAGTACAAATTTCACACTCATAAGCCTCTAAGTACAATAAGAAAAGGTCCAAAAGAGCATAAATCAAAGTTCTTTCCAATACATTTCACAACTCTAACCTGCAAGGAATAAGAGAATGCAATAGTCCTTTAGCAATCTGAAGAGGAACACTGATGGGGACAGCATGCATGTGGTTCAACTGGGTAGTCCAATACGGCCTATTAACTTGAAGACCTAGGCTCTAGCATATTTTAGGCAAATTTATTTTTAAGAATAATTGAGTTTTGCCTTTTAAATTCCTAGGTTAAGTTTTTTCCTTATTTGATGTACTTGGGACCTATATATAGGTTCCAATATTCTCTTTAATAGTTATCTTATTATGAATTAAAAAAATGGGTTTTCCCACGTTCTAGGGTTTCGCTTCTTCTTTGCTTCTTTCAGCTTCTTTTCTAGCTTCTTTCTTCTTGCTTCAGGTTGTCCTGCATCAAACACAAATCTGATAAAATTTAAATTCAGAGTCAAAGGAAAAGGAAAATAAGAGAATGGGATTACAATACCTCACATGGAATGTCGTATAGGTGACTCCATCCAAGTAAAACTAACTAATAGCAAATTTGAAGCTCAAACTACCCGTGCAATAACAGATATACCTGCAGTTGAAGAACAAAATATACAGAGTGTATTATAGAGAATTTTATGAATAACAGATTCCCAAAGCAAAGTTAAATTGAGCTTGTCAATGAATATCAAGATTGAACACCTTAGAAAGGATTAAGTTGACCAGATATGAAAAACGCACAAAAGTTGCAGCCATTAAATCAATTGAATACAAAAGTGCTAGGAAAATCAGACAGCGCACCAGATCCATCCCACTTGAGCGCCCACCTAGATTAGGAAAAGACCGCTACTGAAAATCGAACAGAGCTTCAGAATTTAAAGATTTGGACCTTTTCTTTCTCTGGAGAGACCGAGAGAGACAGAGTTGCAAAGCTTTGAATTTGATTGAAGTTAACTCGATTTATGGACCTAAATCTTCATCCTCTGAATCTTTACAGATCTCAAGAATAAGAGACATATTTGGCCAATCCTCACCCATTTCCTTCTTGAATCTTCTATTCTAATGAGGAAACTCTTTTTGCCCAGTTGTTGTAGAGACCACTGGCAATGCCACTTTACAAAGCAAGGTGGTGGTATCTTGAAACTCCACTTCACTATCATAGTGGTCTTTTGATGTCACAAAAATTTTCAACTTTCATGTTTTACAGAAAATTTTCAAGTGTTAAATTTCCAAGAAAATGCTGCAAAGGATGCTGATTACTAAAATATATTGTCAATCATTAATAACGAATATGATTGAAACAATCCTTTACTTATTATGCATTCAGAGAACTTAGCAAGCAAGAAGTTTTCCAGTTATATTTCATACTTACGAAGTTACAATCTCTTACAAGACATTCCAGTGATTCCATATAATCATTAGCTGGTTGTCAAAAGAGGTAAAAAGACCAAAGGGGAGTAAACTCACATTGCTTTTAGTAAATTTTAAACCTGACCTGCCAAATGAAACCTTGTTCAAACCTCAGAGTTTGACTGAGAGATTTAAATTATTAGAACAGCTACAGAATCAGAGGGCCAAATATTTCATCCTTCCCCTGTAATATTGCCATGTTCTTGTCCTTTGGGAATTTGCAGTGAAACACAATTCAATATTTTTATGTTAAATGTGAGTTTAGCATCAATAGCAGAAAAACAAATAATCTAGTGACAAGAGGGGGAAAAAGAAGAAAAATTAGAATCAGAAAAACCGCATGGTTTTTTCTGCTGTGCGCACACATCTATAGGAGAAAACTAACCTGTACATACTGCAAGGTGAACTTACAAGTAATAACAAAAGGATAAAGGACACACATAACACAAAGAATTATAAATGAAACTGGAATCGAAAATTCTGTGCTTTTTTTTAACATTTAAACACCTAGAACATAATTTTGATCCAAAAAAATTAAAACTAGGTGATTAGTTGTTAGTTATTTTATACATGAAAGACCAAAAAATGTGAAAGAGCTTCCAAACAATGTAAAATTCCATACAACTCCATCAATTGAAAATCCAAGTTACAAATATAGGATTATTTACTGATATTACAACATCTCCAATTCAGATATTAAAAAGAAAGAAAAAGCACAAAGTTGGGGGGGTGGGGACTGAGAAGGAAAAAAAAAAAGCTAACCTTGAATATAATTATAAGAAAAAACAACTTAATGAAGCAAAAGAAATCGAGTTTGTCACTCAACATAACAACCTATGTGACGAGTAACGATGCCGAAAAGATGCAATCATTAGAACATAATACGCGAACCGGAATTACATCTTCGACTTGACCCACTTTTATGATCACCCAGATCGAAAACCGCTGGCACTGAAATCAAAGAGAGCTTTAGAATTACAAGATTTGGACCAAACTTGTATGTGTGTGTGTGTGTGTGTGTGTGTGAGAGAGAGAGAGAGAGAGAGAGAGAGAGAGAGAGAGAGAGTTATGAACCTGTGAAATTAATTGAAGCAAATATGACTCTTCAACCAATTATTAGCCTCTTCAACATCATCCAAATCTTTCTCAACATTTGAATCCTCATCTGGGTTCTCAAGGAAGTAAATCTCAAGAATACGAGATATATTAAACAAATCCTCGCATATTGTGAAATCGTTGACAATGCACCGACTGTCATGTTCAAGACTGTTACCAGCTATAGGTTCCAGGAAATAGGAAGGGAACTCAATATAAGCTACCAGTAGCAGTCTGGGCAGAGATTGATGGTGTTATGTTGAGGACTCTGTAACTACTGGATTAATCTTCTAATCCTACAAAAAATTTCAATTGTCATTTATTACAAAAATTTCAGTGCTAACTCCTCAGTAAAATTATGGCACTTTGAGTGGCTTTTTTACAATCAAGAATAGATAATAGTACTACTGTGACAAAAGCTTATTCCTAAAATCAATATATCAACAAATGTTATAGAAACCAATTAGGCTATACAATTTGCAATGGGCATAGTCACATTCTCACATAGAGAATTACCTGAGTTTGTCAATGTCCATCGACACTAGTCACCCATGTAAAAAAATGCGCTCTGCGCAAAATTTGCACAGTAAAAGTTACCACTGATCAAGAAGATGCTGATAATGCTGTTAAACCTGGACAATTACCAATTACCAATTTCTATATATTTTAATACAGCTAGTGCTGAAAATCATGGAGAGCTTTAAGAATATTCAGACCCTGAACCAAAATTTTGGGAAAGAGTTAAAAATAGGGTTACTAACCTCTGAATTTGATTCATCAGCCCAAATGCGGACACCTAATTGACAGTACTCCAACAAGTTGAGCTATGAACCTTCACAAATATGGAAACTGCAGCAAGTAAAAGAAAAATGAAAGAGAGATTCAGAAACATATATTAATTTATAAAAAAAAAAAAAATGCTTCACAGAGGGAAAGAAGTTGAGCTACGAACCTTCAAAAGCTCACGTTCACATTATACAGAAAATCAAATAACGGTGGAGACAGAGCGGTCCTCGCCTGTTTCCCTTTCCAAAAAAATTGGTCCAATCGCTTCAATTCCGATGGGGATTAGGGCTATTTATAATGCTTTCAAACCTGGACAATTACCAATTTCTAAATATTTTAATACTACTATTGCTGGAAAATCACAGAGGCCTTTAAGAATATTTCAGATTTGAACGAAAATTATGAGAAAGAGTTAGAAATAGGGCTTCTGACCTCTGAATTTGATTGAACGCGGACACGATCTATAATAATCCGAGGGATATGAGATATCTTTGGCCAATCCTCACCCGATTCCTTGTTGCATCTTCTACTCAAATGCGGACATCCTCTAATGGAGAAATGCCGAAGAGTGGTGAGGCACTGTATCCCATCCGGCAGAGATAAGATCTTAGGGCATTCTCTAATGAAGAGTTTTTGTAGTGACTTGAGGTCTTGAAGCCAATCCGGCAATGTTGTCAACCCTGGACAATTTCTAATATATAAATATTGAAGAGTGGTAGCAGAGTGTTGAAGTCGCAGGGGCAGAGCCACCAACTTCGGGAGCCCCACAATGTTCAGTGATCGTAGGCTGCTTAGACCTTGCATGTCTTCACCCTCTATCAAATTAAGCTCTTCACAATCCCAAATCACTAATTCCTCAAGGGCGGTTAGGTGTCTCATACCACTAGGGAGCGAAGGAAGACTCGGACAATTTGCGATGGTCAAACTTCGAAGGGAAGTGAGGTGTTGGATCCCTTCAGACAATGATGTCAGACGATTAAGTTTGGAGAGCCTCAAAATTCGAAGAGAGGTCAAGCCTTGCAACCCTTTCTCTGGCATGCAGATGAGTTGTGAAGTTAGCCTCAGATATCTAAGGCTGATCAGTTTTCCAATGTCTCTGGGCAAAACTTCAAGTTGATCACACCCTTTGAGATCCAAACTCTGCAGATTCAACAACTTACAAATGGAATTTGGGAGTGACTTAAGCCTATGATTCTTTGATAGTCCAAGATACCTTAAATGCTTCAACTTACCAACAAAACTTGGCAGCTCCTCAAACTCTGAACCACTCAAATCTAAGAAACGCAAGCATGGGAAATGGAAGATGAGCGTCTCAACATTGGATTTACTAATGGGCCCCACTTTATATGAGAAAGTGAAGGACCGAAGTTTCTTTGCACTGATTAACGATTTAGGAAGTTCTTTCTCAAATAAATTTTTTTCTGTAAACGATACATGTCGGACTCTTTCAAGAATTTCATTGGAATTAAAGTCTACGTTCAACCATTCTCTATCTGTCACTTGTTGTGCAAGATCAACTACAAGATCATGAATTTTACAAGTAGATATTTCATCATCAAAATTTATTTTTATGTCATAGAATAATGATCTAGACATTAACTCATTGAAATTTCGATTTCCAATATCTTCTAATTGTTGACTTTTGTTTGGGGATTGTAAAAACCCTTGTGCCATCCAATGATAAATCAACTCCTCTCTTTTTATTTCATAATTCTTTGGAAATATGGAACAATATGCAAAGCATTGTTTCAAATAGGGCGGCAAATGTTGATAGCTTAGCCTCAAGGCTGGTATAATATCATTGTCCTTTTGTTCCAATTTCCATATGTCGTTATCTTTGATATACAACCATTCACGTTCATCGGTTTTCATATAAAGGAGACATCCTAGAGTTCTAACTGCAAGAGGAATCCCACCACACTTTGTCACGATTTCCTTTCCAATTTCTACTAGTTTTGGATGTAATTTCTCTTGTCCCTCTTCAAATGCACATTTCACCAATATAGACAAGCATTCATTAGGCGAAAGACCTCCTAACTTGTATGGCGAAACTTTACTCATAAACGAAGCAATTGCCATATTACGCGTGGTTACTACAATTTTACTTCCACTTGCACCGCATATCAACAAATGTTTCAATTCTCTCCACTTTGTAGGGTCCTCGTTCCACACGTCGTCTAAAACGAGTAAAAATTTCTTAGCATTTAAACTATCTCGGAGGCATTTTTGCAAAGGATCCAACTCTTTGGATGCACATTGAACACAAGGGATAGAATCTATAATTTTTTCTATTAGCTTTTTAATATCAAAATCCTCAGATACGCAAACCCACATTCTTAATTCAAAATTTTGGACTATCCTATCATCATTGTATACCAATTTTGCAAGTGTGGTCTTCCCGAGGCCTCCTAGTCCAACTATGGGAATAACAGAAAGACTCTCGTTGCTAGACCTCAGTAGAAGTTCTACAATCTGCTCCTTATCCTGGTCTCTTCCAATGACTTCAGAATCTGGCACAAAAGAGTGGGACGTTCGCCCCATTACTCTATTTTCAACTCGCCAATCTATGCGTTGCTCAGTAGACTGAAAATCTCTCTTATCTTTTGTAATATCGTCTAATTTCTCCCTAATTTCCTTTATCTTATGGCCAAGCTTGAAACGAAATGCAACTGGATTTGAGCGTGAAAAGAAGTTACATACCTCTTTAAGCATACTCCCACGAATTTCCACTTTCTGACGCAAAGCTTCGGTTGAAAATTCATCCAGCAGGTCGTCCACGTCATAGACAACATCTTTTAGATTTTCCAGCCAATCTCTCACAGCATGGTTCTTCGCCTGCTGCTCTTCCGCATCTAAAAGTACAGCCTGAATGGTGGACAATGTTGTCTTGAGTTTCTTCAGCTCTTTTTTGACGCCCCATGCCAATGAAATCTCAGAGAGAGAGAGGGAGACTATCTTTTCCAAAACTACTTCCCCAACGACGGAGAGAATGGTTTCTGCCATTTTTTGTGGTTATTGTTGTTGTTGTAAGGATATGAAAAAGCAGTTGTGAAGATTGAAGTCTAGCTTAGCAGTTTATATAGGGAGGCTATTGCTTCAGTTGAATGGAGCATCTTTCAATTTGATTGCCTTACTCTTGGAATTTTCTTTGCCTGACAGGAAAAAACAAGCTCAAAGCTATGCAAGTACGACACCCATTTCTTCGTTATTTGCTTTCATTGGATTCCCTCCTTAGCTGAATTTCTTCGTGGGGAAGGCTACCAAGAGTGCGAAGAGGGCAGGCTTCTCCCTCTTCCCATGAACTATATATGAAGCTCTCTTTTTCGGATACTTTGCCCTTGTAGTCCAGGACACGCATGGCATCATTAAATTTATCAAGTTGAAGCCTCTCTTACTAGTAAATACTAGCTAAAAATTTCTTTAAAATATTCCACATCAATTATCAAATTAATAAAATAAAAAAAATTTCTAAATAAACATTACTTGATGAGCAAACCACGTATCATTTATTTTTTAAATAAAATTTTGTATGTGTACCCATAAAAAATCATCTATCCAAGTTCAAGGGAGACCTCTTAGTAGCCATTCTCTTTCTTGATCCTTTTTTTCCCGGTTCAAACTTTGTTTTTGGTTTGTGTTTCTTCTAGTGGGCCCACCTGCCCATTATGTACATAGTATAGATGTTGCACACGTTCGTATTTTTCTTGTTAGAGAGGAAAGCTAGCTTCCACCAACATTGGATGGCTAATCAAATTTTGAGGGATTAAGATCAAGGAAATAAATTTTATACACAATTTTTATACTACTGCGGGAACCAACAATATCCACCAAAAAATAAAATATAAAAATAAAAATAAAAAGGAAAAAAGAAAGAAAGACTAGGGACTGGTTGAGTGTCCAACTCGACATTAAACAATTCAATGAATTTTACATAATATTGATAGCACAATTCAATCACTTTGAATTGACAAATCTAAAAAAGTGATCACAAATAAGATTAAAAATTCAAAATTGAGGTATTTCATGAATTTATAAGAATTGATTTTGTAACATCTAATATAATGATGACCCCAACTTTTTTAAGTATTCCAAGTCAAGGTGATCTTACATGATCCGATGGCTTATGAATCTGGTAAAAAATTGTGTTCCTTGATGTTGATCTAACTTAGAGAGTGCAAACTCGAGACTTGTAAGTGTCTCCAAATTTTACGGAATCAATTTTCTTACTTTGGTTGCTATCGAATTTTTCAAAAGACAACTTAATATAAGAGGTTATTACAAGAAACCATAGTTTGCAGGCCAGATCTTTTCATGAAATTTGAAGCAGTTAATGTAGTATTGAGTGCAGGTGTTGCTAGGTATACGATTTCGGAATTTACTTTTCAACCCGATTGAAAAAGGCACCCTCGACACTACTCTAGGCAACATTGTCTCCTAAACCTAATGTGTGCCCAAAGCCATACATTTTAAACCCCTTCGGTATAATTCATGCCAAGGCTCAACGAAATTTATCAGCTAAAAGATGCCATAGACATCAATTTTATAGAGATAAGATATCAATCAATTGAAGCAGTTGTGGTCCATTCACCCCCCCCCCCCCCCTCCCCCCTCCTTTTTTTTTTGTTTTTTTTTGTTTTACAGGTACGGACGAGAACATCAATGCATAATAATTATTGAAAAAAATATCATATCCCATATCAATTAATTATAAAATTTTACATGGCATCATATGAGTATCATTTTGGGATTTTTGGTAATAGTCCCATGTTACAAGAGTTTTTTAACAATAACTCTATAAATAAAAAATAATAATAAATTTATTAACCTCATAACCCCTTTTGACGCTAAACTGACGAAATTACCCTTCTCTTACAAAAATATCTTTTGTCTCTTTCCACCCCTGTCAACCAATAAATTCATTTTTTTGAGTTCTATCTACAATCACTCGACTCAATGAGTTGACCCATTTCTCACTACCTCCAACCTTCGTTCCAATACCTAAACATTTGATAAAAACCACGGTCTACTTTTATAACCTCTACGTGCCCAAAAAAAAAACACTCATTTTAATGTAGAGAAGAGTAACATGTTATAGTAACCTCTTTGCACCCAAGAAAAAACAAATCTCACTTTTATGTAGAGAATAATAATAAGCTATTGTTCAACAAAATAGTAACATATTACTATTTAACAACATAATTTGTATATTGCTATTTTGAGAGCAAAACATAACACAATTTTTTTTTTCCAAAATTATGTAATCACAGTGGGTATTGTTTTGAAGATCACAATGAGTAGATTCCAAAAATATAAGTTTTATAAAAAATGGATTTGTATCTTGTAAGTTATAGATCAAACTTTTAAAACTTAAAAAAGTAAAAAATAAGTTAGTTACATAAGATGCCTTTTATAACCAAAAAAAAAAAAAAAGTGCCCTTACAAGCAAATAAGAGTAAATTAGGATTTAAAAAAAAAAAAAATGATAGGATTACTGCTAATAAGAATACTCAGGGTTAAGGGATTTAAAAATCTTTTGATGGATTTATTACTAAAACCATTCTTCTAAATAAGGTTATTGCCAATTTTCCCTATCATTGTTTTTTTTAAAAAAAACACAACAACATTGGATGGGCCAATCAAGTTTTATACTATTGTGTAAAATCAAACCATCCACACAAAAAAAGGAAAAACAAAATTCCACCAACAAAAATCGGATGGCCAATCAACTTTTGAAGGATTAAGATCAAGGAAACAATTTTAATACTATTGCAGGATCCAACAGAATAATACTAAATAAATAAATAAATATTTTTTTTTAAAAAAAAGGTAAAAAATGACTAAGGGACTATTTGAGTGTCCAACTTGAAACTAAACAATTCAATGAGTTTTATGTATTAAGGGCACAAATTCATTGCTTCAAATTGAAAATTTTAAGAAAATGATGGTTATCACCAGAAATAAGGTGAAAATTCAAAATAGTTACATTTTATGAATTTATATGATTTTTTTTTTCATTTTTTCTTTTAAAAAACAATTGATGTAAGTATAGAACCTACTCTTACCCTCAAGCTCCCTTTAATATCAACAAATGAGTATCAATGTTTTTTTCATAAGATTGAACCCAAGATCACTCACTTAACAAATGAGGCAAATGTCACTAGGCTATCATGCCATTGGAGAATTTATAAGAATTGATCTTATAACGTCTATTACAGTACGTGATGGCTCCATTGGTGATCTTACATGATCCGAAGGCTTATTTATCAGGTAAAAAATCGTGTTTTTTTTATTTTGGTCTAACTTTGAGAGTGCAAACCTGAAACTTGTAAACTTGTAAGTGCCTCTCCCAACTCTAGGGAATCAATTTCCTTACTTCATCGATTCAAAAGACGACTTAAATTTTTTCTGCAAAGTTGAACTTAAAATTCTTTGCTTACATTCAATTCTTGAAACTGTTACACGCGTTAGTTAATTCCTTTGAAACTTTTTATTTATCCACTATAAGTCTCAGTATAGTAAGGTACAATATTTCCAATAAAATTAAAAACTCATGCTGTAACCATGTGTCCAACCAAATTGAACCATGTGGCTTACTTGTAAAACGACCAGCTCTGTTTTTGTACGACGACAAGAGTTTTATATTACACGAAACAGCAGTATTCTGGAAAAAGACTCCGTCCGTCAACACTAATCAAGGCATTATTGTCTTCTAAACCGAATGTGTGACCAGAGCCATACAATTTACACCCATACGGTATAATCGCTATTCATGAAAATATAATGCATAGACATCAATTTAATCGCTATTCATGAAATGCATAATTTAATAATTAACGCCACCAGAAAATGTAATGTGACAGAATAATCCCGAATTTTTCTGTATTTATCTCAATTCGATCTTAAAAAGTTGTGGAAACAAAATGAACATGATGGAAACAAACCTTTGGTTATTATGTGCTAAAAGAGAACTTGGCGAGCGAGCTCTTTTCATATTTTGATTTATGTTATTCATAGCATTTTCCAATCACATACAGGGCATTCAAACTATTCATTAGCCTTTAATAAGGACAGGTAAAGGACCAAAGGGGAATAATCAAACACTGTTTCTTGAAAATTTTAAAATACTTACCTGCCAAATGAAACCTTAGCTAAATCTCAGAGGCTGACTAAGGGATTAAAATTATTAAAATAGCTACAAAAGCGCAAAGGGACCCATATTTCTTCCTTCTCCTTTAATCCAACATTGTTTTGGCAAAATGTGAGTTTAGGATCAATAACGAAATAACAAAAAACTTAAAAACGAAAGGCGGGGAAAAATAATGGAGAAGAAAATTACTGAGTAGGGGACATCGAGGCTAAAAATTGTGTATATCGATCCTAACTTTCATATATATGTGTGCTGGCATGTTTTTATTTGACATCGAAGCTGTTAGTACTTTGAGTATTTGAAGACCAGACCTACAGAGAGCATCTTGCAGATTGAATGCTCTACTCGTGAAATTTTCTCTGCTGTGCAATTATGAAACTAAAGCTATACCTTTAACTAGTAAAAAAGGAGCTTGAAGTTATCACAGCAAGACACTTCAAGTGACCAGTGGTTAATCAAATTGGTTTTCATTGACATTTCTAGCATAGCTTCAACTCATTCGCTACCAAATCCCTTGAAAAGAATTGACGATAGGCAATGTCCGTTAAAAGTTTTTTCGGCTCTTTTCTAACACCCCCAGTTCAATGAAATCTCAGAGAGGAGAGAAATAGGGAGAATAAGAGGCAAAATATCAGTCAGCCGCGGCCTCATCTCATTGAATAAACTGAGAATTTTCATTTTGTGACCTGACCAGTGATTTTTCATTTCCTCAGTCATCATGTGAGTAAGAACTCGGCGAGTCAATGGCAAAAGCTTAAAAGGGAATAATCCATGGTTATTTCCAACACATACTAAATCTCTAACATGGCTACTGAAACTTGAAGAGCGAAACAAAGGAGAGTATATATTTTCATGAATATTCCAACTTAGAAATAAACATCAAACAGATTTACTAAAATGGAAAAAAAATAAAATAATAATAATAATCCATCTGAATAATAGATACAGTGTGCATAGGTCATGCTTGGGAAATCTAATTTCATATTTAGCTTCAAAGGCAGTGCCGTCCTAAATCTTGTTACTTGCAACTCTTGGTAGTCCTGGAAAAGTGGTCTATATTGTTTCCGGTCCTTCACCTCCTTTTATGGTATAATCATGCAAAGTGTCACAAGTAGATGCTGATGGTTTAGTACGACTCCAGTGAAGAAAGAGGATTACTTGTAGCATCATAATCATCCCCAGAGAATGTAATCTGATTGAAGCCATCCTTATTCATTCCTGGAACATTGAAAATTGATATTTGTTAAAAAGTTCAACACAGGAAAGATATGGAAAGCTAAAATGATCATCAAGCAACAAAATGAGATGATGAAGCTCTACTTACCCTGTCGTGAAATCGTTTTTAATTCATTGACTTTCACCTTTGAGACCCACAGACAGTGCCACTCTAAAAAGCATGGAAATGGTATCTTTAAGTCACCTTCACTCTATTAATGATCTTCTGATCCTACAAAAATTCAGTTTTCAGGGCATTGGAGAAATTTCAAGTGATAAAATCTCCATGAATTTATTGATTGGATGTAAATACAATGCATTTTTATTTATTTATGTCTAATGAGAATTATGCCATGTTGCCATTGTCTATGACAGGAGGATGACTTTTTTATCACCATTGAAAAGACGCCATTCTAAAAACATCTGATCACTTATGCTTGTTGAAAAATTTATTAAAAACCAAATCCAACAAACTAATTAGAGAACAAGAACAACAATAATCACCAAGTTGTTCCATAATTATCTATATTCTTAAGAAGTTTGTGGAGGGAAACAATGGGCAAAGGCTATTTGATTACCAGACTAAACAGTAATGGTCGTGTATATGTATACTAGAGTATATTGCCAATTGTAATAATGAATATAATGGAAACAAACCTTTGGTTATTATGTGCTAAGAGAACTTGGCGAGCAAGCTGTTTTCCTATTTTGATTTATGTGATTCAGAGCAATCAACCAATCGTCCAATCACCTATTAGACATTCAGTATATTCGTTAGTCTCTGTTATTAGAAAGGTAAAGGACCAAGGGGAATAAACCAACATTGTTTCTTAAAAATTTTAAAACTCTTACCTGCCAAATGAAACATTGGCCAAATCTCAATGACTAAGAGATTAAAATTATTATGACAGCTACAGAAGTAAAGGGCCCCATATTTCATCCTTCTCCTTTAATGCCCTTACTTATTTGTCATTTCGCAATCTGCAGTGAAACAAATCTAATATTGTTTTGGTGAAATGTGAGTTTAGGATCTGTAGCATAATAACAAATAATGAGGAGAAACACAACTGCAAAAAGCAGAACTAACATGTTTTCCCTTTTTTTCTTTTGGGTTCTTGGCGACTACATCTCAAAGAGAAAACAAACCAGTGGATACAGCAAGGTGAACTTACAAAGAAAATGAAACAAAACAAGAATTGTATATTGTGTACCTTTTCCAACTTTAAGATACCTTGAACATAATTATGATCCAACAGATCAAAATTAGACAACAAATTGTTAAATACATGAAAGCAGTGCTGCACCCAACTTTGTGCCTGAGGAGAAAAGGGAATAGCTCACAACCCAATCAATACATCTTCTTCCTCTCTGTTTGCCCTATAGGAGTAATTTTAGGTGAAGCCTTTGGCTATATTATACACAGAGATCTAATTGGCAGAAGCCCAAGAGATATCGCAAACTGTGAAAGGGTATATAATCGATATACAATACCACACAACTCAATCACATCTGAATCCATGTTACGCAAAAACCCATATGGGGAAACAGAGTTTGTCACTCATAAATCCCACATGAGGAATTTTTTGGAACGACATCCCCACTTTTGAAAGTCATATAGGAAAGAGAAAACGAAAACAAAGAAAACACAAAAGCACACAAATATAATAAGCACATAGAGAAACACATTTTAAGAACAAATTAGTGAAGCAAAAGTTGAGTTATTTAAAGTATATCAAGACCCATGTAAGGAATATGCTGCCAATGATGCCCAAAACTCCCTTGGTTGCCCACACAAATCTGGAAACTGCAGCAAGTAAAAGAAAAATGACAGCCTTCAGAAACTTGTATTAATTTAAACCCAAAAAACAAAAAAAAAAAAAAACAGAAAAAAACTTCATAGAGAGAAAGAAATTGATGGCCTGTTTGGTTGTCTAATTTGAAATTAAACAATTCAAGAAATTTTACATAAGGTTGAGGGTATAAATCTATCACCTTGAATTAGAGAATTTTAAAATGTTATAGCTATTACTATAGTTGATGTTGTAGAATCAATTTTAAGGAATTCATGAAATACCACTATTTTGAAATGCCACTCTTATTTGTGATGATAATTATCATTTTCTTGAATTTGTTAATTCAAGATGATGGAGTATGCCTTGAATTTTATGTAAAATTTATTGTGTAAAATTTATTGAAGTGTTTAATTTCAAATTGGACAACCAAACAGGCCCTAAGTTACGAACCTCTGATCAACAAAGATAAGAAGATGCTCACATGCATATCATACAGAAAATTAAATAACGGTGGAGACAGAGTGGTCCTCACCTGTTTCCCTTCCAAAAAATTGGTGCAATCCCTTCCAATGGGGTCCATGGGGATTAGGCAATTTATAATGCTGTCAAACCTGGACAATTACCAAATTCTAAATATTTTAATACTGCTATTGCTGGAAAATCACAGGGAGCTTTAAGAATTCAGACTTGAACCAAAATTTTGTGAGAGAGAGAGAGAGAGAGAGAGAGTTAGAATTAGAGTAACTAACCTCTGAATTTGATTGAAGTAAATTTCATTCATTGCTCCTAATGCGGACGCGATCAATATAAATATGAGATATCTTTGGCCAATCCTCACCTGCATCGCTTCCGGCAGAGATAAGATATTAGGGCATTCTATAATGTAGAGTATTTGTATGACTTGAGGTCTTGAAGCCAATCCAGCAATGCTATCAACCCTGGACAATTTCTAAATCCATAAATTTTGAAGAGTGCAAGCAGAGCGTTTAGGTCTCAGCAGCAGAGCCCCCAACTTCAGGATATGAACTTAGGATCTTTGGCAGAATACAAAATCAATGGACAAAGGGAAACCCTCCGCTTCCCCACCCCTCACCATATTATAAAAAATAAAAAATAAAAAACCTTTCATTGTATGTCACACTGGCAGCTAAATCCCCAAGTAAAAACCAACTGGTAGCTTCTGGTAGGCAAACAAAATTACAAAAAAAGAGTGTGTACACCTGTAGGTCATGGATTTCTACATATAGAAAAACAAAGAAGGGTCGATAATTACATGCATAATCCTACTTAAATATACATATAACAGATTTACCAGAAGAAAAAAAATGCAAAAAAATAATTCATCCAAACTACGAAGACAACGTGCATGGTTAATATGCTTAGGAAATCTAATTTCATATTTAGCTTCAAATGCAGTGCCGTCCCAAATTGTAGCATCATAAAATCATAATCATTCTGGAGAATGTAATCTGACGCACTGAAGCCATCCTTACTTGTTCCTGGTACATTAATAGTTATATATGTTAAAAGCTCAACATGGAAAAGAAAAAATGATCATCAAGCAACAAAATGAGATGAGAAGTTCTATTTACCCAGTTGTGAAGTCATTTTTGATTCATTGACTGTCATCTTTGAGAACCACAGGCAGTGCCACTCTAAAAAGCATGGAATTGGTATGTTGAAGTCACCTTTATTACAGTAGTGATCTTGTAATCCTACAAAAATTTTCAACTTCCAGGTTTTAGAGAAAAATTACAAGTGATAAATTTCCACGAATTAATTGAACGCATATGAATGCAGTGAAACTTTATATATGTCTAATGACAATAATGCCAGGTTGTCATTGTCTATGACGATAGGATGAACCTTCTTCATAATTATAACTTTATAAGAAAATAGATAATCGAGGACTGCCTAGAAGCTTATTCCAAGATTGAAAAGAGTGATGTTCCAAAGACCATCCGATCACCTATGTGTGTTGAAAGTTAAGAACCAAATTCAAAAAACTAATAAAAATTAACTCTATTATTAAAAATTTGTGGACGGAAACAATTGGCAATGGCTATTTGGTTACCAAACTAACCAGCAATGGTCATGCAAGTGTGTGTAATTGTAAACAAACTTTTAGTATCAACAAAAAATTTTCAAAGCATGTCTGATTACTAAAGTACATTTTCAATGGTAATAATGTATATAATTGAAAGTTCGAAACAAACCTTTGGTTATGAATTATGTGCTAAGAGAACTTGGTGAGCAAGCTGTTTTATGATTTTGATTTATGTGATTCATAGCATCATCCCATCCCCTACAAGATGTTCAATATATTCACGAGTCTCTGATCAGAAAAGGTAAAAGGACCAAAGGGGAATAACCCAACATTGTTTCCTTTAAATTTTAAAACTCTTACCTGTAAATCAAACCTTGGCCAAACCTCCTATAAGAGATTAAAATTATTAGAATAGCTACAGAAGTAAAGGACTCATATTTCATCATTTTCCTCGAACGCCCTTGAGCAACTTCCAAATCTATCTGCACATGAGATTAGAATTATTAGAATAGCTATAGAAGTAAAGGACTCATCTTTCTTGTCATCCCATGAGCAATCTGCAGTGAAATACAAATCATATTGTTTTGGGCAAATTTGAGTCTAGGATCATAGTAGAATAACAAATAATGAAACAGAACTGCAAAAAACAGTGCTGACAACTCTAGGCCTGTAACATGCATAAAAACAGTGTTGCAGCCCATCAGGACATCTTCTTCTATTTTATAGACCAGCGTCCTACCCGGACTTACTTTCGGTTTAGCCTTAGGTATATTATACAGGGAGCTCGAATTGGCAGAAGCACAGGAGATATCACAAAATGCCGAAGGGCTTCCAATCAATACAAAATACCACACAACACCATCACCTCTAAATCCAGGTTACACATATATGATTATATAAAGATAATACAACATCCGCACATCCCTAATTCAGATATCAAGAAGAAAAGAAAAGGAAAAAAAAAACCAACAATTGATGAGTGTTTTATGAAAAATAAATAGTGAAGCAAAATAAACACAATTTGTCACTCATAAAAATCCATATGAGGAATTTTTTGCTGACTACTACTCTATATAAAACACACTGCATTAGAAACTTGAGTTACACATATAATAGCATCCCCAATTTACAAATTTATGAAGAAAAGAAAACGCAGAGAGGAAGAAACCACGAAAGCACACACAAACACAGAGAGAATTATTCTGCCAAAAACGTGTAGAAGTTGTAGTCCATTAAAAGCTACCATTCAAACCTAAAATGACAACTCACTTGAGTGCCCACACAATACATAAATATTTAAACACTACTGCTTAAAATCAGATAAAGCTTTGGACCAAAATTTTAAGAGAGAAGAAAGAAACAGAGCTACTAACCTATAAAATCCAAAGCGGCCTTCTGAACATAAAGTTCTTTCTTTATTTTCAGACGTGTCTTCTTGTCAATAAAAATATTAGGGATATGAGATATCTTTGACCAATCCTCACCGGTACCCTTCTCGCATCTTCTTTGCAAAACCGGACAATCTTCAATGGCCAGTACTCGAAGAGTGCGGAGGAAACGTAACCCATCCGGCAGAGACGAGATTTTGGGGCAATCTTCAATGAACAATTTTCGTAGTGACTTCAGGGCTTGAATCCATTCCGGCAGTATTGTCAAACCTGGACATTGGTCGATATGTAAATATTGAAGAGTGGCCGCAGAGTGTTGAAGTCCCCCGGGAAGAGTCACCAACTTCGAGAGGCCAGCAATGGTCAGTGATCGTAGGCTGCTTAGACCTTGCATGTCTTCACCATCTATCAAATTAAGTTCTTCACAATTCCAAATCTCCAATTTCTCAAGGGCGGTTAGGTGTTTCATACCACTAGGGAGTGAACGAAGCCTCGGACAATCTCTGATTCGAAAAATTTGAAGGGAAGTGAGGTATTGGATCCCTTCAGACAATGACGTCATACGACTAAGTTTAGAGAGATTTAAGGTTCGAAGAGAGGTCAAGCCCTGCAACCCTTTCTCTGGCATGCAGATCAGTTGTGAAGTTAGAGAAAGATATCTAAGGCTGATCAATTTCCCAATGTCTCTGGGCAAATCTTGAAGTTGTTCACAATCATAGAGAAACAAGGTTTGCAGATTCAGCAACTTGCAAATGGAATTCGGAAGTGCTTTGAGGCGGCGATTCCGGGATAGGTTAAGACACCTTAACTGCTTCAACTTACCAACGAATCTTGGCAACTCCTCAAACTCTGAATCTGCCAAATTCAAGACTCGCAGGCACCTAAAATGAAATATGAGTGTCTCAAGAAAGGATTTATTAGTGGACCCCACTTCACATGTGAAAGAGAATGACCGCAATTTCGTTGCACTAAGCAAGGACGTAGGAAATTTTTTCTCCGATAAATTTTTTTCAACAAATAATACATGCCGAACTCTTTCGGAAATTATTGGCGAAATAAAATCTACATTCATTCCATCTACATTCATCCACTCTATACTTGCTACTTGTTGCGCAAGTTCGAGTATAAGATCATGGATCTTATAACCGGATGGGTAATCATCTATTTCACTGTAAAATGGTCTCCTGTATTCTTGGAAGAATGATCTCGATATTACCTCTTGGAAGAATGATCTCGATATTAACTCATTGAAATATCGATTTCCAATATCTTCTAATTGTTGACTTTTGTTTGGGGATTGTAAAAAACCTTGTGCCATCCAAAGGCAAATCAACTCGTCCCTTCTTATTTCATAATCCTGTGGAAATATGGAACAAAATGAAAAGCATTGTTTCAAATAAGATGGCAAATGTTGATAGCTCAGCATTAGGGCTGGTAGAATATTATGTTCCTTTTGCAATATGTCATTATCTCTGATATTCAACCATTCCCGTTCCTCAGTATTCATATAAAGGAGGGAACCAAGAGTTCTTACCGCAAGAGGAATCCCACCACATTTCATCACGATTTCCTTTCCAATTTCTACTAGCCTTGGATGCAATTTCGCATGCCCCTCTTCAAATGCACATTTCACCAATATAGACAAACATTGATCATGCGAAAGACCTTTTAACTTGTATGGCGAACCTTTACCGGCCATAAATGAAGCAATTTTCATAATACGTGTGGTTACTACAATTTTACTCCCCCTTTCACCGCATATCAACAAATGTTCCAATTCTTTCCACTTTGTTAGGTCCTCGTTCCACACGTCATCCAGAACAAGCACAAACTTCTTAGATTTTAAACTATCTTGGAGGCATTTTTGCAAAGAATCCAACTCTTTGGACGCACATTGAACATCAGGGATAGAATCTATAATTTTTTCTATTAGCTTTTTTATATCAAAATCTTCTGATACACAAACCCACATTCTTAATTTAAAATTCTCGACTACCCTACTATCATTGTACACCAATTTTGCAAGTGTCGTCTTCCCGAGGCCTCCAAGTCCAACTATGGGAATAACAGAAAGACTCTCATCATTATTAGATTCCAGCAGTTTTCTTACAATCTGCGCCTTATCGTTCTTTCTTCCAATGACATCCGATTCTTGCACAAAGGAGTGGGACGTTCGCTCCCTCACTGCATTTTCAACTTGCTCAGTACTAAACTGAAAGTCGCTCCTGTCTTTCGCAATATTATCTAACCTCCCCCTGATTTCCTTTATCTTATGACCGATCTTAGATCGGAATGCAATTGGATTTGAGCGTGAAAAGAAGTTACTAACCTCTTTAAGCTTGCTCCCATGAATCTCCACCTTCCGACGCAAAGCCTCTGTTGAAAGTTCATCCAGCACGTCGTCCACATCATAGACAACATCTTTAAGCTTTTCTAGCCAATCTCTCACTGCCTGGTTTGTTCTCTGCTGCTTCTCCGCATCTGCAAGCACAGCTCTGATAGCAGAGAAGGTGCTCTCAAGTTTTTTGATCTCGCCTTTCACACCCCCGACCAATACAATCTCTTGTTCAACAAAGGAAACCAGCTTCCCCAAAACACCCTCCGCAAGTGAAGAGAGAATTGTTTCAGCCATGGTTGCTTTTGCAGGAGGATGGAAAAGGTTTTGAGGAGTGAGCGGTGGTAATTATGATAGAAAGAGAGAGGATGTGTTGATTGTGAATGCGGGTCTTGTGTAGCTTCAGATTATATAGAGCTACGGGAGTGAGGAAAGCAAACCATGTGTTCACATTGGCTCATTGGCTGGTCTGGCAAATGAAGTCAACAATTATGTTTAACCAAAGATACCCTTTATTTTACAATTGGGGAGGTTAGGTTTATATTATTGAAGCTCTTACTTTTAGGTACAAAGAAACATTCAGGTGGGTTTGGATGTGTAATTCAAAATTTGACAATTCAAAAATTTTAATATAATATTAAAGACATAAACATTTAACTAAAATGTTGGGTTTTGGAGGATCTACAGGTAATTAAGTTTGATTGCATGTGGTGACAGCAAGATTCCTAAATCGCAGAGTACCTGTTCGTATGGCTTTCCAAATAAAGTATAAAATGTTCAAAAGAAAATTGGGAGAAAAGTTCGAAAACACTCGTCGTTTACAACTAGGAAGGGTCAGGTGAGTTTTTATTTTAATGAAGTTCTTGGTTGATTGAACTTTATAAAGACTTAACTATAGATTAATGCAACTTGGTATTTTACAGTTTGGTAGGTTAGGTGAGTTTTTATTTTAATGAAATTATTAGTTGCCTGGGCTATGGAAACATTAAATATGAAATAATCCCACATGGTTATGTTGTTTTCAAATTTTGCAACCCCTTCCCAACAACTTATTAGGGTACCAATTTATATTCAATTTAATAAATCCCATCTGAATTTTGAAACAATCGGAATCCAAATTTATGTGCCCAACATCTCGTCATGCTCGGACATTCCATACACCTTAATTTTTATTTATTTATTTACAATGGATAGAACATGCCCTTATCTCTGACCTTCTTTATATTAACAAATAGGTATCAATGTTTTTCAATAAATTTGAATTCGAGATAACTCACTTAACAAGTGAGAGAAAATGTCATTGACCGCAAACTACCATGCCATTGGTCGGCCAATATATATACCTCGATTAACTTTAGTTAATTCATTTTATCTAAATTCATTTTACGTGAACCCCTCCCAAGGCGGCGCTAGGCAGCTGGGGAATGAATGTTCATCAACTTGTCACAGTCTTTGAATTTAATTAGATTCAATAACAATTATAGGGTGAAATTGGAATTCGGGTCCCAATTCTCTTCTGCACACTTATTTGACGTACTTCTTTTAATAAAGGTAACATATTGTGCAGTTGGAACACTGGATTTTTGGGCTAGACTGGAATTGTATATAAGAACCTGGCGCAATATTAATCCAAGGTTTTTACTTAACAAAAATAAAAATAAAAATAGAATTTTATATAAGTCCCTCGCTATATTTAAAGTCTTCTCCTGCATTTTGATTTTCAATTAATTGAAAAGATGCGTGTCCATGCCCATGGGTATCAATGCTTCCTCATTCTCGCTTATGATTTCTTTATATGAGGGTATAAGTACTTTAAAGTTTGTATTTTTGTTTTTGTTTTTTTGCTACTTACAGCATTTGTTTCGTTTTTACAAAAATTTTCATGAAAAATATTCAAAAAATTAACTTAAAAGACATTTTGAAAAAACTTTCTCCTACAAAGTTGTTAAAAATAATGTTTTCTAGTGGACAAAGTAGCCATTTTTCATGAAAACCTATTATATCTTCATAGAATCTTGAAAAATTTGTTGGATAAAAATAAAATATGGAAGATACAAGTAAACAAAGCAGAAACTTATCGGACTGAGGCTTGTGAGAACACTGCCCTTAAAAGTAGATTGCGCCTCACGGAACAAATTGCTCGGTGCAGATGGACAGTGGCGACCTACTCTCCAGGGTATAACAGCCGCACCTCTCGCAAGCGTGCACTCGCAATGCCGGAGAGATGTGAATAGCTCAGATGACTCTTTCGTAGAACAAGAATTGCAGAACTAGAAAATATAGAACTGCAGAACTGAAAATAATAACTCGAAAAAAATATAGAGAGAGGAGAAGAGAGGAGAAGAGAGCAGTAGCTGCTATATGATTTGGAAAGGGTGGAAGGACCCCTTTATATAGAGTTTAGAAAGTGAAACTGCTGCAAAGAATTAAATTAAAAAATTTATTTACGAAATAAATTTTGAAACTGTCGCAAATGAATCTGGACAGAAACATGGCAACATGCAGAGTTTAAAATATGCAACAGTCAAAAATTTAAAATCTGCAACAGTTAAAAATTTAATCTGCTAACAGTCAAAAAATAAATCAAGGAAATTAAATTTCGGATTTGAATACAAACGGTCAGATCAAATAATTGGACTAGAAGAGTGTTGGGCTTGGTCCGACCCAGAAAGCCCAAAGGCCCAATAACAAAATTGATAAAAAGTGGCCAGACCTGCGCACACACGCGAAGCCAAATATCCGGGATTTGCACCCCCCCTGCGCGCACGTCGCACGCCTGCGTCGTGCCCGACTAAGTCAATTTTCGGACCCCTGTCCCGCAAATTGATCAATTGGGTTTCGGCTCGTGCGCACGTGGGCCTCCTTAAACTCTACCACATGTTAACCAAACATAAAGAGTATAAAGGTATATAAACACAAGACAAGGCTTTATAGATTTCCAATGTGGGACAAAGTGTTTTGGGCCAACAACAAGAAACACAAGAATAAATAAGTATTTTGAAATACCAAAATATACAACAATCCCCCACATATTTCAAAATACAGGAATAGGAAAGATACGAAGGAGTAAGAGAATTAAATGCATGAGTAATGGTGTCTTTAGGACTATGAACCATTACCTAGGATATGTAAGTAGTGACCCACAGAAAATCGGTGAAATTAAGAATTTCTATGAACCAAAATTCCTTATTATAGATCAACCATCTTACAACTCATAGAAAATTCTCGAGATTTGAGCTATTAAAGTCGGGGTGGCACGAATAGGCCATGCGCCATACCTAGATATTCATGAGTGCTCTAGAGAACCTGCCCGAGTTCTCATAGGAAGCGGCCCCACTCCTACACTCATATAGGTGGATCCATCAAGTGTACACTGCAATTAAGTACACCATCCAAACAGGACTATAGTCTCCATTAAGAATTAAATTCAACCTTACACATTGCAGTTTGCACTATCTACACCATAGGAAGGGACACTCAAATATAAGTGATAGTGCGCCACCAAATCAACCAGTGATTTGTTATTACCCGTATGAACCTACTTCTTGGAATCCCCATTTACATAAGTCGGGTTACCATCACTGTTGACTTTTTGTCATAGGCATAAGTCCCATTCCCCTCGATGTATCACTCACTAGTTTTCTACCTAGTGGTTTAGTCAGAGGATCGGCCAAGTTCAACTCTGATCTCACAAAACTAAGGGATATAATCCCATCATCAAGCAGCTGCCTCACAATATTGTGTTTCAGGCGTATATGCCTACTCTTCCCATTATAAGATTTATTTTTAGCTCTAGCAATTGCAGCCTGGCTATCACAATGAATAGACACAGATGAAACTGGTCTTATCCAAATGGGAATATCTGCTAAGAAGTTTCTAAGCCACTCAGCCTCAGTACCAGCCTTCTCTAAGGCAATAAACTCGGATTCCATAGTGGATCGAGCTATGCAAGTTTGCTTGGAAGATTTCCAAGATACTGCACCTCCACCAAGAGAAAATATAAAACCACTCGTGGATTTTGTCTCGTTTGAGTCAGAGACCCAGCTAGCATCATAATACCCCTCTAGTACTGTAGGAAATCCATTGTAAAATAAACCATAATTAATAGTTCCTCTTAAGTACCTTAGTACCCTGTTCAAAGCAGTCCAATGATCTTTGTTAGGACAATGAGTATATCGACTTAATCTGCCTACAGCATATGCAATATCAAGTCGAGTGCAGTTCATTAAATACATAAGACTTCCAATCACTTGAGCATATTCAGTTTGAGAAACACTATGTTCTTTATTTTTCTTTAATTGAGAATTAGCATCATAAGGAGTAGATATAGGATCACAATCATAATGTTTAAATCTCTTTAAAATTTTCTCTACATAGTGTTGTTGTGAAAGCATGATATCATCAGAAGTTCTACTAATTTTAATTCCAAGAATTATATCAGCTTCACCCATATCTTTCATATCAAAGGTGGAAGCCAAAAAAGATTTTGTTTCGTTCACAATATTTAGGCTAGTACCCATAATAAGCATATCATCAACATACAAGCAAATAATCACTCCAGTGTTATCAACAAATTTACTATATACACATTTATCTGCTTCATTAATCAAATAACCATTAGAAGTTAACACTTTATCAAATTTTTCATGCCATTGTTTTGGTGCTTGTTTAAGACCATATAAAGATTTCACTAGCCTACAAACTTTGTTCTCATTACCAGGAATAACAAAACCTTCAGGTTGATCCATGTAAATTTCCTCTTCTAAATCACTATTTAAAAACGCAGTTTTAACATCCATTTGATGAATTATCAACTTGTTAATAGAAGCTAAAGCTATTAAAACTCTTATTGAGGAAATTCTTGTTACAGGAGCAAAAGTATCAAAATAATTTATACCTTTCTTTTGAGTAAATCCTTTAGCAACCAACCGTGCTTTAAATTTATCAATTGATCCATCAGCTTTTAACTTCTTTTTGAAAATCCATTTGCAACCAATAATTTTAGCACCCAGAGGTAAACTAACTAATTCCCAAGTATGATTAGACATAATAAATTCTATTTCACTATTAATTGCTTCTTTCCAAAAAGGTGAATCAGGAGAAGAAATAGCTTCATTATAAGTTTTTGAGTCATTATCAATAAGAAAAGTATAAAAATCATCTCCAAAATTAGTTTCTTTTCTTATTCTTTTACTCCTTCTTAATTCAACTTCACCATTATTATTAGTCACCTTTTCAGTTTCACTTAGAGGTATATAAGAACCTTTTTCAGTTTTTGATTTTAAAGGAAACACATGTTCAAAGAAATCAACATTCTTAGTCTCAACAATAGTGTTAGGTTCCATAACATTATTTTCACTTCTAATAACTAAGAATCTATATGCAGCACTGTTCTGAGCATAGCCAATAAACATGCAATCAAAAGTTTTAGAACCAATTTTCCTCTTTTTAGTTAGGTTCAGGCAATAAAACTTTAGCTAAACACCCTCACACTTTCAAATATTTAAAACCAGGTGCATAGCCTTTCCAAAGTTCATATGGTGTTTTACTAGTTTTCTTAAACGGTATTCTATTTTGAATATAACATGCAGAAAGTATTGCCTCCCCCCACAGGTTAGGCGGTGCTCCAGAACTAATTAACATAGCATTCATCATTTCTTTTAAAGTTCTATTTTTCCTTTCAGCTACACCATTAGATTCAGGTGAATAAGGTGGAGTTATTTCATGTATTATGCCATGTTTTTCACAAAAATCATTCAGAGGTTTATATTCATATTCTCCCCCTCTATCAGATCTAAGTTTTTTAATTTTCTTGTTTAGTTGATTTTCAACTTCTGCCTTATATTTTAAAAACATTTCAGTAGCCTCATCCTTAGATCTAATTAAATAAACTTTTGTGTATCTTGAATAGTCATCTACAAAAGTTATATAATATTTTTTACCACCTCTAGTTAATGTACTCTTTAAATCACCAATGTCACTGTGAATTAGGCCTAATAATTCAGTTTCTCTTTCTACTGACTTACAAGTTTTCTTAGTTGATTTAGACTCTACACATGTCTCACATTTTTCTGTATTAGTTGTGGATATATTATGCAATAAACCAAGTTCTTTCATTTTCTTAATATAAGAGAAATTCACATGTCCTAGTCTACCATGCCATATATCAATATAATCAATCAAGTAAGCAGAAGAAGATGATGCATTTCCATTCATGATTTCAAGTACATTTAAAAGAAACAAACCTTGGTTACAATAACCCTTCCCAACAAACATACCATTTTTAGTCATAATAATCTTGTCAGATTCAAAAGATACCTTAACCCCAACCTTACCCAGCAGAGAAACCGACACCAAGTTGTAGCGAATGTTCGGAACATGGAGCACATCACTCAGTGAAAGGGCCTTCCCTTTGCAGATAACAGGTGAGGGTCTCGAATCGCCCATGAACACTTGTTCCTCACCTTCCCCCACAAGAGTGTAGGAGACAAAAGCACTTCTGTCACCACAAATGTGCTTGGTAGCCCCAGAGTCTACCACCCAGTCCTTCGCATTTGCAACCATGTTCACCTCAGTAACAACTGCAGCAATGACATCATCTGTCTCTACCAAATTAACATTCGTGCGTGCAAGAGTATTGTTTGCCTTTCTGAACCTGCACTCAGGAGCATGTTGTCCGGGCTTCCCACAAACATAACAGTTACCCTTTTTCTTGAAGGTGGGTTGGGATTTTTGATTCTGACCAGATCTAAAATTTTGATTAGTCTTACGGTCTTGGTTAGGTCTATTATTCCAGTTAGTGTTGTGACTCTTTTTGTTGTTAGTCCTTCTATTGTTACTAGGTCTACTAGGTCCATCAACCAGATTAGCCTTGGAAGTTAATTCCTTGGCTTTTTCAGTCTTGTCTCTAAGCCTATTATTTTCTTCAATTTGAATGTGAACAATCACATCTTCAAGACTCATATGTTTTCTTTTGTGTTTCAAATTATTTTTGTAGTCTTTCCAAGAGTCGGCAATTTTTCAATAAGAAATCCTGCCAGAAAAGACTCTTGCAAAACTATTTCTTCATTTTTCAGGTCACTTACTAGGATGTGAAAGTCATGGATTTGAGATGATACATCTCTATCCTCGGTCATTTGGAAATTAGCAAAATTCCCTATGGCATATTTCTGATTACCAGCATCTTCTAGGACATATTTCTTTTTCAAACTTTCCCAAATATCCTTAGCGGTCTTATAGGTATAATATATATCATAAATCTCATTAGACAATGTGCTAAGTATAGTGTGGCTACATACCTTATTACCGTTTTCCCATTTTTTCAGCTCTTCCTCATATTTTTCAGTACCTTCTTTTGGTTGAGGGTCTGTCAGTATGTGGGTCAAGTTCACTATGTCCAAAGCAGAGTAAACACGCTCTTACCAGCGCTTAAAGAAAGTACCATTGAAGTACTCAATCTTAGAAACATCATGCAAAATTTTAGCAGTCATACTAGCAGCATCCATGATAAATGTACTTTTAAGATTGTTGGATAAAAATAAAATATGGAAGATACAAGTAAACAAAGCAGAAACTTATCGGACTGAGGCGTGTGAGAATACTGCCCTTAAAAGTAGATCGCGCCCCACGGAACAAATTGCTCGGTGCAGATGGACAGTGGTGGCCTACTCTCCAGGGTACAACAATCGCACCTCCCACAAGCGTGCACTCGCAATGTCGGAGAGATGTGAATAGCTCAGATGACTCCTTCGTAGAACAAGAATTGCAGAACTAGAAAATGTAGAATTGTAGAACTGAAAATAATAACTCGAAAAAAATATAGAGAGAGGAGAAGAGAGGAGAAGAGAGCAATAGCTGCTATGTGATTTAGAAAGGGTGGAAGGACCCCTTTATATAGAGTTTAGAAAGTGAAACTGCTGCAAAGAATTAAATTAAAAATTTTATTTACGAAATAAATTTTGAAACTGCCACAAATGAATCTGGACAGAAACATGGTAACATGCAGAGTTTAAAATCTACAACAGTCAAAAATTTAAAATCTATAACAGTAAAAAATTTAATCTACCAACAATCAAAAAATAAATCAGGGAAATTAAATTTCTGATTTAAATACAAACGGTTAGATCAAATAATTGGACTAAAAGAGTGTTGGGCTTGGTCCGACCCAGAAAGCCCAAAGGCCCAATAACAAAATTGATAAAAAGTGGCCAGACCTGCGCACACATGCGAAGCCAAATATTCAGGATTTGCACCCCCCCTGCGCACACGTCGCACGCCTGCGTCGCGCTCGACTAAGTCAATTTTCGGACCCCTGTCCAGCAAATTGATCAATTGGGCTTCGGCTTGTGAGCACGTGGGCCTCCTTAAACTCTACCACATGTTAATCAAACATAAAGAGTATAAAGGTATATAAACACAAGACAAGGCTTTATAGATTTCCAATGTGGGACAAAGTGTTTTGGGCCAACAACAAGAAACACAAGAATAAATAACTATTTTGAAATACCAAAATATACAACAAAATTTAAAGTTAATAAGGAGGGTGCTTAGGAATTTTTGTGGTGACAATAGCCTCCCTTTAAAGGTATTTCAAGAATTCCAAAAATTAATCGTGTAACACCAACTATAGTAATGACTCTATAAAGAGCATCTCCAATGAGAGAGAGCTATTTTGGTGAGCCAAAAGCTATTTTTAGCTCAAAAAGTGTAAAAATAGCTCTCTACAGAGAAAATAGTTCTCTCACATACAGTAATCGCTCAAATACAAAAACAAAAGTGATTTTTTAACTCATTCATTTTTCCCTCTTTCCAACTACCATTATTCCGTATCAATTACCATTCCCCTATTTCCAACTACTATTCATCCATTCCAATTAACTACTTGATATTTAGAATTGTTGTATGTCTTTTTCTCAAAAAGTTGCCCCCGTTCCCAAAGCTAGAAGGCAAAATTACACTTTGGTGAGTGCTGCCAAACTAATTAAAAAGATTTATAAAAAAAAAAAAAAAGGATTTTGGCTGTCAACTTCCTATAAAATGATTGGCAACTTACTACAAATTGAATGTCAACGTTCTTTAGTTTGGAATTAGATTTTTTGAGAAACACTCTCCAAAGTGTAATTTCCCCAAGTTTGAAGGGTCCCTGATCTTAGCCAAAAAAAAACAAAAAAACAAAAAAACAAAAACCAAAAAAAAAACAAAAAAGCAATCTCTTCTACGAGCTAATCCCTCAATCCCAATTTATTTAATTGGTTACATTTTTTATTTTGGCATGTCCCTAAATATCTTATCATTTACAAAGATCAAAGCAAATAATTACCTTACTTTCTCAAAATACTATTTACTATATTTAAAGTTACAATTATCATATCAACTATCAAATTAAGTAACATTCTATTATAAGAAGACAAAATCAAAAATTTCAAATTTATTAAATGACATGGCAATGCATTAATTAATTACACCATCTTAATATGAACACAATAAGTGTGTTTGGTCGAAGTGGCTCAAACAAAATGGGAAGGAAGGGGTAGTTATATAAATAAGATAAGTTGTACAAAGTTGTCTTAAGCCTTTTTACCTAACTTGTTTGTCTAGATAGGAACGTGATATGCTACATCAATCAACTAAAAAAATCTACTAATAAAATATATCAGAATACAATCTGTGTTTCTTTCACCCAATTGTTTCTCTTTTTAAATCCTTTTAAGTTGGGCTGGCGTGGCATAGCTTGGACACATATCAAAGAGTTGAGCTCTTTAACATTTTTCATAATTAATACATAGTAATGTTGCATAAATATCAAATAATCTTTTTAAGAATGCACGAGAGTCAAGCATCAAGAGAGGAAAAGGCTTGAGCCTTGAGCTGCATGCCACATCACACGAATTATATTTACTACATAATTATCCATAAAAAATTTTAGGTTAGCACAGGCTAATCTAATTAGCATCACCACTATCCATTGAGAGTTATATACCCCACAAATGCACAGGGTTGCAACCCACGCTTGCATGGTAAGCAACTCATAATATATGGTGCATATTGATGCTAATAACTAATAAAATCAGCACTTGCTAATCTCAAAATCCCTAATTATTTATATATAATACTAAATACATGTGTGTGTTTTTAAATTTTAATTTAATTTTTTTTTTTTTGGTATAACATCGAAGCTACTAGTACTTGAGTAGCTAGGGGACGATTTGAAGACAAGAGGGAGAAGGAATCGGATTTGGTGAAGTTTGCACCTTTAACTGCATGGTGCAGTTACCATTGGATCGTCACCACGTGGCAAGGGAGAAGCATGAACGGCTGAGATTCGCTGCAAGAATTTCACGCCAAAAGGTTACGGCATTAACACTTTGACGCCAAACTCATCTTCCGAATCCAAGCCGTTCATGCTTCTCCCTTGTCACACGTCGCCCATCCAACGGTAACTGCATGATGCAGCGGAAAAACGCGGTCAAGGCGAAGCTCACCAAAAACAATCAATCGTCCACCAATCTGTTGATTGTCGCAAGAACAATATTAGATAGTAGGCACCCATGATCGATATTCACTTAAGAGCACGAAAGCAGGAAATAAAGGAGAAACTCTTTCTCTCGATATTATTAATCTAAAAAAATAATCAATTCAAAAAACTCTTTGCCATGAAGCTTACATCCCTTTATATAGAGAACTAAACTATGAAATAAGAAAACCTAATTCTATTAGAATAAGAAAACCTAATTCTACTAAAACAAGTAAAAAATAACTAGGAAACTAATAAAATAAAAGCAATAATTAAATAACATAATTAAGACTCCTAAAATAGTTAAATAAACTAGAATTCCGATTCAACAGCAACAATCAGCCAAAACAACCCGAGATGCGTATGCATATCCAAAGAATGCGTATACTCAAGGTGAGCATGCGTACACCGATGCAATCTGCATCACTGCACCATGCAGTTAAAGGTGCAAATTGCACCAACTCCAAGTCCAAGGGAGAGAGCGTCTTTCAATTTGATTGCTTTGCTTGTGAAATTTTCTTTGCCGTGCAGTTATGAAACTAAAGCTATACCTAACATCCAATTAATCTGTGGATACTAGTAAACCGTATCTTGGTTATAGATTTTCTTTGTTGCTATATATATGCTTTCATTGGATTCCTTTTTTCCCTCAATTTCTTTATGGGCAAGGCTGCTAAGAGGGCACCCTTATTCCTCTTCCCATAAACTCTCACACATTGTCAATTAGTTTGCACTTACATAATTCATCGTGTTGATCAAACATTATTTGATGGTGGAAGACATCAAAATTTGACTTACACGTGTGAGCAAAGTAATTTATCTAATATCATCTAAAATAAAAGCTGTGAGTCCAATATCTCTGTAGAGAGAAGTCATCCATACACTTACTACTTATCAAAGCAAGGCCGGTTCTGAGGGTAGGTGAGCAAGACAGTCGCCTTGGGCCCCATATTTTGGCTAAAAAATTAGGGCCCCATTTTGGAACTAACCTTTATAGTAGGCTTAATTTTTTTTCCTTTTATCTAAAGAGAATGGTTATTGCAACCCCTTAATTTTATTTGCACACCCCACTAATTTTTATTTATCAATGTTTTATAAAAAAAATATAAAAGGTTTTTATGAAAATTTGTTACGTAATCTACTAGAAAATATCATTTTGAACAACTTTACCAAAGAAATTTTTTCCAAAATCTATCATTTAAGTAGATTTTTTTATCATTTAACGTCTCTGTTTAAGTTTTAGCCAAAAAGTCCACTTAAACGAAAGATTTTGGAAAAACTTTCTTCTACAAGTTGTTCAAAATGATGTTTTCTAGTGGATTTCACAGTCAATTTTCTTAAAAACCTATAGTATTTTTCTAAAATCTCAAGAAATTAAAATAAGTGGGATGTGCAAAAAAATTTTATGTTGGTGCTAAGAAAAAAAAAGAGTATAAAGGGCCCCATTTTAAGAGTTTGTCTAGGGCGCCAAATAACTCAGAACCAGCCCTGTATCAAAGAGTCCTTATAGTCGTCTTTTCAAGTGTTTGGGTCAGCCATTGTTTTCATGTTTCATGAAGTAGGTTCGGTCCAAATCCGGATTTAATGAAGTTTGAGACTTTAACTGCATGGTGAAGTTACTGTTGGATTGATGCCACGTGACAAAAGAGAAGAAGGAACGGTTCAGATTCGCTAGTAGCAAAGCAATTGAAACTACAAAATTTGAGAACTACTTTAATCCAAGCCATCCTTTTTTCTTCCTTACCAGGTGGCGTCAATTCAGCGCTAACTTCACCATGCAGTTAAAGTCCCAAACTTCACCAAATCCAAATCAGGTCCACCAGCCCATTTATGCACTTGAGTTTTTTCTCTTGTGATCGTGTGAGAAAGCAAAATTTTCCACAGAGTTGTTCTTTTTCTGAACCATAGCCAATAACATTGGAATGCCTTTTTTATTTTTATTTTTTAGGACTGTGCTAACGTGACAAATTGTCATTGTAAATAATGGTAGCCAAATCATAGATACAAATGGATTTTAATCCACTTAAAAAAAATAAAAAAATTTAAAGCTTTTTTATGTGGCCACAATTCGACAGTCATTATGCTTATTGTTTTTAACAATCATATACCATTATTTCCCTTCTTTCGTTTTTTTTGTCCTTTCCTTTTCTTTCTCTGTTAAAGTATATTGTCAATCGTAATAATAAATATAATGGAAACAAACCTTTGGTTATTATGTGGTAATAGAAGTTGGCGAGCAAGCTGTTTTCCCATTTTGATTTATGTGGGGCCATTACTTGAGTTTGCTTTTGGGTGTTCACACTCATTTCGCTGCAACTATTGAAACGAAAGTTATGCCTCAACCCTAAAAAAAATAATAAAAAAGGAATCTTAAAGCTATTGAGAGTAGGACACCCATTTCATTATGTTCCCCACTAACAAATAAAGAAGTACACCAAATCTTGGTCATAGAATTTCTTTGTGGTTGTCTTCTTTCATTGGATTCCCTCTTTAGCTGAATTTCTTTGCGGCAAGGCAGCTAAGATGGCATCCTTATCCGGTTATCCCTCTTCCCGTGAACTCTATTTACATTTTTATTCAATGCCAACAATCCAAGACATGAACTCTATTTACTTTTTAATTCAATGCCAACAATCCAAGACATGTGACAGGGTCAAATTTATCACATTGTGACTGTCTTACGAGTAAAAATTCTTCTAAAATTATGCTAATAAGGGTGTCTTATGAGTAAAAATTATTCTAAAATTATGCTTATAAGGGCCTACATGCGTGGGAAAATTTTGTTGAAGAATCTCGATCAAACATTGTTTGATGATAGAGAACATCGAAATAAGGCATTTTTGAATAAAATTTTGTTTTTAGAGATATTTATCACATGTCTGAAAAATTATCTGATATCTCCTAAATTATGAAGATAGCTCAAGTGAGAGGTCCTCATAAAGTAACCTTTCTCTTTCTTTATCTGAGCCAAAATATAAAAATAAAAATAGAAATAAAAAGAGAGAGAAAAAGGCTACCACTAACCAGATACTTTGTTTTGGGTCTTCTATTTTTTTCATGATTCTTGAAGGGGGCCTACCAGCCCATTATGTCCACACTTTAATATTTTTCTTGTCAGAAAGCAAACCATTCTAGCTATATGATAATTTTTTTTTTTTGAGTTGAAAATTCTATTGAGAATTTGAGATGTTCTTTTCTAATACGACGCGCACCAACATTGGATGGCCTTAATTTTGCTTTTGCTTTATCAAAGTTTGATTAAAATAAGAAAAACTATTTTTAAATACAAACTATTTATACTATTGTAGAACCTGTCTCCTAATAAAAAAAAAGGTTGAGTAAAAAATAACTAATAAAATCACAAAATCACAAAATTGCTGAATCTTAAATGATCTAACGACTAAAGAACTTATGCCCTTGATTCTAACCCTACTTTGAAACCGCAAAGTGAGACTTGTAACTTGTAAGTGCCTCTCCTCATGACTTTTGGTCACTATCATTTTTCGAAAGACACCATTTAAATTGAACTGGAGTCAATCAAACATGGTATAAGATCTAAGAACTGAAATCAAGTCAAAGTACATTGGCCTCTAGATATCTTGGCCAATGAATGGTGTTTAATTCAAAATTTGACAATTCAAAAAATTTTATATAATATTAAAGATATAAACATTTAACTAAAATGTTGGCATGTTGGGTATTGGAGGATCTACAGGTAATTAAGTTTGATTGCATGTGGTGACAGCAAGATTCCTAAACCGCAGAGTACCTGTTCATATGGTTTTTCCAAATAAAGTATAAAATGTTCAAAAGAAAATTGGGAGAAAAGTTCGAAAACACTCGTCGTTTACAATTAGGAAGGTCAGGCTAGGTGAGTTTTATTTTAACGAAGTTCTTGGTTGCTTGAACTTTATAAAGACTTATCTATAGATTAATGCCACTTGGTATTTTACAGTTTGGTAGGTTAGGTAAGTTTTTATTTTAATGAAATTATTGGTTGCTTGGGCTATGGAAACATTAAATATGAAATAATCCCACATGGTCATGTTGTTTTCAAATTTTGCAACCCCTTCCCGACAATTTATTAGGGTACCAATTTATATTCAATTTAATAAATCCTATCTGAATTCTGAAACAATTTGAATCCAAATTTACGTGCCCAACATCTCATCATGCTGGAACATTCCATACACCTTAATTTTTATTTATTTATTTACAATGGATAGAACATGCCCTTCTCTCTAACCTTTTTTATATTAACAAATAAGTATTAATATTTTTTAATAAATTTGAATTTGAGATAACTCACTTAACAAGTAAAACAAAATGTCATTGATAACAGACTATCATGCCATTGGCGGGCCAATATACCTTGATTAACTTCAGTTAATTTGTTTTATCTAAATTCATTTTATGCGAACCCCCTCCCAAGGCGGCGCTGGGCAGCTGGGGAATGAATGTTCATCAATTTCTCACAGTCTTTGAAATTGGAATTCGGGTCCCAATTCTCTTCTGCACGCTTATTTGATGTACTTCTTTTAATAAAGGTAACATATTGTGCAGTTGGAACACTAGATTTTTGGGCTAGATGGGAATTGTATATAAGAACCTGGCGCGATTTTAATCCAAGTTTTTACTTAACAAAAATAAAAATAAAAATGGAATTGTATATAAGTCCCTCGCTATATTTAAAGTCTTCTCCTACATTTTGATTTTCAATTAATTGAGAAGATGCGTGCCCATGCCCATGGGTACCAATGCTTCCTCATTCTCTCTTATGATTTCTTTATATGACGGTATAAGTACTTTATGGTTTTTGTTTTTGTTTTTTGTTTGTTTTTTGTTTTTTTTGCTACTCACAGCATTTGTTTCGTTTTTACAAAAATTTTCATGAAAAATATTCAAAAAATTAACTTAAAATACATTTTAAAAAAACTTTCTCCTACAAGGTTGTTCAAAATAATGTTTTCTAGTGGACAAAGCGGCCATTTTTCATGAAGACCTATTATATTTTCATAAAATCTTGAAAAATTTAAAATTAATAAAGAGGGTGCTTAGAAATTTTTGTGGTGGCAATAGCCTCCCCTTAAAGGTGTTTCAAGAATTCCAAAAATTAATCATGTAACACCAACTATGGTATAGCTCTTTACAGAGAAAATAACTCTCTCACATAAAGTAATCGCTCAAAAACAACAAATGTGATTTTTTAATTCATCAATTTTTCCCACTTTCCAACTACCATTATTCCATATCAATTACCATTCCCCTATTTCCAACTACCATTCATCCATTCCAATTAACTACTTGATATTTAGAATTGTTGTATGTCTTTTTCTCAAAAAGTTGCCCCCGTTCCCAAACCAAGAAGGCAAAATTACACTTTGTTGAGTGCTTCCAAACTAATATAAAAGATTAAAAAATAAAAAGATTTTAGCTGTCAACTTGCTATAAAATGATTGGCAACTTACTACAAATTGACTATCAATGTTCTTTAGTTTGGAATTAGGTTTTTTTGAGAAACACTCTCCAAAGTGTAATTTCCCCAAGTTTGAAGGGTCCCTAATTCTTAGCCCCAAAAAAAAAAACAATCTCTTCTACGATCTAATCCCTCAATCCCAATTTATTTAATTGGTTACATTTTTTATTTTGGGATGTCCCTAAATATCTAATCATTTACAAAGATCAAAGCAAATAATTACCTTACTTTCTCAAAATACTATTTACTATATTTAAAGTTACAATTATCATATCAACTATCAAATTAAGTAACATTCTATTATAAGAGGACAAAATCGAAAATGTCAAATTTATTAAATGACATGGCAATGCATTAATTAATTACACCATCTTAATATGAACACAATAAGTGTGTTTGGTCAAAGTGGCTCAAACAAAATAGGATGGAATGAGTAATTATAAACACTGGCGGAGCTAGGGGGGCTTTTGGGGGCACGTGCCCCCATTGGCTCAACCAAGCATTTTTTTTGGGAGAGATATTACCATTTGATGACCACCTCAACATAATGCCAAAAATAAGAAGATACTAGTCATTTTAAAGTATATTTATAGGTAATTTGTAATAAGTTGACAACAATATCCCTTTTTTGGTATTAAATTGGAACATGTTTACCAAAAAGCAATTTTAAAAAAAAAATCTTTCCAGAGCTTTTAATTTCCAGTTCCCACTTCATAGAATCATAGCACAGTGCTCCTATTAGAGATAACTCTTGGCTCCGCCCTAATTATAAATAATTTATACACTGTAGTCTAAATCTTTTTACCTAACTTGTTTGTCTAGATAGGAACGTGCTATGCTACATCAATCAACTAAAAAAAATCTACTAATTAAAATATCTCATAATACAATGTGTGTTTCTTTCACCCAATTGTTTCTCTTTTTAAATCCTTTTAAGTTGGGTTGGCGTGGCATAGATTGGACACATATCAAAGAGTTGAGCTCGTTAACATTTTTCATAATTAAGTACAAAGTAATGTTGCATAAATATCAAATAATCATTTTAAGAATGCAAGAGAGTCAGGCATCAAGAGAGGAAAAGGCTTGAGCCTTGAGCTGCATGCCACACCACACGGATTATATTTATTATATGCTTATCCATAAAAAATTTCAGGTTAATGCATGCTGATCTTATTAGCATCACTACTATACATTGTGAGTTATATATCTCACAAATGAATTGGGTTGCACTCCACACTTTTATGGAATACATGCAACTCTTAATATATAGTGCTTATTGATACTAATAACTAATAAGATCAGCACATGCTAACCTTAAAACCCCTAATTATTTATATATAATAATAAATACATGTTTGTATTTTTAAATTTTATTATTATTATTATTATTTTTTGGTACGGCATCGAAGCTACTAGTACTTGAGTAGCTAGGGGACGATTTGAAGACAAGAGGGAGGGAGCATCTTTCAATTTGATTGCGTTGCTTGTGAAATTTTTTTTGCCGTGCAGTTATGATCGAAAATAAAGCTATTACCTAACATCCAATTAATTTGTGGACACTAGTAAACCATACCTTGGTTATAGATTTTCTTTGTTGCTATATGCTTTCATTGGATTCCTCTTTCCCTCAATTTCTTTACGGGCAAGGCTGTTAAGAGGGCACCCTTATCCCTCTTCTCATAAACTCTCGCACAGTTTCAATTAGCTCGCACTTACAAAATTCATCATGTTAATCAAACATTGTTTGATGGTAAAAGATAGCAAAATTTAACTTACCTGTGTGAGCTAAGTAATTTATCTAATATCATCTAAATTAAAAGTCGTGGGTCCAACAACTCTTGTAGAGAGAGCTCATCCATACACTTATTACTCAAGACAGAGTCCTTATAGTCGTTTTTTCGAGTGTCTGGGTCAGCTATTGTTTTCATGTTCAATGACAGGGTCCACCAACCCATTATGTACTCGCTTCATTTTTTTCTTCGTCGTATTATGTGAGAAAGCAATATCTCCTTTAGAGAGAGCTCATCCATACACTTATTACTAATGACAAAGTCCTTAAAGTCGTCTTTCCAAGCGCCTGGCCAGTTGCTGTTTTCTTGTTTCAATAGCTGGGGAGGCCTCTATTTGACACCTAAAAACTTTTTTTTTTTTTATTCCTTATTTATTTTATATTTTAAGATTTTATAAAAAATATATAAGATTTTTATAAAAACTTATAACGTTTTTTATTAAAAAACATCATTTTGAATAATTTTTTAAAAGTAAGTTCTTCCAAAATCTATCGTTTGAATGAACTTTTTAGTCATTTATAATACAGACACTATAAATAGCAAAAAAATCTACTAAAACAATAAATTTAAAAAAAAATTTCTTCTAGAAAATTGTTCAAAATTATGTTTTCTAATAAAACACGTAATCAGTTTTTATGAAAATCTTATATATTTTCATAAATTTTTTAAGTTGAAAATAAATGAGAGGTGAAAAAGAAGTCTTTGGTGCCAATAGAATCCCGTAACTGGGTCCCCCTGCCTATTATGTACTCCTTTGATTTTTCTTCCGCTGTTCACACTCATTTATTTCCAAGCTTTTGGGTGCTCACACTCATTTCGCTGCAATCTATATATATAAAGGGGGGATTGGCTCTGGTTGATTCCACGAATTTTTTTGTTTTTCAAATCACAAGATTCTGCGAATAAATAGAAAAAAAAGATGAAAATTACTTTTTAATGATCACTTTCCAATCTAATAAAAAAAAAAATAATATCTACTGACTTACCATAAAAATAACATCTCATTAAAAATTTATTGCAACACATCACAAAAATAACAATTATAAAAGAAAGGAATATAGCTTTAATCGCAATGATTGGGTGATTGTAGTGAAGTCACTTAGATTTTTAACAATAAAACATATCATTTTCGCGTAAGATGTTTGTAGCTTACATAAGCGGTAAATAATAAATTTACTGAGGTAATATATTTTTAATTTATGCTAAGATACTATCTTATTTAAAAGAAATAAAATAAAATAAAATTCCATTTTAAATAGAAACACCAAAAACTTTTTTCTTATTCAACCATTCTAGCTTATCAACATTTTAATCCAACATAACAAACAGAAATTGCTCATATACAAAATATAACCATAGGTTACCACAAATATGACCTAAGAATAACATAGATGTGATTATTAATCATTAATTTAAATCAGATACGAGATATTCTATTTCATCATAATCGTTCGTAAGCTATATGCGTAAACATATAAATCCATGCGGATCGCTTACAAAAAATCGTGAACATAATATTTCGAAATATCCGCACTCCTCTGTTAACCATAAAATGTTACTCCTTATCCCTTCGATATCATATCCCCGGAATTTACCGTAATGGCCCGCAGCAGGATTGGTACTACAGTCATGGCTGCCGACTGAAGGGGTGGGACCATGGGGACACAATCAAGTGAAGCTGTAAAGATATTGTCATATCTGCAAGCTTTTTCTCATAATACTTTCTTAATGCCAAATATTTCAGGCCCAAGCTGCAGGGGGTGGGGCCATGATAGATACAATCACGTGAAGCTGAGAAGATATTGCCCATATCTGCAAGCTTTCCCCATAAATGCTTTGTTAAAGTCAAATATTTCAGGCCAAAGTTGCAGGGGTGGGGCCATGGGAGACACAACCACGTGAAATGCTTTGTTAAAGTCAAATATTTCAGGCCAAAGTTGCAGGGGTCATGTATGCAGGGGCAAGTAGCTTTTGGTTACCTCTGTTTTTTTATTTTATTTTATTTTTTGCATAACAACCAGGTGTCTGAACTATCATAATACAATTAATCCTCGTTTTCAAGACGTTGTTTAACGTTTAAAGTAAGGGTAAATTACATTAAGACCCTTTTTAAAATTTGACAATTACAAATAGATCCCCTCACGTTTCTGAAATTACATTAAGACTCTCTCCTTCTAACTTCTATCCATTAATCTGTTAAATCACTTTTAATTTTTTTTAAAATACCCTAATTATCCTTATTGGATAACAACTTCCATGTTAAATGCATATAACTCATCAGTCTAACACATTCATCCAATACATTTGATTGATTGATTTATTTATTGATAAACAACTATATATATATATATAAAAGAAAAATGTCAAAAAGTTTAAATTTTTGTCCAACTGATGTGGTAGCCATCAGATTTGCTCATTAGAAATAATTATCTATTTAATTAATGTGTAAAAAAATATAAAAAAAATGATTTGCCAAGTTGCCACCTCATTTGCCACCTCTATACGTGCATCTCTATTGTAATAATTCTTTTTATTTATTTCTACATATGAGTAATGCTACATAACCCTTTTTTTTTTTTCCTCAAATCTACTTAATCAAATGAGGTAGAAATTTAGCAAATCAATTTTTTTATTTTTTATTTTGCAAATCAATTAAAAATTTAATTAAATAAATAATTGATTCTAAAGAGCAAATTTGACAACTACCACATCAGTTGGATAGAAAATTTAAATTTTTTTTAGCATTTTTCTTATATATATATATATATTATCTTTTAGTTGTTTATCAATAATAATTAAAAAATTCAAAAGTATTTGATGAACTATTGGATTGGTGAGTTATATGCATTTAACATAGAAGTTATCATCCACTAAGGGTAGTTAGGGTATTTTGAAAAAATTTGAATTTGATTTAACGGATTAATGGACGGAAGTTAGAAGGAGGGGTCTTTTGTAGTTTATTTTGTAAAGTAAGGAGTGTCAGTGTAATTTTGAAAACGTGAGGGGGTGTATCTGTAATAGTCAGATTTTAGGGGGGTCTTATTGTAATTTACCCTTAAAGTAATATCCCTTTCTTTTCACAATAAGTGTTCTATTTTTTGTTTTGAAATGTTTTAAAATAAGTGTCCCATTTCAAAAATCAATGAACCTTTTTTACTTATTTCTTAAAATACTCTTAAAAATGTTTTCTTTCTTTTTTTAATGTTTTTCAAACTTGAGGGCAAAATTAGAATTTCAAAATATATACATTGATGTGAAAGCATTTAAAAGGATTTCATTAGGAAGCGTGTTTTTTCAAAAGAGACACTTATTATGAAACGGAGGGAGTAATTCTAATTAATGATTGACTAAGAGAGATTGATTGACTCTAAACTTTAAATATCTGAGTTTACAACTCCCCTTTTTACTGTTGGGCCAACTTTCATTAGTTGATGCAGAGTAATAATAAGTATAATGAATATAAGGAGTAATTCTAGCAGGCTATGAATACTCTTACGGAGTATTAATTTATTAAATATAGCCAAAAAAAAAGGGAGAATTACATATTATTTGGGTTAGGGATGGATTTTAATTTAAATTAAGTGATCATAAAATTAATAACAATTTATATTAAACTATAATTATATTCTTGTGAGTCGACTAATCTAAAATCCCCTAAAATAAAGGAATTTGAGTTTTTTAATTAATTTATTTTTTATTATAATTATTTATAATTTTATATGTTTATTTTTTTTTAAATGAATAATTATAAAAAATTGAATAAATATGATATTTTATAAAATTTGAGATCAACATTCTATAATATAGATTTTTCGATTCTCACATGAAAACAATTTATGCCTCAACACAAGAAGGAAGATTAAAGCTATTGTATGACAGCCCATTTCATCCTGTTCCCCACTGACAAATTATTGTACAGTTGATTTGTAGACACTAGTAGACCAAATCTTGGTCATGGATTTTCTTTGTCGTTTTCTGCCTTCATCGGATTCCCTCTTAAGCTGAATTTCTCTATGGGCAAGGCTGCTAAGAGGGCATCCTTATCCCTCTTCCCATCGGCTCTCTTACTTTTTATTCCTCGCAAACAATTCAAAAAGTGTGCCAGTGTGAAATTTATCACATCGAGACTGTTTTACGGATAAAAATTCATCGAAACTTATGTTGAAAGGGATACCAAAAAAAGGTTGCTGAAGAATTTCATTCGAACATTGTTTGATAATAGAAAACATCGAACTTTGATAGCGCGTGTGAAGAAATTATAAGGCACTTTTGAAACAAAATTTATATGTAAGGTTTTCTGTCAAACTGTAGGACACATGTCTTAAAAGTCATCAAATATCTCTTAAAATATGAAGAGAGAAGTGAGAGGGTCCTCATAGTCATAGTGATCTTTCTCTTTCTTCACGTGACCCTAAAAAAAAAAAACAAAACAACAAAACAAGAAAGAGATAAAAAGGCTACCGCTAACCAAACACTTTGTTTTGGGTTGGGTCTTCTATTTTATTTAAGGGAATGGCTATTGGAACCCCGCATTCTTATCATCTCATCCTTATTCTTTAAGTTTTTAAAGTTTTATGTAAAATATAAAAAGTTTTTATGAAAACAGGCCATGATTTTTACTAGAAAACATCATTTTGAACAATTTTGTAGAAAATTTTTTTTCCTAAATTTATCTTTTAAATATACTTTTTAACCATTTATAGCATTTATTTCATTTTTTGCCAAAAAGTCTACCTAAATGATTGATTTTGGAAAAACTTTCTTCTACAAAGTTGTTCAAAATGATGTTTTCTAGTGGACCAAATGATTGGTTTTTGCAAAAACCTTTTACATTTTTCATGAGATCTTAAAAATTAAAAGGAAAAGGGTAGGCTTATAAGAATGTGGAGTTGCAATAACCGTTTCCTTTTTTTTAATTTTTTATGATTATTGAAATGGGCCCACCAGCCCATTATGTAATATGTACACACAATGATATTTTTCTTGTGCGAAAGCAAACCATTCTATTGAGAATTTGAGGTGTTCTCTTCTGATACCACAGCCAACAACATTGGATTGCCTTAATTTCGCTTCTGCTTTATCAAAGTTCGAGGAATTAAAATAAGAAAAACTGTTTTTAAATAAAAATTCTTTATACTGTTGTAGAACCTGTCTCCAAAACAAAAAAAGAAAAGAAAAGAAGAGAGTAAAAAATAACTAAATAAAATTACAAAATTGCTGAATCTTACATGATCTGACAACTTATAAATCGTGTAAAAAACTTATGCCCTTGATGCTAACCCTACTTTGAAACCACAAATTGAGACTTGTAAGTGCCTCTCTTAACTCTGGAAAATCAGTTTCCTCTACCATCATTTTCCAAGAGACAACATTTAAATAGAAATTTTTCTAGTGCCAAGTTTAACTTAAAATTCTTTGCTCAACTCCAACACTTAACTGTTAAAAACTCTAATTATTTCCTCCGAAGCTTATTATTTACTAATTTTAAATGTCAGCATTTTATTTTATTATTTTTTTTATTTATGGGAAGGTTAAAGTATCAGATCCTCTAAGTGACCAGTTCCCCTTTTTTCCCTTTTCTGTTTTACAATGTCCACAAAATATATCAAAGCCACCAAATTTGGGCGTCAAAACATAGTCACACTTATTTACAATACAATGTTTCCACCATACTAAAATTGGATCCGGATTTCAAACTCATTCAACCACGGTTTGAAAAAATGACCGAACCATGCACCTTTCAGGAACAAAGGCCTATCATCAATTTGATATGGAACAACAGACCAGAATTTCATTATCACTGACCGAAATTAGAGAGAGCTTCAATCTCCGGTTAATATATGGACTCTCCTTCCTTTCCTTGTGCATTGGCCTCCAAAATATCTACACGTTTATATATACTAGAGTTGGTGCCTGTTTGGGATAACTTCATAGTAGAATCAGAAGTAGAATCAGAAGCTGAATCAGAATCAGGGGGAGGCAGCTTGAGTAAATTGGCTTCAAAATCTCTTTTGGGCTTACAATCACTTTTCTCACTTTTTATCCAAACACTCTTAAAAGTGATTATGGGCCATCAGAAGAGATTTTGGGCCTCCTAGAATTTCATCCAAACAGGCACTTGGTTATCTACAACTCAGAGTAAATCAATAGAAATTATAAAGAACTAAAGTCAATTAAAAATGGTATAAGATCTAAGAGCTGAAATAAACTCAAAGTACATTGGCCTCAAGATATCTTAGATTATATATAGGCCTATCTTTGATTTTTGGCATGCAAGGCCTATATCTATATATATATATATATATATATATATATATATATATATATATATATATGGATATATATATAGTAGTAAGTACCTTTAAAATCGGAATTATAAGTTTCCATGACCAGTCCATATTAGAACAATGATGGATCCTAATTAGTAAGTATACAGTAGATTCATTTGAAGAGATTACTCATATCCTTTTTAAATCTATTTCTAAAACAATAAAAATAATAAGGAAATAGCAATTCAGAAGTCTAATATTATCTAGACAACTTAATAAGAATCTGAAATCATTAAATCAAGCTGATATTTATTTATTCCGTCTACTAAATAAGGCTTGAAAATTGGTCAATGACAATCTTATTTGCCTCTCGTTGAAAGTACAATATGTTATGGACACCTTGTGGGACGCCCCCCTCTCTCTCACACAACAAAATTACATGAAGTCAAACAAAACCTAAGTATGGTTCCTTTACCAATATATATATTCAAATATGCATGTGTCACTTTTGAAGCAACCTCCTCTGGTGAATTTCTCATGTTGTTCTCAGCACTCAGCTTAGTTGTTTCATCCTTTCAGGGGTACACCCCAAAGAATCCCCCACCAACTGGCCCTGTCATCTTTCTACATGAAGAAAATATCCTAGGAAATTGGAAAGGAGCGATGATCTCATGTACTTCAATCTGTAATAAAGCCGAAGGTACATGAAATCATCAATTTGCATGAAGCTTGAGAGTCAAACTAAGTCCAAGTTGGTCCTCTAATCGATGGAATTATGTCATTTTAGGAACATATGGCTCCTCACCATGAAGCCAACTTCTGCAAAATTGTTCCAATTTAAATACACCAGCTTCATTCAATTTTTTATTTTTTCAAAATAATAAACCACATTAAAAAATAATAATAATAAAGAGATTTTTAAATACCAATTAACATCCATTGGATTTATTTTTATTTTTATTTTTCATTGTCAATTTTTTTTTTTTTTTAATAAGGTGCTATTGGATTTAGACACATTCCCCAAAGTGAATTTATCTTACTTTATGTGACTTTGATTTCAAACAATCAACAGAATCGGCTTAGAATCAAACTCAATGCCCCCAGACTTGTATCACGCAAACATACAAAAATCAATATGTTACCTGACTTTAATTTGTTGGGCTTCCCTCTTTATGGGCTGACCCACTTTGTGTTTTTTTGGTGTAAACCATTTGGGCTTTGGGCAAATAAAATAATAGAAAAGAAAAGCAATAAAGATCAGAATTTTGGGAGACAAAAAGGCAAGTTCTGTACTCTTCCTCCTTTACCTTTCTCTGCCTTTTTCGTTTGGTGCTGATCTTGATCCTATTGCACTCTACTTTTTGTCATTTTTGCTCAAGGTGTCATTTAGCTTTGCTTGGGTACAAAAGACAGCATGTGTTATTGCCATTGTGAAGCTTCGTCTTTGATTTTCTGGGCAATATTCTGCTGCTGTCCAGCTGAAATTTGTGTGGCTTATGCTCCATCAATCTTAGTTAAATTGAGTTCCTTAATTGCAAGCTTGAAAGCCTTTTGTTCTACTAATTTGGTGAGGTCTTTCCATTCTTGTATTTATTGAAAATTTGTTGAAATACAACTTTGAGTGTTTGTTTAATTGTATATGAGACATTATGTCTCTTGTACTTGAACTTTGTTTATAGTAGAGAAATCGACTTCGATCTCATCCATGGATATACTTCATTTTAAGGGAATCATGTAAATCTTTGTGTCCCCATTCTACTTTCTTTGCTTGATCTATTTTCGGAAATTTTATTTGTTACGTTTTTATTATCTCTTCTTGATTTAATATCTCCTTGATTTACACTTGTGGGAAGTATTTTTCCAAACATAATTTACAGTGGGTAAATAGTAGGGAAAATGACAATCCTTTGTAGGCCAAAATCTTGCCAAAGATGATAAGCGATCAGTGATAACCCAAGGATCCACAACAAAAATAGAGATAATGATAAGTAAAATAGCAGGACAATGATTGCTATGTTGAACATTTGAACTGCAAACGCAAGCACTTTGTTGGGATCTCCATGTTTATTGGGTTTCAATTACAATCTTTATTTGAACAGGTTAAGTTTAAACAACATTGCAATCTCTAATGATGAGGATAGTTGCAGCATCAGTGCCCACTCGACTTCGTTTCTTACCACCCTTGCGCCAAGAGAAGCTCTTAGTAAAATGGCCCATATTGCTGAGAAAAACATGACATTCCATATCCGTGTATTCGTTTTGGTTTTCTTAAAATTCTCTGTATTGTTTCTCAGCACAAAACCTTTCTTTTCCTTCTAAAGGACTTTTCATGCTCACTCTCAAATCAAGGTAAAGTTCACTAACTTAAAGTCTAATAGAATCTGAACTTTGAGACATGCTACTATAATATTTAACCAGAGTTTGAAGCTTACAGAAGTTCATAATTCATTGTGCAATAAAGCACATATAGATTCTTAATACTCATTTCTTTCATGGAAAAAGGTATATTGGATCCCATAGAATAAATCACCTGCTTCTTTTTTTATAACAAAAATCATATATTATTACCAAAGGGAAGTACAAAAAAGGACGAGGTGTCCTACAATGCTGTTAAAAAGGAAAACAAAATAAAACACAGCAAAAACAAAATCACTCCAGTCCACAAAAAACCCTCCAATCAAACAAGATAACATACAAAGGGATACCAACAAAACTCCAAAAAAGCCGCCGCAACCGAAAAAAAAAACAAAGCCAAAAACACCACCTTATCCCACAAGAACCCCACCTCCTCCCCATTTTCATAAAAAATCCTTGCATTTCTATCCAACCACAACACCCACAAAATAGCCAAAACAGAACATCTCCAAAGGACCACCGCCTTCTTACATCTCCCAAAACCCTAAAACTCAATAGAAATCATGCCAACACAGAAAGAAGGCAATACCCAACAGAGATTCACCAAAAGAAACAACATCTGCCACAAATAACATAAATCACCTACTTCTTACCAGCAATTTTTCGGTAGTAATCTAGTTAAGCCCCATTCTACATTTTTCAACTAATATCCTATTAATAGGGGAGCCAAAGGAGTTTATCAGTGTCCTCCATTTTGAGTCTCACTTCGTGCCACTACAATCTTTAAAGGTGAAGAATAATATGGGTAAAATATTTGATTTTAGCTTTGAATCCTACTTAAATAAATAGATTAATGGACATGTTCGATTGGTTTTTTATAATTTACGCATTCTTAGTACTTTAATCAAAATATTATGTACAAAGGATTAAGTACCAAATTTGAGTAGAAACTTGATTAAATCGTTGAGAAAATTTGGACATGTTGAATTGTGCCAATAATATCATTGAGAAAAGCTTTAAGCTGATGCAATAATACTTTTAATACTCTTTTTACCATGGGAATCCTCAAGCTTATTGGGCCAACATATGAAATTATGCCACTCATATAATTTAAGTATAGCTCAATTTGCATGGGACTACTACACCTTACGAAACGGAGGTCCTGAGTTCGAAAAGGTTTGCCCGAAAAGGTTTCCTTGTCATCAAAAAATATTATTTGTATCTGTAAATCTTATAAGCACTATCGTTTATGGTCACAAAAAATAGTGAAAACTCAAATAGAAATATTTCCTGCCAGATAACTACAAAACTACTTACAGGGTCATTTTAAGATTTTACACCCCTAGCAATCTTGCGAATGAATACTACAATATTCACCAAAATTCATTTGAAATGAAGTATGTGCAAAACTGGTGTTAAAGAAAATGTATTTGTATATTTCAAAGAGTTCACTAGCCCCAATAAAAACTCACATTGCAGTTGTTAGTTCCTGCCACCTGACAGACAATACTCCCATTAACAGGTCTTTTAAAAAGCAACCAATTTTCCAACTATAACATAATTTGAAACTATTTTACTGATACAGGTAAATGTGTCCTAATAACCAAGACCTTCCATGAACCCTTTTGTTGCCAATATGGATTTTTAACGTTCTAAAAGTCCATTCTTCAAAAGAACCACTTAAAACCAGTATTTTTGCAAGTTGGGATTAATAACTAAAATCCAATTATTAAATGCATTTAATTACCACTAAGCTATTAATCTCTAGCCAGAAACCAGCATCATGAGAAAAGCCAATTACCTAAAACAAAACCACTAGTTTACCAACTTAATTATAAACATGGAAATTTTATAGATTACCCTAGATTCTCAAGTTATCAAGCTTATTCTAAGAAAAACTTGTAGGAACAAGAACTCCGAAAAGGGGCATTTATCCAAATGAAAGTAGATGGAAAGATAAAAATTGTTAATTTGCGCTTAGCGACAAACATGATTTTAAGAAGCAAATTTAAAATAATCGAAGCAAAAAAAAAGGCAAAACAAGCATTAAAAAATATATAAAATAAAAATAAATTTTTAAAAGACAAGTAGATATCCACCAGATTAATGTTGTATGTGATTGTTATGGTGGGCTAAGGCTGGAGATTTTAAGTTTTAAAGGATAGTAAAAGGGTACTAGGCTTTGTAGATGAAGTAGAGTTGAAGTAGTTCAAGGTCTAAAGGTCATACGTGGCAAGAATTTCATAATATAAGTTGTTAGAATTCTGGACAACTATTTTAGGGCGTAGGTGTAACCTTGCAAAAAGGTAATTCCCATTCACATTAGAAAAATCAAGATAAGATTACAAGTATAAGAATCCCCCACCCCCAAAAAAGAAGAAAAAGAAAAAAGAAAAAAAAAAGAAATAATACCCTTCCTAAAATAAAAATAGTTACAAATATATATCTTCCCCCCCCCCCCCCCCCCCCCTTTTCTTTTTTTTATCAAACTCATGATGTGAACCCGGAGATGATCAAAATTTTATCAAATAGGAAACAAAAGCCTATGGATGTGTACGTCTCGTGGAAAAAATCAGTAAGCTACGAGGAGGAAGAGATAAAGGAAAGTCGAATTGTTCCTAGTTCGAGATGCTAATGAACAAAGTGGCAATTAATCTCAATATGTTTTATGCACTCATAAGAACAGAGTTATAGGCAATCTGAATGGTACTTTTGTTGTCATAATACAAAGGTATAGGAGAGAAGATGGGGACACAGACATCAGAGAAAAGCCAACAAAGCCAAACATCTTCAGCAGTGACTTGAGTCATTGCATGATACCCAGCTACGGCTGTAATGAGGCAGCTACAGCTGTAATGTGGGAACCACATAATATTTCCCACTTTTCTAAGAGATAAGAGAGTTACCAAGAAAAACACAAAAAACAAGTAGTAGACTTACGATCATTAACATCACCAGCCAAATCAGCATAAGCATAAACCCGCAAAGTCAATAAAGAAGTGGAAGATAATAATAAGCTCTCGAATATAATACTTCGCATAACATAAAATACGTAACAAAGAAACTCAACGAACAGTACGAGGCACAACTAATCACACGAATCACATAAACAATATCTGTATTATGCACAAATCACAATATGATAAACCAAACAACCAACAAACTCATTGATGGTCATCAATTGGAACACCATCAGAAGTAGAAAACTTTGCATGCAACTAAATATGAGTATCAACAACCCTATCATCAGTAAGTCTAGCAATGTGAATAAATTCATTAGCATACTTGAACTGTAACAAAATATAGCCTTTCAAAGAAGAGGCAACCTCGACACCCAAGAGGGCCCAAATCCTTCATCTTGAACTCCATATTTCATTTCTTCAATGGCAAAATGAAACAAACCCCTAGGTAGAACTCACCCTTAAAACTTGGATACGAGGGGAGGGTGTGTAAGAGCTAATATACACACGGTCAAACCCTTAACCGATATGGGACATTAGGATCATAACATACCACTGCGTTATTGTGGTTGATGTCCATTGCGGCCAACCATATCAACACTGACATGATGGTAGTCCTTTCCTTTTTGGTGGCTTCACTCACCTATCAATATTCAATGACTTAGTACTATGCCTATACACAATACTAATTCATTTTAATCTACCCTATAGTTCGTCGCTTCCGAGACTCGAGCCCATGACATATAGGCTCTAATACCAAATGATACGAACCTTTGGGTGGAACTCACCCCTGAAAAGTGATACTCACATCATCAACATACACAATTAAGAAGAATAACTAGACCATGGGTGGTACGACAAACGAAGGGAGCTAAATCATGAGAACTAGAAAGCTAATCTGAGTGATAGCCAACTGAAACCACTCATACCATGCACGAGATGACTGTTTCAAACTATATAGTGCACGTTGCAATCGACAAACATAGCCAGGACGAGAAAGACCGAAAGGACGACGCTTATAAACTTCTTCAAGATGGACATTCAATAAGGTATTCTTTCTTAACATCAAGCTGAAAAAGTGGCCACTAATGAATTGCAGCAAAAGAATTTAAGGTGCAAACAATAGTCATTTTGGCAACAAGAGAAAAACTCTCCTCATAATCAACAACATATTCGTGTAAAAACCCTTTAGCCATAAGTCGAGATTTATAACGATCAAGAGAGCCATCGGAGTTAGTCTTAACTTTGTAGATCTATTTAATGCCAATAAGATTCTTCTCTGCAAAATGTGGAACCAACTCCTAAGTCCCAGTCTAATCAAGAGCAGACAACTTATCTTACATGGCATTAATACAATTCACATCAGTACAAGTTTCTTTCTATGAATGAGGATCAAAATAAAAATGAATAAAAGATAGAAAAACACAATAAGAGGAAGAAAAACAAGCATTGTAGGAACCAATTTTATTGGTGGAGTACGAGTATGCATAAAATATCTCCGCTCAAGATACGGCAAGTCTGAAGGGTCAAAGCTAGGGCTAAGTCTTCCAGCGAGAATAGACCAAAGGAAAATAAGAACAAACCTGAAGAACTAAAGACAAAAGAAAATCCCTTAGAAGAGAGAAGGGCAAAAATATCAAGGCCAGAAATAAACTCCTCACATGACTCATCAATAGGAAAAAGATCAATATATACCAACTCCTCTTTGGAGACAAACAACTTCAAAAGGAACAGTCAAATACAAAAAATGTTCAAAAGAAAGACAACACGACGAGATGCATACAACAATTTGGAGAGTAGATCAAAGCATCTATACCTTTTCTGATTAACACCATACCTAAGAAAACACATAAAGCAAAATGAACACAAAGGCTTCCATTTTGGAAAAAAAACAAACCAAAGACACGCAAAATAAATAAATAAATAAATGTTGACCAAAAAGTTTTTTCATGTAGGGACACCCCAAAGAGAAAAGGTATGGGCATATGATTGAGAAGATATATAGCTATATGAACAAACTCACGTACTCTAGAAGACAGAAAGAATTGAAGAGGAAAGGAGAGAGCACAAGTTGTTTTAAAAATGTGCCTATGTTTTCTCTCCATAACACCATTATATGCTGAGTGGCCAAAAATCAATACGTCTACTTAAAAATTATTCACCACCCAAACTAAAACGAAGAATCTTGATGGTTGTGGAGAATTAGGTCTAAATCATGGAGTGAAAAGTACGATATTTGTGAAAATCAAATTTGTGAGATATGAGATAGACCCAAAAGTATTGACTGTAGTCTAAAATAAAAGAAACATAATACAAAGAGCCACCATTAGTGGACAGAGGAGCAGGTCACCACACATCAGTATGCACAATTGAAAAGGAAGAAATAGAAACAAAACTATTTCTATTAACTAGTACGCTAAAGCATACATTTTTGCAAGTTGGCATCCACTACAATCAATGATGTCACTTAACGACACTTATCTAAACCACCTGAAAAAATAACTCTTTAATTTGTTCACTAAAAAAATGACCTAACCTAGAGCTCTAAAGATAAAACTAAGATGAATTATAATCTTTAAAAAAAAAAGTGCAACTACCTGGGACAGGATTTTGTAGGCTATGAATTTGGATAACAATTTTGACATGAATTTGGGAGTTTCAAGGGGATGCCCCTCTATAATTTGTAATTACGGTGTTCACGTTGACATATAGGTGATGAAAGAGTATGGGTGAAGGGGTCTTGGACTAAATTTTTTTTGGTTTTCCCCCTGGAAGTTATTTGGACTATTAAAGACTACGTTAAAGCCTCTAGCTTATTCGAGGAGTGGTGATGAGGTTCTCTTCGTAATGGACAATGAAAAGATTATTTGGTACGATTTTGAGAAAAAAAGAATCTGGAATGTTCCTTACCATTGTACTGCTGATTCGTTTGAAACTGATATTTGGTTGGGAAGCCTTGTTCCACTCGATGGTGATGGCAGACTTCATGGGAAGAACAGCAATCACAAGAGAAAAGAAGACAATGAAGAATAAAAGGAAGAGGGGAAATTCATAACGTTTTGTATTATTTATGCTAAATCTATGAAGAAATTCATACCAACTCTTCTCATATGAAGCAACGGAACGGCTATTGCAACCCCCAAACCTATAAGTTGCCCCTCATATTTTTTAATTAAAAAAATTATTATATAAAATTACCAAAAAGGACTTAAGTACCCCCACTCATCCTCTCTCCTGCACCCCTCTCCACCGGCAACTCTCTCTGGCACCCCATCCTACTGGCGATGGCGAGCACCACACCCCCCTTCTTCCTTTCTCCTCTTCCCTCTTCTTCTTCTTCTTTTTTTTTTTTTTTTTTCCTTCCTAGAACCCCTCTCCCGCAACCCTCTCTTGTCGACGGCGAGCACCGCACCCCTCTCTCATCGGCAGCCCTCTTCTTCTTTCCTCCTCTTTCCTCTTCTTCTCTTCTTCATTTTTTTTTCCTTTCCTTTTCTTTTCCTTTTCTTCTCCTCTTCCCTCCCGTCGGCAGCCTCTTTTTTTTTCTTTCCTTTTCTTACTCTTCCCTCCCGTCGCAAGAAAAAATGGAGGTTTTGAAAAAAAAAACCTACCTCGCTAGAAAACACACAGATCTGACCAACAAAAGCCAAAAAAAAAAAAAAAAAAAAAGAGAGAGAGAAAGAAAGAGAGAAAGAAAGAAAGAAGAGGAGAAGAGGAAGAACCTCCCTATCGGAAAAAATAGAGGTTTTGAAAAAAAAAACCTCCTCCACAGATCTTACTAGCAGAGGAAAAAAAAAAGGAAAGAAAGAAAGAAAGAAAGAAGAAGAGAAGAAGAGAGAAGACGAAGGAGGGTGCTCATGCTCGCCCTCGCCCTCACCGTCGCCGTCGCCGTCGCCTTCCTCACCTGTCTGTTATGGGGTCATGGGGGGTTCTTCCAGATCGGGGGTCTCGTGTAGAGGGGGAGTGGGGTGGGTGAGGAGGGTTAGGGTTATTTAGAAGAGGGGTTTTTTAGTCTTTTAGAATGGTGGGTATATAAATTTGGAGGGTGGGGATATCAAGTGGGGGCAACTTATACCTTTGTGGGGTTGCAATAGCCGCTCCCACGAAGCAATTGTATTATGGGAGCGGCTATTGCAACCCCCCAAAGCTATTTGTTGCCCCCACCTTATTTCCCTGCCCCCCAATTTATATACCCACCCCTCACAAAGATTAAAATACCCTAACCTTTCTCACCCACCCCTCTCATCCACCCTACTCCCCCACACAACAGCTCTGGCACCCCCAAACTACCGACGACGGTGACGGTGGACGACAGACGGCAAACGCCTTCTTCCTCTTCTCTCTTCTTCTCCTCTTCTTTCTTTCTTTCTTTCTTTCTTTTTTTTTTTTCCTTCCTTTGCTGGTCAGATCTATACAAGGGAGGTTTTTTTTTTTTCAAAACCTCCATTTTTTCCTGTAAGGAGGTTCTTCTCCTTCTTTTTTTTTCCCGGCGACAGGAGGGAAGAGAAAGAAAAGGAAAGAAAAAAGAGGCTACTGACGGCAGGGAAGAAGAGAAGAAAAGGAAAGAAGAAAAAAAAAAGATTTCAAAACCTCCATTTTTTCCGGCGAGGAGGTTCTTCCCCTTCCTTTTTTTTCTCTGGCGACGGGAGGGAAGAGAAAGAAAAGGAAAGAAAAAAAAGAGGCTGCTGACGGGAGGGAAGAGGAGGAAAAAAAAAAAAAAAAAAGAGGAGGGTTTTGACGAGAAGGAGGGGAGCGAGGGCTGCTGGTGTGGGAGAAGAAGAAGGAAGAAAGGGAAGAAGAGAAGAAGAGGGAAGAGGAGGAAGGAAGAAGAGGGTCGCCGATGGGATAGGGTGGGGTGCCGGAGCCTCACCGTCGCCGGTGGGGTGGTGAGGGTACTTAAGCCTTTTTTGGTAATTTTGCCCCATAATTTTTTTAATTAAAAAATATGGGGGTGAAACTTAGTGTATTGGGGGGTTGCGATTTCCCTTGTATCATGGGCTTAAATCCAACACCCTCCGAACTCCGAACAATGAGTAAGGCCCAATTTATAACAACCCCCACTCCCCCCCCCCCCCCCCTCTCTCTCTCTCTCTCTCTCTCTCTCTCTCTTTTCAATAAGGTCGTGTTTAGTAGTGAAATGACTTGGACAGTAAAATTTTTTAGAACAGGCCCACTAGCAGGAGGCAAATCAGAAGCCTGAGCCGGATTACATGAACCGTCAACCCCTTAGCGCCATTATTAGCTTCAACAACCCCCACCCACTTATCTTTAACTGTTGGCTTATTACTAAGAAAATCCTAATCATGATTCAATTTAAAATTTGAATTATCATTAACCTGCTCTGCCCTGCTCTTTAACTAAAGCCATTCACAATATCGTAAGGAATTTCATGCCCCCTACTCTCCACGCTGTCACTTCCTCTGGGTGTACAGATCCTTTGTACCAGATCCTTCAACTTTGGATTAGTCGGTTTGACATAGAACATCACAAAAGGTACTTAAGTTCCTTAAAATTTACCACATCAAATACTAAATTTCTGCATCTAAGAGCAACCTCCATGAGGACAATGTTACCGATCTATGCAATGGGATGCTGTGATTATAACTTGGCATAAGAACCTTGTTTCCTTTCCACAACAGAAAATGAGGTCACACAAAATAAATGAGGTCACACAAAAAAACTTAGGTACTACCACCGAAACAATTTTATGTCTCCATTATAGTTCTTGTACAGCAGTAAAATTGCCCATCTCAACAAAAATCCTACTCCAGTTCGCTATTCTTGTGATTTCAAATGCTAGCTGGTGGGCTTTCAAACATCTAGAAAGATCAAGATGGCTAATTAGCAAGACAATATCGCACTTGATATGGTCTTGAGCAGCGGCGTCATAGGGCCATGCATGTGTGCGTCATACAATATTTTAATACTATGTGACATTTAAATATTGTTGAATTTACATAAATTTTTATTATTTATTTGCTCAGCATGACACATTTTTTATACCCTAAACAACACATACGTGCAACCACTCAATTTTTATTTTTTATTTTTTATTTTTATTTAAAATTTGGATAAGTAATTTTACTTAAATTTACTAAAGTGCTTTAGCATCCATTGAGAAAAAATGGTTAGTTTTGATTAAATTTTGGTTAAATTTATTAATATACATCACTTTTGTAGGTTATATAAAGTTAAGGTTATAGGTTCTTATGTGTAATCATTGAGAAGGATCTTGTCCCACATCGGGCAAGGGGTGTTAGGGGTGATACATGTAAGTAAGATTCCGCATCTCTAAAAATTGTCTAGGTTTTTAGAGTATGGCATACTTGTTAGTGTTATGTCCTACATTATCACCCCTATTCAGCCATGTCAATGAGTAGTCCTGTAACTTTTCACCTTTCCTAAGAGTGAGTCTGAGACCTTGTCCCACATAGGGTAGATGGAGATGGGAGAATTAAAAGTAGTATATAAGCAGATTCTGTATTTCTAAAAGTCGCCTAAACATTTTAAAGTATGGCATACCATTTAATTTTATGTCCTTTCACCATTTCTATTCAATCATGATGATGTATGGTTTTACCTCTCTTTCTCTTCCCTATCTAACTCTTAGCCAAAAAAAATAAAAAAAATGCAACCATTGAGAAAAATTTGTAGATCCTCCCTTAGATCATAGGCCAATCAAATTTTATACTATTGTGTAAAGGCAAATCTTCCACCACTCAGAAGAAAAAATAAAAAAATAAAAAAGAAAGAAAGAACCATCCACCAACAAAGATTGGATTGACCAATCAACTTTTGAGGGATTAAGATCAAGGAGACAATTTTAAAACTATTGCCATTGCCGGGTCCAACGGTATCCAAAATAAAAAATAAAAAATAAAGAAAAAAAGGTTAAAAAATGACTATGCATAGTTTGAGTATCCAATTTGAAACTAAACAATTCAACGAATTTTACTTATTGAAGGCATAAATTCATTGCTTTGAATTGAAAATTTTTAAGAAAATGATAGTCATCATTAGAAATAAAATAAAAATTCAAAATAGTGGCATTTCATGAATTTTTTTTATTTTTTTATTTTTTTATTTTTTATATATATATAACAATTGATAGAACTTATCCTTACCCCCAATCCCCTTTTAATATCAACAAACGAGTTTCAATGCTTTTCCATAAGTTTGAACTTAAGATCACTCACTCTATATTTCTCTCCGTGATTAATACATATTGTTATTTATCAAAAAATTAAGATCACTCACTTAACAAGTGAGGTGAATGCCACTACACTATCATGCCTTTGAAAAATTTATAAGAATTTATCTTATAACATCTATTATAGTGATGGCTCCATTGGTGATCTTACATTATCCGGCCGCTTGTTTACCAAGTAAAAAATTGTGATCCTTAATTCTGATCCAACTTTGAGAGTGCAAACCTAAAACTTGTAAATGCCTCTCTCCCAACTCTAGGGAATCAATTTCTTTACTTTGGTCCCTAACAAATTCTTCAAAAGATGACTTAACTACAAACATTGGGCGCGGCTATTTACATCACGTTTTTTTTACTTAATACACATCCTTGCTTTGTATACACACCTTTAAATTTTAAAAATCAAACTTTTACTTTATACACACTCCATAATACCTAAACTAACCATAACACTAATCCCAAAAAGTTTGGTATATTTGAGCTGAACTTATTGTATTTGTTTAGTACATTACAACTGAACAATTACAAAAAAATATTAGTTGGTATATCTCGAACAACGTTAAAATGTTCAGTAGAAATAGTCTAAATATTTTGGATTTGTTTAGTATAGCAACTCTTAACTAACCGTAATTCACAAACGAAACTCAACTTATTTTTATACTAAAAAAAGTTTGGTACATTTGAATTGAACATATTGTATTTGTTTAGTACATTATGATTGAACAATTGCAAAAAAACTTAGTTGGTATGTCACAAACAACTTTAAAACGTTCGGTTGAAATAGTCTAAACATTTTAGGTTTGTTCAGTATACCAGGCCTAAACAAAATGCGATTTAAAAATAAAACGCAACAACTTTTTATTTAAAAAAACACATCTTTTTATCACTAGAAACATTTGAACTGAACATTTATTCGCCCATTGTTAAAAAAAAAACAAAAAAAAAAAAAACACAAAAGAGGGAGAAAAGTAAAGCCACAAGTCCATCTTGTGCCCAAACACTGCCGTTTCAGCAACTATATCAGCTGTACAATAAAGAGAGTTCCGTTCGTGCCCTTTGCCATCGAAACATATTCTGGGAAGTTGTTGAGGTTTATTTAAGGGAAGGTGTTTCATGCATTAATCCCCACAATTTTAGCACCAATCGTGGGGATTCAATCGATTATCACATTCAACAAATATGGCCAAGTTTCAAAATTGATTTGTGACAATAACAAACCCTTACCAACAGTGCCATCCAACTAAGTTGGGGGTATAAACCAACAAGAATGAAAAATTTTCTTCTCAAAACAACAAATAACCAAACGTATATAGTTATATGAAACCATAGGACATATTTACCCGGGAATATTAACAGTTACATCAAGGAAAATTGGGGGTATAATCCATACGACCCTCACATCAACACTGCCAAATATTATGAGTTTTTTTTGGCCTCCAATAACAATAGTTACTTCGACATGTGTAAATATAAATTCCAAAAAAATGAGAATTTTTTTGCCCCCGATCACAACTTAGTTACATAGTAGTGACATTGAAAAAACCATGGAAAATTTTTTTCCCAAAACAACAAATAACCAATACAAACCCGTAGAACAGTTACATCAACAAGATGTCAATAACAAACCCTTAACAACAGTGCATCCAACAAAATTGGGGGTATAAACCAACAAAGATTGAAAATTTTTCTTCTCAAAACAACAAATAACCAAATATACATATTGTTATATGGAACCATAAGCTCTATTTTCCCAGGAATATTAACAAGCCCTAAATAACAGTTACATCGAGTAAAATTTGGGGTATAATCCATACAACCCTCACATCAATACTGTGAAAGATTATGAGGGTTTTTTTGCCTCCAATAACAATAGATACTTCGACATTTGTAAATATAAATTCCAAAAGAATGAAAATTTTTCCACACAAGGCAACAAATTGCATTATCTCACTAACAATCCACAACAAACACAAAAATTTTAAACAAAATAGTTACTTCAGGTAACTGTTTGTCACAAAAATAGGAAAATTTTTGAACAACTCCGATGTCTAAACCGGATTGGGATTTGCTCAAGTTGGGGTCTTGACGCTCAATTAATTTGGACACGTGGGGGATTCAATTATCAATGGCTGGGCTTCTCGTACAAATGCTAAAGCTTCCTCATCCCAACCGTTGATAATTGCATCCTCCACGTGTCCGAAATCTAACGCTAAATTGAGCGTCAAGTTGAAGACCCCAACTTGAGCAAATCCAAATCCGTCTAAACCCACCCCATTAAAAAATCGTCCATGCAAGAAAATACCACATCAACAATCATGTAATCTTTAAACCAACAAAACCTCGAAAAACCTTGATTTTGAATCTCGTTAGCCGTCAATAAAAAACCCTAAAAAATGAAATCTTTTGGTCCCAAACAAACCGGTAGAACATTTACATCGAAAATTGGTGTTATAAACCAAAAAAGATTTCATCTTTTTTTTTTTTAGAACAACAAATGAACCCATATAAAGCTTTGGTACCATTATCAACTCACGTTTTTTTGCCATTTCGCCTGTGAATGAGTCGCTCCCCACAAACGGTATCCCCTTCAGTTTTGTTGCTCGCCGACAATCAAACAGCGACATAGCTTCTCGCCCAAGAGGAACCTCAACGTTCTTGCCGACAAGCTCCCTTCTTTGATGGTAATTGATTTGAGCATGGGGCGTCTTGTGTTTTCTTCCAGATTTTGCTGGGGCGTAATCGCCGAATTTTGCTAGAGAGGTAATATCCTTTTCTATTGACTAGTTGGTGCACACGTGCGTTGCACGTGAATTTTTTTGAGTTAAATTATTTTTTTTAATAATGATAATAATTTTTTTAATTGAATAATTTTATCGTGCCTTTATATAAGATGAAAACACTTTGATCACTCAATCCTTTACTTCTTTTGATATGATTACTATTTTTTTTTTAATTATCTTTCTCAAATCATAGTGCTTAAAATTATCTTTGAAACTTCATTATACATAGGTTCTTTGAAGGTTTTGGGAAACTTTCAATGCTGAAACAAAAGACTCTCTCTTTCACTCATTGTCTCTTTCTCCAATCAAAACATATTTACGTCATAGTTGAAAGATTTAATAGCATATTATTAGCACATTAGTCTTACAAAAATCAAAACTAAGACTTGCGTAGCTTTGCAAACCCTACGGACATGCCATCCTTTTTTTTTATGATGTACTACAATCTACACCCCTCCCGTAGATTCATGCCACAAAAGCTAACTCAAGTTCCTAATAAGGCTTACACTACTATCTTTAAAAAATCTAGTATTTATGGGATTGAGAGGTTCTCATTTTATTAATGAGTAAAGTAATCTTTGATATATATGTATTGGAAAAAAATAAGAGAAAACAGATACTCCACGCTGGATCGAAACCAAGACTTACGCAAATCTAGAACTTCTATTGGTCTTTGATTAAAATAATAATATTTCTAATATGTACATATTTAGGATTTTTTTTTTCTTTTAAAAATTTGGTATTTATGGGATCAGGATGTTCTCATTTTATTTATGAGTAAATTAGAACACACATAACTTACGTAGAGTCTAAAACTAAAGACTTCTGTAAACCTTAAAGCGACAGATTAATAAACTCAAGGATCATTGATTTTTCATTAAAAAATAATACTCCCTCCGTCCTGTAAAGATAGGCTACATTTGACAAAACACGGAGTTTAAGAAAATGTAATCATTATATTGACTTGTCATTGATTAAGTTCCATCTTTCCAAAAATACCTTTTATCTTTTTTGTATTAGGTTTTGTGTTGAAGGTTCCATCTTTCCGTCAATGCGTGGTGGATCACTGTTTGTGATTTTATTTTTTTGGGCCTGCACATTAAAAAAAAAAAAAAATGATTTTGAACCTTTTTTTTTGGAGGGGGAGGTTGTGATCTAAGTTATTTTCTTTTCTTTTTGTTCTTTTTGGTTTTGTTTTGTTTAGTTTGGTATTTTGAGTTTGTAGGTTATCAATTGCAAAGTTTCATGAATCTCACGATTTGATAGGGACTTTTTTTTGTAGTTCATTAGACCTTCCCTTTTTATTTTCATTTTTTCTTGTGCATTCATTAATGGTTTTTTTTTTTTTTTTTTTTTTTTTGGGGTTGGGGGGGGGGGTGTTTGTTTTATTTTGTTCAAGCCTACTTCTTTTTTAATTTTCTTTTAATTGAATCATCTTTGATTCTCTTCTTTTTCTTGGTAATTTGACTTTATTATTTTCAAAAACCAGAGATTATATATGAATTCTCAACAAAATATGAAAATTATGCAACAGTAGCAATTTAAAAGTTCAATAATGCAATTCAAGTTTTTTCTGATATGCGAATCCTTAGAAAATAATCAAAGATTATATGTGCTATTCAAAACTTTACTTATGCAATTCAAGTTTTGTTTTTTTTTTTTTTTTTTTTGGCCTCTTAATCTGGGTTTTCATTTGTTTTTGTTCAAGCATGCGTCTCTTTATTTTCATTCAACTGATTCGTCTTTGATTCTCTTCTTTTTCTTGCTAATTTTGCAATTCAAATAGAGATTTAAAAGTCCAATCATGCAATGCAGGTAGAGATTTAAATATTTATGTAGGCAAAGATTTAAATATTTAAACATAATTTGTATATATGAGTCAAGTTTATTGAAAACTACAGACCAGACAAAGCACCAAAAGAAAGGAGACGCAATGAAGGCACATAAAAGACGCAAAAGAAGGAAGCAGCAATTGTTTTTTCCTGTGTTAGGGTTTTATGATTTTTATAATGTGTTTCTATTTGTATTTATATGTTAACATTGTTAGGGTTTTACAAATTATAGTTTCCGTTTCCTTAGAATTCTTATTTGGGTTTGGTTTTATTTAATTATTATACGAATTGTAGTTTCCTTAGAATTCTTATTAAGGTATGTGTTTTATATTAATTGCTATATTTCCTATACATGCAGAAGGGTAGTTGTGTATTTAAAAATTAAAATAACGGTATATTAGTCAATCAAAAATTTTTCTTACATCCATCTTTTTATAGGTAGTATAAATATAAATATGGGATCTTATTTAGGAAGCAGGGTCATTTTGGTCTTTGTCATGTGTCGTTAGACTTCAGGCTTTATAACTTATTTAGGTGGTACTTCAGCCCGTAAAGGTTTGCTAATTTAGCCTTCAGGCCAAACGCCCTATCAAAATATGATGTAGAATGGATTAAATACCAAATGGGTAGGAGCTTGATAAAATCATTGAGCAAAGCTAGACATGTTTAATTGGGTATTATATATATTGTTATAATACTATAAAAATGTGGGTATACAGAATACCTAAGCGGAAATAAATCGGATCTTTGTATTTTAAATTTTAAATTACAAATCTAACGCAATATTCATTAGTCTGTTATCAGAAGAGGTAAAGAACCAAACGGGAGTAAACCTACATTGTTTCTAGCAAATTTTAGAACTCACCTAACAAATGAAACCTTGTTCAAACCTCAGAGTTTGACTGAGAGATATAAAATATTAGAATGGCTACAAAATCAGAGGGCCAAATATTTCATCCTTCTCCTGTAATGCTTTTACGTTCTTGTCCTTTTGCAATTTGCAATGAAACACAATTCAATATTGTTTTGCCAAAATGTGAGTTTAGAATCAAAAGCAGCAAAACAAATACGATGAAAGACCTTCCAATAATTGTAAAATACCAGAAAACTCCTTCAGATCGATGAAATTCCGAGTTACAATTATAGGACTATGTCTAGATATTACAACACCCCCAGTTCAGATATTAAAAATAAAAAAAATATAAAAAAAAACACAATTTAGAGATCGCAAAAAAATTAATCTTCAATGTAATTATAAGAAAACCAACTTAGCGAAGCAAAAGAAATGAGTTTGTCACTCAACATAAAAACCCGTGTGAGGAATTTGTTGTTGATGATGCCCAAAAGATGCAGTCATGACAACATACTACGTGAACCGAAATTACGTATTCGGATTGAGCCACTTTATTTACCACCCAGATCGAAAACCGCGGCAGCTGAAATCAAAGAGAGCTTTAGAACCACAAGATTTGGACCAAACTTAATTGTGTGCGTGTGTGTGTGTGAGAGAGAGAGAGAGAGAGATAAAACATGTGAATTAAATTGAAGCAAATAAATGTGATTCTTCAACCAATTATTAGTATTTTCGTCATGATCATCATCCAAATCTTCTTCAATCTTCGAATCTTCATCTGGGTTGTCAAGGAAATAAATCTCGAGAATACGAGATATATTAAGCAAATCCTTGCATGTAGTGAAATTAATCATTGACAATATATACACCGACTGTCAGAGAAACCAAACTTGTGTAGACCATGAAGCAAGATACCCCAGTCCAAGGTGCCAAAGGCTTTTATAACATAAAACTTAATTCCAATGTTACCCCTAAAACATTTCAGATCCAAAAGATTGAAGCATTCCAAAGCTAGACCAAAATTTTCCGAAATATTTCTTCCTTTAATAAAAGCGGTTTGGTTATGAGAAATAATCTTGCTAGCAATAGGATTTAACCTGCCAGCTAAGATTTTAGGAATGATTTTGAAAAGAAAATTAGCAAGGGCAATAGGCCTGAACTAGGTGATAGTGTCAGCATCAGGACCAGGTGCACTCGATGGATCCATATCAAACACTACCTTTTTAATCTCACATGCTGAAGGCATAGCAATAAGAACATCATTGTCACTATCCGATACCATTGAAGGAATAGTAGACTTAGCCAGGCCATTATCAGAAGTTGTGTGCTAGGAAGAATAAAGATAATGGTATTAGTTAACAACGTGACTCTGAAATGACCGTAGGAGCAAACTCATGGCAACCATCAATATTCAAAGGTGTATTTCTATCTCCTTCTTCCACCCATCTTACTCGAGATTTATCTTTCAAAAAGCATTCTTGAATTCAAAGAGCTTCGAAGAGATTACTCTGAATATCATATTCCTTATGCAAAAGATTGTCAAGAGGTCCCATTTGATCAATATGTAGCTGGATATCAGATAAAGCATGCTGAAGAGACTTAACTAATTAATTTCTCATCAACATGCCCAAACACTTCACAATTCCATTTCTTAAGACATCTCTTAAGGGCCTTAAGTTTTTAATTGTTTGATGACCATCAAAGGAGAACCATAAGGCGTACAAGACTTCCAACAATTAGACACCACTTGCTTAAAAGAGGGATGAGACACCCAAGCATTCACAAAACTAAAAGGCTTAGGACTAGAAAAAGAAGGCTTATCAGCAACAAAAAGAAGAGGATTGTGATCTGAGTGCATTTTAGGCAAAGAAATGGAGTGGGTATCCCCCCAAAGATCCAACCACTCAGTGTTACAAAGACTCTTATCCAATCTCATTTCCATGCGAGAGAAAACACCTCTGGCCCAAGTGTAGAGAACCCCCTTAGTGTCTAAATGAATAAGGCCACGTGAATCAGTCATTTGCTTAAATTCAGAACAAGACATACTACTAGGGAGAGATCCACCTCTTTTTTCATGAGCACCCAGAATGGCATTGAAATCGCCAATTGCCATCCATGGACCAGTAATGAGGGACTTAACTAAAAAAACAAAAACCTCTTCGTATGGAGCTATGGTCTCTAAATTGTGATGGTCCTTTCTATGAAGGTCGGACCATTAGTCAATGCTACTAAAATGGGCAGTACTCATAGGGCAGTGAGGAGCTGCACAAACTTTCCGATAAAAATAGCAAATGAGTGTATAGTGAAAGGATCTATAATATTCTAATTTTGATCTACACATCAAAATTTTGGTGTGTTGATTATCAAGTGTACTAGTTGCTTCATAAAAATACCATGAAGCCAAGCAGACCAAAGTGGTCGTTTGATTGATCATTTTGATGTGTGGATCATCAAAATTGTGAATTAACAACTAGTCAACGGAAATCCCATGGGTTCATAGGAAGCAGCTAACACTTGGATTTGCATCTAATGTGGACCCTTCGGACAGCCAGGAACCATCAAAATATGGGATAGGATACAACCCTAATTTGTAGAAACTCTTAAAAATGCATGGAACAAGTAGTAGAAAGTTTCAATAGATATTGACATCACCACAATTAAAACCAAATTTAATTCATACGAGGTCCATAAATGAACCACAATAAGTTGTCATTCCTATCTGGTTACATGGGCGAGTTAGAACTCTTGAACAGCATAAGTCGTCATTCCTTTCAATACAACACCACTTGAAACTCATAAAAATCACCATCTAGTTGAGGCCGCCACAATGAAATCTCAGAGAACTTCTTGCAGAGGTGCTCTCCCAGATTTCAACAACAGCCGCCAGTGGATAGATCTCCAGTTATTCCTCCATTTAAAATCTTAATTGTTTAGTGTAGTTTAATCTTTCTATAGTGCCCTCAACGATCCATCTCCAGTGTCACATTAAAGATCGAGCATATTACTCCTGATAGCATTGCGATCATCCCTGGGCATCCTTCTACCTCTTGGATTTTCGACTCTCCCCTAGCACTGCACAAACTGACAAGTCGTACACACCAAGAAGGGAATTAATAAAATAGAATAAATCAAACCATAAGTTAGCAATTGGCATAGCAAGAGAGCAATTCTAAAGGAAATCTCAAATTGCCGCTACCCGGCCATTATGTTATTCAATATGAGCATATGCACAATATCATCCACATCTTTTATTTTGAAAACAAGTGGGATGGGAATGATTTGTAAAGGATGTCTCATCATAAAAAAATAAATAGTAAGGCATGTTAGTAAATTATGAAACCAAACCTTAAGTTAGCAATTGGGATAGTAACATGGTGGTGAGCTGTAACTCTCTTGTACAGTATGAAGCATCATCCTATCAACTAGGACAAATTGCACACTCATTAGCCTCCAAGCAGAACAGAGGGTCCAAATGAGGATAAACCAATTGATAAATTTTATGACTCTAACCTGCAAGCTGGAAGCTAGCTAGGGAAAATCTCAAAAAATTAATTAACTACAGAGAGAAAGAACTGAAGGACCTGCGTCTCATTCTTTTACCATTATTGTCCTTTAGCAATCTGAAAAGAAACACAAATCGATAAAATTTGAATTCATAGTTAAAGGAAAAGGAAAAGAAAATAATAAAACAAGACCTCACATGGAATGCTATATTGGTCAGTTGGTCACTACATCACTAAGAAAAAACAAACTGGTAGCTTTTATAAGGTGAAGCTCAAAGAACTTGAAAGAGATGACGGATATATGTGCAATAAAATAATTATTTGATTCATTGACCCAAACCTTCATCATATGAATCTTTGTAAATCTGAGGAATATAAGATATAAGCATTTTGGCCAATCCTCACCCATTTTCTGCTCAAATCTTCCATTCAAATGCGGACACCCTTTTATGCCCAGTTGTTGCAGTGATCCACTGGCAGTGGCACACAACTGAAGCATGGTACGTAGTGGTATCTTGAAGTTCCCTTCACTATACTAGTGGTCTTAATTCTAATCCTGCAAAACTTTTCGACTTCCAAGTTTTAGGGCAGATCATGTGTTAAATACCAGGAGTTAGCTGGAAGACACCATTCGATCCGAAAACCATCCTATCACCTATGCAATGTATGCGCCTGTCAAAAAGATAGGAACCAAAAATCAAAAAACTATTAATAGATAAATAACAAATTTTCCGAATTGTTATTCGACCAAACATTTTTTGTTAGAAGGGTATTATATAGAAAATTGAATAGTGCTGGAGACAGAGTTGTCCCCACCTATTTCCCTTCCCAAAAAAATTAGTGCAATTCCCTTGGATGAGGATTAGGGCAATTTATAATGGTGTCAAACCTGTACAATTACCAAATTCTAAATATTTGAATACGGTTATTGCTGAAAATCAGAGAGAGCTTTAAGAATATTTCAAACTTGAACCAAAATTATGAGAAAGAGCTAGAAAATAGCTAGGGTTACTGACCTCTGAATTTGATATTTGATTCATTGACCTAAATCCAAACATCTTCTATACAGATGTCAGGGATATGAGATATCTTTGGCCAGTTGTCACCGTTTCCTTCTCGCATCTTCTACTCAAATGCGGACACTTTTCAATGACCAATTCTCGAAGAGTGATGAGGCACTCTATCTTATTTCATAATTCTTTGGAAATATGGAACAATACGCAAAGCATTGTTTCAAGTAGGGTGGTAAATGTTTATAGCTCAACATCAAGGCAGGTAGAATATCATTTTCATTTTGTTCCAGTTTTCACATGTCATTATCTTTGATATACAACCATTCACGTTCATCGGTTTTCATATAGAGGAGGCATCCTAGAGTTCTAACTGCAAGAGGAACCCCACCACACTTTGTTACAATTTCTTTTCCAATTTCTACTAGTTTTGGATGCCATTTCTCTTGCCCCTCTTCAAATGCACATCTCACTAATATGGATAAGCATTCATCTCTTGTAACTTGTATGGTGAAATTGTACCCATAAACGAAGCAATTGTCATATTACGTGTAGTTAAAACAATTTTACTTCCACTTGCACTGCATATCAACAAATTTTTCAATTCTCTCCACTTTGTAGGGTCCTCGTTCCACATGCCGTCTAGAATAAGTAAAAATTTCTTACCATTTAAACTATCTCGGAGGCATTTTAACAAAGGATCCAACTCTTTGTACCCACATCGAACACCAGGGATAGAATCTATAATTTTTTTTATTAGCTTTTTTATATTAAAATCGTCAGATAAGCAAACCCACATTCTTAATTGAAAATTCTGGTCTACTCTTTCAACATTGTACACCAATTTTGCTAGTGTGGTCTTCCCGAGGCCTCCTAATCCAACTATGGGAATAACAGAAAGACTCTCGTCATTGCTAGACCTCAGTAGAAGTTTTACAATCTGCTCCTTATCACGGTTCCTTCCAATAACATCAGAATCTCGCACAAAGGAGTGGGACGTTCGCTCCCTCACTCTATTTTCAACTCGCGCATCTAGAGGTTGCTCAGTAAACTGAAAGTCTCTCTTATCTTTTGTAATATCGTCTAATTTTTCCCTAATTTCCTTTATCTTATGACTAAGCTTGAAACGAAATGCAATTGGATTTGAGCGTGAAAAGATTTTACATACCTCTTTAAGCATACTCCCACGAATTTCCACTTTCTGACGCAAAGCTTCCGTTGAAAATTCATCCAGCACGTCGTCCACATCATAGACAACATCTTTAAGATTTTCGAGCCAATCTCTCACAGCATGCTTCTTCGCCTGCTGCTCTTCCGCATCTAAAAGTACAGCCTGAATGGTGGACAATGTTTTCTTGAGTTTCATCAGCTCTTTTTTGACGCCCCATGGCAATGAAATCTCCGAGAGAAGAAGGGGAACTATCTGTTCCAAGACTCCCTGGGCAATGACGGAGAGAATGGTTTCTGCCATTTTTTTTTTTTTAAGGATATGAAAAAGCTGTTGAGAAGATTGAAGTCTAGTTTAGAAGTTTATATAGGGAGGCTATTGCTTCAGTTGAATGGAACATCTTTCAATTTGATCTTACTCTCGGAATTTTCTTTGCCTAGCTGATAGCAAAAAACAAGCTTAAAGCTATGAAAGTACGACACCCATTTCTTTGTTATTAGCTTTCATTGGATTCCCTCTTTTAGGTGAATTTCTTTGTGGGTAAGGCTACCAAGAGTGCAAAGAGTGCAGGCACCCTTCTCCCTCTTCCTATGAAGCTCTCCCACCTTTTTCAGATACTTTGCCCTTGTAATCCAAGAAACGCGTGGCATCATTAAATTTATCAAGTTGAAGCCTATCTTACCAGTAAATACTAGCTAAAAATATGTTAAAAATATTCCACATCAATTATCAAATGAATAATAATAATAATAATAAAATGTCCACATCTGCAGTTTAAAATTGATGAAAAATTCTAAACAAACATTATTATTAAGTTTCCAGCCAAAAAACCTAAGTTTATAAGTTGATGGTCCAAACAGGTATATGAAACCATGTCAAGATTTATAATTAACTAATGTAGGATATTATATATTTCCAATACTCTCCCGTACGTGCAAGCCTAATAAGATAAAAATGGGCCTGTCATATAGACTACAAAGACAGGCTCATGAACGAAATAGGCCCAACAACATTAATAACGGGCTCATAAACGAAATGCTTTGATACCATGTTAAGTTTCCAACTTAAAACGTAAACTTATAAGTGGAGGGCCCAATCAGATATATAAAGTCATGTCAAGACTTATAATTAACTAATATAAGATGTAGTATATTGCCAACAATTACTTGATGAGCAAACCTCGCATCATTTACTTTTTAAATAAAATTTTGTACCCATAAAAAATCATCTACCCAAATTAAAGGGAGTCCTCTTAGTAGCCATTCTCTTTCTGGATATCCTTTTTTTTCCCGGTTCAAACTTTGTTTTTGGTTTGTGTGTCTTCAAGTGGGCCCACCAGGCACCAGCCCATTATGTACACAGGGTGTTGCACAGTGCACACTTCCATATTTTTCTTGTTAGAAAGGAAAGGATCCACCAACATTGGATGGCTAATCAAATTTTGAGGTATTAAGATGAAGGAAACAATTTTTAAACACAATTTCTATACTACTGCGGGATCCAACGATATCCTCCCCAAAAAAAAAAAAAACAAACAAACAAACAAGCAAACAAAGGGACTGTTTGAGTGTGGACTCGACATTAAATAATTCAATGAATTATTCAAGAGTTTGCAAGTGTCTCTCAAAACTCTGGGGAATCAAATTCTGTATTTTGTTCCTATCGAATTTTTCAAAGGACGACTTAATATAAGAGTTTATTACATGAAACTGTAGTTTACAGGGCAGATCTTTTTATGAAATTTGAAGCAGTTAATGTGGTATTGAGTGCGAGTGTTGCAAGGTATACGATTTCAAAATTTACTTTTCAACCATATTGAAAAAGGCACCCTCGACACTACTCAAGCCATTGTTGTCTATTAAACCAAATGTTTGCCCAAAGCCATACATTTATACCCCTTAATTCGGCATACTCCATGCCAAAGCTTAGCAAAATTTATCAGCTAAAAGATGCCATAGACATCAATTTAATAGAGAAGAGATTTCAATCAATTGAAGCAGTTGTGGTCCATTTCCTTCTTCTTCTTCTTTCTTTCTCTTCTTTTTTCTTCTTCTTCTTCCTTCTCTTTTTTTTTTTTTTTTCGAGTACAAATGAGAACATCAATGCATAATAATTGTTGGAAAAAATTCCACATCCTACATTGGTTAATTATACAATTTGATATGCATGACTTCTATTGACACCCTATTTTGCACCGCTTAAACACTCCACTCTTTTAAGCCCAATGATGAAAGTTGGCCCAAATTAAAGTAACTAATGAATGATCTTTGAAGAGCCGACATGATCGTAGTCACAGCCCAACCCACAGAGCCCACTATCCAATATTTGTACATACGACCAATTAATTTGTGTGTATGCGCCTTTTAATTGTGCATACGCACCTTAACTCCCAAGATTTTTCCCTCCATTTTGGTACTTCCTTTTGTTTTTGTTTTTCATTTATTTTTTTTATTATTTTTTTTTTTTTTTGGCGCTAAGAGGTACTTCCTTTTGTTACCTTATGGGAATTTGACCTACCTTGTGACAGCTGGAGAAGCCAGAAACGCTAACCTAGTTTCCCCAAAACCCTAGCACATCTTCTATAAAAGGACCACTTTCTCACTTGGAGAGGAGAGCTAATCAAGGCATTCATTGGGATTCACCCAAACCTGAGGATAACATCTCTTCACATTCATTTTCCTCAATTTCGGAATGATTGATAGTTATTCCCGTTATGTATAAATGCTTTCGTATGCATGAATGTGGTTTCAATGAATATGCAGTATGTAGTATTAGCCATTAATATATTCCGTATCATTTGTGAGCATGTTTGGCATCATTTAGTTCATTTCTTCAGATGCTCGACTAGTATAGCATTTGGATGCATAGTATGTATGATTAGGTTTCATATGGGATAATCATATAGTAGGATGTTTTTGCATTAGGCTAAGTCTAGGTTTTTCGTGCATTTCACTCCCTGTGAATCAGATGAATATAAGATCTGATGGCATAGTTAATTTCATCATTTCTGTCCCTTTAATTTTTTCAAATCTGCCTATAAATGTATGCATGTATAACTTGAATGTGCATACGCACCTTTGTTTATATATGTGTACGCATGTTTAGTTTATTGTGCTAATCTGTTTGGTTGCAGGCAGTGATAAGTTTATCCCTTTTTTATTCACTTTTTATTCTGTCTGTCATTATTTCTGTTCTATTGGTATTCATTTACATCATTCTCTTTGCATGCTCCATTCGTTTTGTGATAAGTTTATCCCTTTTTTATTCACTTTTTATTCTGTCTGTCATTATTTCTGTTCTATTGGTATTCATTTACATCATTCTCTTTACATGCTCCATTCGTTTTATATTACTTGTCGCATGAATAAGATTAAATCCAATTGATAATTCTTGTTAATTAAAACTAACAAAACACATGTGGGGGCTGACTACGGCCGGACATGAATAGGATTAAATCCAATTGATAATTCATGTTAATTAAAACTAACAAAACACATGTGGGGGCTGACTTCGGCCGGACATTATTGGGTGCCTAACACCTTTCTAACAACGTATCCTAACTTCAAACCTGAAATCTTTTGGTTATGACGAGTTAGACCCTTGCTAGGGGTTAATCGGTTCCCGAAGCCAAATGTTCCATCTCTTATTTTTCTCAATTGATTGTCCCTTGGAAATCTGTACCAAATCATGGCACAAATCTGATATCACTAGAATATGAAAAAACCAATTTATACTCCATATTAAGTTTGGATTTCTACAGGGTAAAACAAAGAAGACTTTAGAATTCCAGGCGCACATATTCCAACTTAAAATATCTAGAAAGAAAAAACAGGGCAAAAAATAATTAATCCAAATTACAAAAACAATGTGCATAATTTGTCCTTCGGAAATTAATCTAATTTCATTTTAGCTTTAAAGGCAGAGCCGTCTTGAAGCTTGTTACTTGCAATTCTTGGAAGCCCTGCAAAGTGCTCTATGTTGTTTCTAGTTCTTCACGTCCGTTCATGGTATAATCATGGGTAGTGTCACAAGTAGATGCTGATGGTCTAGTATGACTCCAGTGAAAGAAAGAGGATTCGCGTAGCATCATAATCATCCTGGAAAATGTAATATGACTGAAGCCATCCTCACTCGTTCCTAGAACATTAAGAGTTGATATAAACTAGAGCTCAACATGGGACAGATATGAAAAGCAAAAATGATCATCAAGCAACAAAATGAGACGATAAAGTTCTATTTACCCTATCGTGACATCGCTTTTGATTCATTGACTGTCATCTTTGAGACCCACAAGAAGTGCCACTCTAAAATGCATGGAAGGGGTATCTTGATCGAAGTCACCTTCACTTAGTATTGATCTTCTAATCCTTCAAAAAATTTCAACTTCTTAGTTTTAGAGAAAACTTTCAAGTCATAAATATCCAGCAATTTATTGGTTGTATCTATTATATATGTGTAATGAGAATAATCCCAGGTTGCCACTATGACAATAGGATGACTTACTCTTCAAAATTAAGAAAATAGACAATAAAGGTCTGCGTAGAAGTTTATTCCTCCAATGAAAAGATGCGATTCCAAAGATTGGATCACCTATGCATGTTGAAAAGTTAACTAAGTTCAAGAAACTAATAAGAGATCAATAACACTGATAATCCTGAACTGTTCCAAATTTATCTCAATTCTTAAAAAGTCGTGGAAACAAAATGAACATAATGGAAACAAACCTTTGGTTATAATGTGTTAAGAGAACTTGGCAAGTGAGCTGTTTTCATATTTTGATTTATGTTATTCATAGCATCATCCAATCACCTATGAGACATTCATCAATACGCATTAGCCTTTAATCAGAACAGATAAAGGACCAAAGGGGAATAAATAAACAATGCTTTCTGTAAATTTTAATAACTCTTACCTGCCAAATGAAACATTGGTCAAACCTCAGAGTTTAACTAAGAGATTAAAATTATTAGAATAGCTACAAAAACACAATGGGGCCCATATTTCATCCTTCTCCTTTAATGCCGTTGTAATTTAGCAATCCACAGTGAAATGCAAATCCAACACTGTTTTGGCAAAATGTGAGTCTAGGATCAATAGCGAAATAACAAATAATGAAAAGGATAGGCAGGAAAAAATAATGAAGAAGAAGAAGAAGAACCGCAAAAACCAGACTCACATGTTTTCCATTTGTTTGTTTGTTTTTTTAGTTTTTTGGTGAGTACATCTCCAAGAGAAACCAAACGTGTGGATACTGCAAGAGAACTTACAAAGAAAATGAAGCCAGTTGTTACCTTCATGAAAACAGTGCTGCACCCAACCTTGTGCCTCAGTAGAAAAAAGAATTGCTGGTAGCCCTTCAAGACAACTCCTTCCTTTTTATAGGCCCTACTGGGAACTAATTTGTTGAGGTCTTAGTTATATTATACACGGAGCTCTCTATTGTAGAAGCCCATGAGATATGACAACAAGTGAAAGGCTAATTTCAATCAAAATAAAATACCACAGAGCACCATCACATCTATATCCAGCTTACACATATATGATTATATTCAGCTAATACGACATCCACAGTTCAGATATGGAAAAGGGAAAGCAAAATTTTAAATCAAAAACCAAACCGAGATTAAAATTTCAATATATTTATTAACCTTTAATCAAGACAGGTAAAGGACCAAAGGGGAATAAACGAACTTTTCTGTTTCCATTAAATTTTAAACACTTGCCTGCCAAATGAAACCTTGGCTAAATCTCAGAGGCCGACTACAAAAAGGTAAAGGGACCCATATTTCATCGTTCTTCTTTAATGCCCTTACTTGTAACTCGTCATTTGGCAAACTGCAGTGAAACGCAAATCTAGCACTGTTTTGGCAAAATGTGAGTTTAGGATCAATAGCAAAAGAACAAATAATAAAAAGGAAAGGAGGGACAAAATAATGAAGAAGAAGAACTGCAAAAACCAGACCTCACATGTTTTCCTTTTTTATTTTTTTGGGTGCTGGTGATTACATCTTCGAGAGAAAACAAACCTATGGATACTGCAAGGTGAACTTACAAAGAAAATGAAGATACATGAAAACAGTGCTGCACCCAATGTTGTGCCTCAGCAGAAAAGAAAATAGCTAATGGCCCATCAAAACATCTTCTTCCATTTGTTGAGGCCTTAGTTATATTATACACGGAGCTCTAATTGGAAAAAGCCCACAAGATATCACAACATGTGAAAGGGCTTAATTCCGATCAAAATAAAATACCACACAGCACCATCACATCTATATCGAGCTTACACATATATGACTATATTCAGATAATGAAAAGGGAAGGAAAAATTACAAATCAAAAACCAAAAAGAAACAAAAGAAGAAATTAAAGTAAGTACATTTTTACAGAAAACAGCTTAGAGAAGCAAAAGAAACAGAGTTTGTCCCAAAAGGTTCCAATCTGTATAAAACACACTCCACATAAAAGGAATTTGTTGCTGACAATTAAATACAAATGAAACAACATCCTGCATCTGAAAGTCATATAGGCAAGAGAAAACGAAAATGAAGAAAACACAAAGCACACAAATATTATAAGCACATAGGGAATTACATTTTAAGAACAATTTAGTGAAAAAAAAGTTGAGTTTGTCAAAGTACATCAAGACCCATGGGTGCCCACAAAAGTTGAGTTTGTCAGAAAAAGCTACTAAACAAACCCAAAATGACAACTCCCTAGGGTGCCCACACAAATCTGGAAACTGCAGCAAGTAAAAGAAAAATGAAAGAGAGCTTCAGAAACTTATATTAATTTAGACAAAAATGGAAAAGAAACTGAAAAAGACTTCACAGAGGGAAAGAAGCCGAGCAACGAACCTTCAAATGCTCACGTTCATTTTGTACAGAAAATTAAATAACGGTGGAGACAGAGTGGTCCCTTTCCCTTCCCAAAAATTTGTGCAATCCATTCCGATGGAGATTAGGGCCATTTATCAAACCTGGACAATTACCAATTTCTGAATATTTTAAAACTTCTATTGCTGGAAAATCACAGAGACCATTAAGAATTCAGACAAGAACGAAAATTATTTAGAAATAGGGTTACTAACCTCTGAATTTGATTGATGTAAATTCGATTCGTTGACCTTAATCCAACCACTTTCTATATAAATATCAGGGATATGAGATATCTTTGCCCAATCCTCACCCGTTTCCGTCTTGCATCTTCTACTCAAATGCGGACACTTTTCAATGACCAATTCTCGAAGAGTCGTGAGGCACTCTATCCCTTCCGGCAGAGATAAGATACTAGGGCATTCGATAATGTAGAGTCTTTGTAGTGACTTGAGGGCTTGAAGCCAATCCGGCAATGTTGTCAACCCCCCACAATTTCTAATACATAAATATTGTAGAGTGGTAGCGGAGTGTTGAAGTCCCAGGGGCAGAGCCACCAACTTCGGGAGCCCCACAATGGTCAGTGATCGTAGGCTGCTTAGACCTTGCATGTCTTCACCCTCTATCAAATTAAGCTCTTCACAATCCCAAATCACTAATTTCTCAAGGGCGGTTAGGTGTCTCATACCACTAGGGAGCGAAGGGAGACTCGGACAATCTTGGATGTGCAAACTTCGAAGGGAAGTGAGGCGTCGGATCCCTTCGGACAATGATGTCAGACGATTACATTTGGAGAGCAACAAAGATCGAAGAGAGGTCAAGCCTTGCAGCCCTTTGTCTGGCATGCAGATGAGTTGTGAAGTTAGCCTCAGGTATCTAAGGCTGACCAGTTTCCCAATGTCTCTGGGCAAATCTTCAAGTTGATCACAATTCCAGAGATCCAAACACTGCAGATTGAGCAGCTTACAAATAGAATTTGGGAGGGCTTTGAGTCTACAATTCTCTGATAGGCTAAGATACCTTAAATGCTTCAATTTACCAACAAAACTCGGCAACTCCTCAAACTCTGAATCTTGCAAATCTAACGCTCGCAAGCACTTAAAACGTAACACAAGTGTTTCAACAAAGGATTTATTAATGGGCCCCACTTTATATGAAAAACTGAATGATCGCAGCTTTTTTGCATTAAGTAAGGATGCAGGAATTGTTTTCTCAAATAAATCTTTTTCAGCAAACAATACATGTCGTATTCTTTCAAAATTTACTTGTGAATCAAAATATACATTCGACCACTCTATTCCAATCACTTGTTGTGCAAGATCAACCATAAGATCATGGATTTTACAACAGTCTACTTCTTTGTCAAAAAACATTTGTATGTCTTGGAAGAATGATCTCGACATTAATTCATTGAAATATCGATTTCCAATATCTTCCAATTGTTGACTTTTGTTTGATGACGATAACAATCCTTGTGCCATCCAATAATTGATCATCAGCTCCCACCTTATTTCAAAACCCTTTGGAAACATTGAGCAATACGCGAAACATTGTTTTAAATAGGATGGCAATTGTTTATAGCTCAACTTCAAGGCAGGTAGAATATCATGTTCCTGTTGTTTCAATTTCCATATGTCATTATCTCTGATACGCAACCATTCACGATCGTCAGTATTCATATAAAGGAGGGAACCAAGAGTTCTTACTGCAAGAGGAATCCCACCACACTTTGTCACAATTTCCTTTCCAATTTCTACTAGCTTTGGATGCCATTTTTCATGCCCCTTTTCAAAGGCATATTTCACCAATATAGATAAGCATTCATCATCTGAAAGACCTCCTAATTCATATGCCGAAACTGTACCCATAAATGAAGCAATTTTTATAATACGTGTAGTTACAACAATTTTACTCCCACTTGCACCTCCCATCAACAAATTTTTCAATTCTGTCCACTTTGTAAAATCCTCGTTCCACACATCGTCCAGAACAAGTACGAACTTTTTAGCATTTAAATTATCTTGGAGGCATCTTTGCATAGGATCCAACTCTGTGTATTCACAATGAACACCAGGGATAGATTCTAAAATTTTTTTTATTAGCTTTTTTATATCAAAATCCTCCGATACACAAACCCACATTCTTAATTCAAAATTCTCGACTACCCTACGATCATGGTACACCAATTTAGCAAGTGTGGTCTTCCCGAGGCCTCCAAGTCCAACTATGGGAATAACAGAAAGACTCTCATCATTTTCAGATTCCAGTAGGATTCTTACAATGTGCTCCTTATCGTTCTCTCTTCCAATGACATCCGATTCTTGCACAGAGGAGTGGGACGTTCGCTCCCTCACTGCATTTTCAACTTGCTCAGTACTAAACTGAAAGTCTCTCCTATCTTTCGCAATATTATCTAACCTCCCCCTGATTTCCTTTATCTTATGACCGATCTTAAATCGGAATGAAATTGGATTTGAGCGGGAAAAGAAGTTACTAACCTCTTTAAGCTTGCTCCCATGAATCTCCACCTTCCGACGCAAAGCCTCTGTTGAAAGTTCATCCAGCACGTCGTCCACATCATAGACAACATCTTTAAGCTTTTCTAGCCATTCTCTCACTGCATGGTTCGTTGTCTGCTGCTCCTCCGCATCTGAAAGCACAGCTCTGATGGCAGAAAAGGTGCTCTCAAGTTTTTTGATCTCGCTTTTCACACCCCCGACCAATACGATCTCTTGTCCAACAAGGGAAACCAGCTTCCCCAAAACACCCTCCGCAAATGAAGAGAGAATTGTTTCAGCCATGATTGCTTTTGCAGAAGGATGGAAAAGGTTTTGAGGAGTGAGCGGTGGTAATTATGATAGAAAGAGAGAGGATGTGTTGATTGTGAATGCGGGTTTTGTGTAGCTTCAGATTATATAGAGCTACGGGAGTGAGGAAAGCAAATCATGTGTTCACATTGGCTGGTCTGCCAAATGAAGTCAACAATTATGTTTAACCAAAGATACCCTTTATTTTACAATTAGGTAGGTTAGGTTTATTTTATTGAAGCTCTTACTTTTACATATAAAAAAACATTAAGGTTTGTCTGGTTGTTTAATTCCAAATTTGACAATTCAAAAATTTTTTTATAATATTAAAGATCTAAACATTTAACTAAAATGTTGGCCTGTTGGGTTTTGGAGGATCTACAGGTAATTAAGTTTGATTGCATGTGGTGACAGCAAGATTCCTAAACCGCAGAGTACCTGTTCATATGGTTTTCCAAATAATTAAAGTATAAATTGTTCAAAAGAAAATTGCTTGAATTGTTTAAATATTTAACTATAGATTAATGCCACTTGGTATTTTACAGTTTGGTGGGTTAGGTTAATTTTTATTTTAATCAAATTATTGGTTGCTTGGGCTATGGAAACATTAAATATGAAATAATCCCACATGGTCACGTTGTTTTCAAATTTTGCAATCCCTTTCCCACTATATTTTTTTTTAGCCAAGTAACGAGGTATCCGAATTGTAAGAACCCGATAATTTATTAGGATACCAATTTATATTCAATTTAATAAATCTCATCTGAATTCTGAAATAATATTTATGTGCCAAACATCTCGTCATGCCAGAACATTCCATATACATCTTTTTTTATTTTTTATTTTATACAATGGATACAACATATCTTTATCTCTAACCCCTCTTGATATTAACAAATGGATGCCAATGTTTTTTAATAAATTTGAATTTGAAATAACTCACTTAACAAATGATCGAAACAAATATCACCACACTATAATGTCATTGGCCGGCCAATATACCTCGGTTAACTTCAGTTAATTTGTTTTATCCAAATTCATTTTACGCGAACCCAACCCTCCCACTCTCCCAAGGCGGCGCTGGGCAGGTGGGGAATGAATGTTCATCAACTTGTCACAATCTTTGAATTTAATTAGATTCAATAACAATTATAGTGTGAAATTGAAATTCAGGTCCCATTCTCTTTTGTACGCTTATTTGACATACTCCTTTTAATAAAGGTAACATATCGTGTAGTTGGAACATTGGATTTTTGGGCTAGACTGGAATTGTATATAACTATATAAGAACCTGGCGCGATTCTAATCCAAGGTTTTACTTAACAAAAAAGAAAAAGAAAAGAATTGTATATAAGTCTTTCGCTATATTTAAAGACTTCTCCTGTATTTTGATTTTCAATTCATTGAAAAGATGCGTGCCCATGCCATGGGCATCAATGTTTCCTCATTCTTGCTTATGATTTCTTTATGGGCTAGGCTATTGCCACCACATAAAATACTCTAAGTCCCCTAATTAATTTATATTCTTTAAGTTTTATGAAAAATATAAAAAAAATTTACAAAAACTAATCACATAGTCTACTAAAAAACATCATTCTGAACAACTTTGTAGAAGAATTTGTTTCCAAAATTTGTCATTTAAGTACACTTTTTGGCCATTTTTCATGAAAAATGAAATAAAAATTGTAAATGGCCCAAAAGTCTACTTAAATGATAGATTTTGAAAAAATTTCCTTCTACAAAGTTGTTCAGAACGATGTTTTTAGTGAACGATGTAATTAGTTTTCGTAAAAACCTTTTATATTTTTATTAAAATTTTAAAAAGTGTAAATTAATGGGGGCCTTAGAATACTTCATGTGGTGGCAATAGCCCCCCTCTTTCTTTATATGATGGTATAAGTAAAGTTTGCATTTTTGTTTTTGTTTTTGTTTTTGTCTCGTTTTGTTTTGTTTTGTTTTGTTTTGTTTTTGTTTTTGTTTTTGTTTTTTTTGCAACTTACAGTATATATTTGTTTCGTTTTAACAAAATTTCTCATGAAAAATATTCAAAAAATTAACTTAAGAGACATAGTTTGAAAAAACTTTCTCCTACAAAGTTGTTCAAAATGATTTTTTCTAGTGGACAAAGCGGCCATTTTTCATGAAAACCATTTATATTTTCATAAAATCTTGAAAATTTTAAAATTAAGAAGGGGGCGCTTAGGAATTTTTGTGGTGGCAATAGCCTCCCCCTAAAGGTATTTCAAGAATTCTTAAAACTAATCGTGTAACGTACACCAACTATGGCAATGATTCTATAACATCAAATAGAGAAAAACTTATATGTAATTGTGATACGGCTGATGTGGCATCACTAGCCAATAAGAGTGAAGCAAAATGAGATTAATATGGTGAGGAACAAAGATGAATGATTTGTACTCTAATTGCTAAATTCTCATTTTCATAAGAATATAGTGTTCAATTCTAAAACTCTCTTTTAATAATCTTTATCAACAACCATTTTTTGTTGGAACAATGGAAGAGTATCTCCTCACAGTATTCACTCACCTTTCACCATGTGTCCAAAAAAACAAATGAGAATATATTGATTATGTACATGTATCCCCATGTTACGTAATTATAGACATGCGATCCACATGTCCATGTCTATATGTTTATGTGTCCAAATGAATATATTTGTATTCACGTGTTCATATATATATATATATTTGTATTCACGTGTCTATGTATCCGTATCCATGTATCCATATTTTTTAAAATTAACTATGACACGTGACATAATATGAATGGGAGTAAGGAGGAGCTCCTCCACTGTAAGGATCAAGTATTGTCATTTTTATTTTGTCTCAAAATATTATTAAATAAAGTAACAAGAAATCAAGAAGCTAGGGAAAGTAAACGAAAAACTAAGTCTGGTCTAAACTGGGTAACTTATGAATTATGATTGTCACAATTCAAGTCACAGAATAGGGCATAAAACCAACTAAATTCTGAATCTTTAGGATGGAAATTGAGATAAATCATGAAAAATGGCAGAATGAAGTTTCTTGGGAGCTGTCCACCATCAACGGAAACCAGTGAGTTGCAAGTCAAGATTAGATTTGTAATCTCATCCATCCTTAATACTTGTAGGTTCTCTGTGATTTATGAAACAAATAGAATAAAATTTCTCAACACTTTCTTATTTTCTTTATTAATTAATTAATCGAAAGCTCATGCATCGTAAGTTGCCATTTTTATATAATGAGTTTCTTTTAAGCTATCATATATTTCAAGCATAAATAAATAATAGTAACTACATGTACGTAGTGCAAACTAAAAATGAAACAGTGAAGCTTCTTTCTAATGTTTCTTCTAGTAAGTGGATGCCTACTAAAACCTATACCAGCCGACGCATTTGACCAATTTAAAGATGCCTTTGGAGTCATTTAAAAATATTCCTAGCCGACAGTTGTGCATTCATACAATTCTTTACCCTACAATACTGTCAATATTATATATATATATAGGATAAAGATATGTAGGCCGAGTCGGCTAACGCCACACACAAGCCGAAAGCAAATTAAAAAAAAGAGCAAGGCAGGTTTTTTCTGCAATCTGCACCGTATCTACTATGTAGCCCATCAATGTCAGAAGATATTTTCATTTTTTTTATATATATTCTCATCAGGTAGTGGTGTGAAGCTTCCTGAATAAGCTTCATATTTCTCTATCCTCTCTCTCTCACCCATCTTTTTCCAAACCAAATGGCTCTCTCATTTCTCTCTCATCCCTCCCATCTCTATCTCCACATATATTTGACGTCTTCACCGTCATCGCCGGGGTGTTCAACCCAAATGTGCAAACTATAAACCAAATGACTCTACCTCTCTCCCATCTCTCTAACTAGTTTTTCCCAAAAAGATGAAGTTAGTTAATTAGGGCGTGATTGTGTCTCCTCATTCTTTGGAGAGGACGTAGAAGATGAGTGTTGGGTGGGGTATAAAGAGAGAAAGGGATGGAGTTGCAAAAAGAGGCCAGAGAGTGTTCACAAACGCCCTACGGAGACAAACGGATTTTATACCTAAAATGACTTTAGATTGAGAGTCGGCTCACAGTCGTCTTACGACCTTCGGCTCATATAGCAGTGCTATAAAGAGAGAGCCCTTTTAATATGAAATGCACTTGAGAAGTTGAGATGTACCTTTAAGAATTAATTTCACACAAGATCTATATTTGAAAACAATTTACATCAAAAGTGATTGCTGAGTCATAGATCTTTTGGCATCTACAATATGAGGCTTTCACATAAAGCCAAAAATGCATGAATAATAATTGGAAAGAAAAAAATGGCTAGGATTGAAATATTTGTATCCAGCCAACCTAAACATTTGGTAAACAGTCTTACCACCTGCCCGTACTAGCTTTGAATAACCATATAATTATGAAGGAATTACAGACAGGTCCGGCTATAGGCAAACAATTACAGTTCAATACAAATAATTATTAACTTACTAATAAATGACTACAAACTATAATTGAACTGTAATTGTTTGCCCGTAAGGGGGACCTATTTATAATTCCCCCCATAATGAATCAATTGGCTTTTGTTTTTTACTATCTTTTCCTTTTATTTTTTATTTTCTTTCTTTCCCTTTTTTTTTTTTTTTGGAAGACTGATTCTTGGCATCTAGCAAGAGCCAGGGGTGGAGAGCCAGGGGTGGAGGGAGGGGGGGGGGGGGTTCAAGTTTTTTTTTTGGGGGGGGGGGGGGGGGGAATTGACCACTGACCTTTTGTTTTTGTTTTTATTATTTTTATTATTTTTATTTCTTGAACTAAATTATGAGTATTTAAAAATTTGACCTTGCCAATTTTTAGTTAATCCTTCAAAAAATTTTATTTTAACCCTCTAGTTGCTTTTTTTACCCAAAAAATTTATGAGTTTGAAACTTTTATTTATTATAATAATTTTTCTACCCTATACAAAGTTAAAGAACAAAATCCCATTATTATTTGCCATTGAGGAAAAAAAATTCCAAAATATTTATCATTAATCTTGAGTCTTGACCCTGTAAGTTTAATGATTATTGACTTACTAATAAATGACTACAAACTATAATTGAATTGTAATTGTTTGCTCGTAGGGGGACCTATTTATAATTTCCCCCATAATGAATTAATTGGCTTCTGTTTTTTACTCTCTCTCTTTTTTTCTTTTTTTTTTTGATTGATTGAACTAAATTATGAGTATTTAAAAATTTGACCTTGCCAATTTTTATTTAACCCTTCAAAAAATTTTATTTTAACCCTCTAATTGCTTTTTTGACCCAAAAAATTGATGAGTTTGACACTTTTATTTATTATAATAATTTTTCTACCCTATACAAAGTTAAAGAACAAAATCCCATTATTATTTGCCATTGAGAAAAAAAAAATTCCAAAATATTTATCATTAGTTTTGAGTCTTGACCCTGTAAGTCTAATGGTCTGGCTCCACCATTAACAAGAGCCAAGTATATTAATGGAAAATATTTGGTGGTGGACTAGTTAGGTGATCACCCAAAACCCATACAATTAGCCTAAATGTTTGTAAAATTTCATAGGCTAAGCATTGGTTAAAAAGTGTGTGTGTTTTTGTTTGTTTGTTTGTTTGTTTGTTTTTTTTTTTTTTTTTTTTTTTTTTTTTTTTCTCTCTCTTCGTCTGGAGAATCTGCATAAGCAATGTATTCTGAAATTACCATTTCCAATCAACATTTTGGAAAGGCTTTTAAGATCTTGAAGGATGCACAAAGGCTACGTAAGAGTAACAAAAGGGATCTAATTCTCATTTCAAGGACCCAATAGGCCCTTGGAATATTGCATTTAATTCTAAAACTCGATCTCTTTTAATAATCTTTATCAGCAGCCATTTCTCATTTACTAGTTCATCTTTTCCTATCAAAATATCAACACGTCGTCAATTAGTTTTATCAAAATTTTTTTTTTTTTTGGTATAATAGGAGGGGTTCAAACCCTTAACATATATTACTCCTACCTTTTTACTTGCACTCTAAGCATCAACAGTTCAACACGCTGCTCTAGTGGCCCGTTGTCAATTATTTTACCAAAAAACAGATTTTTCTCAATTTTTTAATTATTTTATATTTCAAAAAACATCATCAATTATTTATCTCATCCAAATTAATCAATCGAGTAGCTTACTCATATTCAAGACCCGCACAACACTTGGTAGATTTTCTGTGATTTTTGGAACAAATACGATAAAATTTCTCAACACTTTGTTATTTTTTTTAATTAATTATATAATCGCTCGTGCATTGTAAGTGGGCATTTTTAATATAATTAGTTTCTTTTAAGTCATCATATTATTAAAGGATAAATTAAGTATTATTTTATGTGACTAGTGTAGTACAAGCAAACATGGAAGCTTCATACTAATTTTTCTGCAACTCTAACCGTAGGTTGGTGGACGCCTGGTAAAACCTATGACCAGCCGACGCATTTGAACAATTTAAAGATGCTTTTAGAGTCATTTAAAAGGATTCCTAGCCGACATATTTGAACATGCCCACCGGTTAAGCAATATTGATTACAATTCTTTGCTCCACGTGACTGCTCATATTATATAAACTCATAGTCTTGGACGAAAGAGCTTGTCGTCAAAGATCCAAAGGCGCGTTGGTGGTGGACCCGAAACAAATGGCTTCAATTAATTAGAAGTTCTAAAAACGAGGAAACCTTGATGTTATCTTATCAAACGAATACTAATGTGATTTCTTATAATTCTAGGACAAGAATTTTGACAGGGAATATTCCTGCAAGTCAATCAAGGATTGAAGTTTTTCATCATATTCCAAGCTTTCTTTCACTAGGGAATATCGTGATGGGAGAGATCTCATGATGCAGAGGTCTTAGAGGTGTTAAATGTCCATTAAATTAAGATAAAAATTTCTTATTTCTTATGTTTAACCAAAGATACCCTTTATTTTACAATTAGCTAGGTAGGTTAGGTTTATTTTATTGAAGCTCTTACTTTTACGTACAAAGAAACATCGAGGTCTGTTTGGGAGAAAAGTTCGAAAACACTCGTCGTTTACAATTAGGAAGGGTTAGGTGAGTTTTTATTTTAATGAAGTTCTTGGTTGCTTGAACTTTATAAAGACTTATCTATAGATAAATGCCACTTGGTATTTTACAGTTTGGTAGGTTTGGTGAGTTTTATTTTAATGAAATTATTGGTTGCTTGGGCTATGGAAACATTAAATATGAAATAATCCCACATGGTCATGTTGTTTTCAAATTTTGCAACCCCTTCCCGACAACTTATTAGGTTACCAATTTATATTCAATTTAATAAATCCCATCTGAATTCTGAAACAATTTGAATCCAAATTTATGTGCCCAACATCTCATCATGCTGGAACATTCCATACACCTTAATTTTTATTTATTTATTTACAATGGATAGAACATGTCCTTCTCTCTAACCTTCTTTATATTAACAAATAGGTATCAATGTTTTTCAATAAATTTGAATTTGAGATAACTCACTTAACAAGTGAAACAAAATATCATTGACAGCAGACTATCATGCCATTGGCCGGCCAATATACCTCAATTAACTTCAGTTAATTTGTTTTATCTAAATTTATTTTACCCGAACCCCCTCCCAAGGCGGCGCTAGGCAGCTGGGGAATGAATGTTCATCAATTTGTCAGAGTCTTTGAAATTGGAATTCGGGTCCCAATTCTCTTCTGCACGCTTATTTGACGTACTTCTTTTAATAAAGGTAACATATTGTGCAGTTGGAACACTAGATTTTTGGGCTAGACCAGAATTGTATATAAGAACCTAGCGCAATTTTAATCCAAGTTTTTACTTAACAAAAATAAAAATAAAAATGGAATTGTATATAAGTCCCTCGCTATATTTAAAGTCTTCTCCTACATTTTGATTTTCAATTAATTGAAAAGATGCGTGCCCATGCCCATGGGTACCAATGCTTCCTCATTCTCGCTTATGATTTCTTTATATGACGGTATAAGTACTTTAAAGTTTTTGTTTTTGTTTCTTGTTTTTTTCCTACTTACAGCATTTGTTTCGTTTTTACAAAAAATTTCATGAAAAATATTCAAAAAATTAACTTAAAAGACATTTTAAAAAAACTTTCTCCTACAAGGTTGTTCAAAATAATGTTTTCTAGTGGACAAAGCGGCCATTTTTCATGAAGACCTATTATATTTTCATAAAATCTTGAAAATTTTAAAATTAATAAAGAGGGTGCTTAGAAATTTTTGTGGTGGCAATAGCCTCCCCTTAAAGGTATTTCAAGAATTCCAAAAATTAATCATGTAACACCAACTATGGTATAGCTCTTTATAGAGAAAATAACTCTCTCACATAATGTAATCGCTCGAAAACAACAAATGTGATTTTTTAACTCATCAATTTTTCCCATTTTCCAACTACCATTATTCCATATCAATTACCATTCCCCTATTTCCAACTACCATTCATCCATTCCAATTAACTACTTGATATTTAGAATTGTTGTATGTCTTTTTCTCAAAAAGTTGCCCCCGTTCCCAAACCAAGAAGGCAAAATTCACTTTGCTGAGTGCTTCCAAACTAATATAAAAGATTAAAAAATAAAAAGATTTTAGCTGTCAACTTGCTATAAAATGATTGGCAACTTACTACAAATTGACTGTCAACGTTCTTTAGTTTGGAATTAGGTTTTTTGAGAAACACTCTCCAAAGTGTAATTTCCCCAAGTTTGAAGGGTCCCTAATTCTTAGCCCAAAAAAAAAAAAAAAAGAAAAAAGAAAAAACAATCTCTTCTACGATCTAATCCCTCAATCCCGATTTATTTAATTGGTTACATTTTTTATTTTGGGATGTTCCTAAATATCTGATCATTTACAAAGATCAAAGCAAATAATTACCTTACTTTCTCAAAATACTATTTACTATATTTAAAGTTACAATTATCATATCAACTATCAAATTAAGTAACATTCTATTATAAGAGGACGAAATCGAAAATGTCAAATTTATTAAATGACATGGCAATGCATTAATTAATTACACCATCTTAATATGAACACAATAAGTGTGTTTGGTCAAAGTGGCTCAAACAAAATAGGATGGAATGAGTAGTTATAAACACTGGCGGAGCTAGGGGGCTTTTGGGGGCACGTGCCCCTATTGGCTCAACCAAGCATTTTTTTTGGGAGAGATATTACCATTTGATGATCACCTCAACATAATGCCAAAAATAAGAAGATACTAGTCATTTTAAAGTATATTTATAGGTAATTTGTAATAAGTTGACAACAATATCTTTTTTTTGGTATTAAATTGGAACATGATTACCAAAAAGTAATTTTTTAAAAAAAAAAATCTTTCCAGATCTTTTAGTTTCCAATTCCTACTTCATAGAATCATAGTACAGTACTCTCATTGGAGATAACTCTTGGCTCCGCCCCTGGTTATAAATAATTTGTACACTGTAGTCTAAATCTTTTTACTTAACTTGTTTGTCTAGATAGGAACGTGATATGCTACATCAATCAACTAAAAAAAATCTACTAATTAAAATATCTCAGAATACAATCTGTGTTTCTTTCACCCCAATTGTTTCTCTTTTTAAATCCTTTTAAGTTGGGTTGGCGTGGCATAGATTGGACACATGTCAAAGAGTTGAGCTCTTTAACATTTTTCATAATTAAATACATAGTAATGTTGCATAAATATCAAATAATCATTTTAAGAATGCACGAGAGTCAGGCATCAAGAGAGGAAAAGGCTTGAGCCTTGAGCTGCATGCCACATCACACGAATTATATTTATTATATACTTATCCATAAAAAATTTCAGGTAAACGCATGCTGATCTTATTAGCATCACCACCATACATTGAGAGATATATATCCCACAAATGCATTGGGTTGCAACCCACACTTGTATGGAATACAACTCCTAATATATGGTGCATATTGATGCTAATAACTAATAAGATCAGCACATGCTAACCTCAAAACCCCTAATTATTTATATATAATAATAAATACATGTTTGTGTTTTTAAATTTTATTATTATTATTATTATTTTTTTTTGGTACGACATCGAAGCTACTAGTACTTGAGTAGCTAGGGGACGATTTGAAGACAAGAGGGAGAGAGCATCTTTCAATTTGATTGCTTTGCTTGTGAAATTTTCTTTGCCGTGCAGTTATGAAACTAAAGCTATACCTAACATCCAATTAATTTGTGGACACTAGTAAACCATATCTTGGTTAAAGATTTTCTTTGTTGCTATATGCTTTTATTGGATTCCCTCTTTCCCTCAATTTCTTTATGGGCAAGCTGCTAAGAGGGCACCTTTATCCCTCTTCTCATAAACTCTCGCACATTTTCAATTAGCTCGCACTTACAAAATTCATCATGTTGATCAAACATTGTTTGATGGTAGAAGATATCAAAATTTGACTTACACGTGTGAGCTAAGTAATTTATCTAATATCATCTAAATTAAAAGTCGTGGGTCCCAACATCTCTTGTAGAGAGAGCTCATCCATACACTTACTACTCACGACAGAGTCCTTATAGTCGTCTTTTCGAGTGTCTAGGTCAGCTATTGTTTTCATGTTTCAATAACTGGGTCCACCAGCCCATTATGTACTCACTTGATTTTTTCTCCTCCGATTATGTGAGAAAGCAATATCTCCGGTAGAGAGAGCTCATCCATACACTAACTACTCATGACAGAGTCCTTATAGTCGTCTTTTCGGGTGTCTGGCTCAGCTATTGTTTTCATGTTTCAATAACTGGGTCCACTAGCCCATTATGTACTCACTTGATTTTTTTTCCTCAGATTATGTGAGAAAGCAATATCTCCTGTAGAGAGAGCTCATCCATACACTTACTACTCATGACAGAGTCCTAGTCGTCTTTTCAAAGTGTCTGGGTCAGTTATGGTTTTCATGTTTCATGAAGTGGGTCCACCAACCCGTTATATACTCACTTGATTTTTTTTTCCTGTGATCCTGTGAGAAAGCAAAACTTTCTACAGTGATGCATGTTCTTTCTTTAAACCATAGCCAATAACATTGGACAGCCTTTTTTTTCTCTTCTTCTTCTTCTTCTTCTTCTTCATTTTTTTTTTTTTTTTTTTTTTTTTTTTTTTTTTTAAATTGTCAGTATAGTATGGTACAATATTGCCAATAAAATTAAGAACTTATGGCCCAACCACGTGAGCTTATGGCCCAACCACGTGTCCAACTAAACTGAGTCACGAGGCTTACTTGGAGGGAAAATGATGACGTAGCATATTGTGATTGCTAAAAGCAATGACACTTAAATCAGATTACAAAAAATCATAAACTTTGAAGTTTCCTAAAAAAGATTAAAATCCATTCGTGGCCATGATTTGAGTGTCATGCTAGCACAGTCTTACTAGTAAAACAATCGGACCTTGTTTTTAAAAATTTGGATCCACAAATCAGATTTGTCCAACTGCTGAGATTGTGAACAAAATTATTCAAACCATTACACATTCTAGGGTTTTTTTTTTAATTTTTTTTTAACGAGTAGGATATATTAAGACCAAAAACAGGTCATTCCCAATCTCTTCATCCTCAAAAGTTACGTAACAAAGAAAGTCAGATATTAGAATTGTACCAAATAGGTTACAACGTGCTATCCACATATATATTGGGCAAATCATGAGCTGTCTAATTAGCCTTCTTGGAAAAGTACGAACAACCCAAAAAGTTAAATTACAAAACAAAGCTCTAGCATCTAAAACAATAGAAACAATTGCCCAAGGAGGGCTCAACTCTCCATTAGCTAATGGGTCGAGAACAAGCAGCATCACCTTCCAAAATGACGTTTTTGAGCTCAATGGACCAGGCACTAGACAAAGGCAAGACAAGTAGCTTTTGCCTCAGCAACCATCGGGTCTAAGGGGCCTTCTTTAGCAGTGATATGAAACAGCAAACCGGAATTCATTATGCAAGAACGGTTCATAGAATTCATAAAATTTTGAATTTTAGGCTCAAGTCATCCACTAGACAAATTTTTATTCTAAAGTAAGAGAATGTTAATGGGACAAACTTGTTACAATGGGGCAGTTATTGCCACCCCTTAATTTTATATGTATCCTTCATTTATTTTAATTTTTCAAAGTTTTGTAAGAAAAAAAAAACATAATAGAAAGTTTTTATGAAAACTAACTATCCACGAGAAAACACATTTCTCCTTTCTTTTATCATTGTGTAAGTAAGCTTGCCCGAGTCACTGGTAAATGACCTAAAGGGAATAATAATCCATGGTTTTTTCCAACACATTAAATCTCTGACATGGCTAGTGAAGCTTCATCCAAATTTTGGAGATTTGCAATGAGAGGAAATTCTTTATGGTTGATAATTACATGCATATTCCAACTTAAATATACATTGGCGAAAAAAGAAAAAGAAAAAGAAAAAGGGACTTGCGTGGTATGTCACACTGACCATTAAATCACCACGTAAAAATCTGCTGGTAGCCTTTGAGAGGTGAACATTTCAAATAACAATAGAGTGAAAACATGTACACCTATAAGCCATTTCTACAAAAAAATAAAAATAAATTTAACAATTAGAGATATGTCAGACCTTACACCTATCGAGGTTTTAACACAAACTATTCCCCGAAGGGTCGTGTGAGATGCCCCATATACTTGTAAGGCTTGGATTTCTATAGATAGTAAAATCTGACTTAAATATACATAAAACAAACTTACCAAAAAGGAAAAAATTGGCAAAGATAATTCATCCAAATTACAGATACAATGTGCATAGTTCATGCTTGGAAAATCTAGTTTCATATTTAGCTTCAAAGACGGTTGCTTTTTTTTTTAAAAAAAAAAAGCTTCCCATTTTTATTTATGTGGGGCTATTACTTGAGTTTGCTTTTGGGTGTTCACACTCATTTCGCGGCAATTATTGAAACGAAAGTTATGCCTCAACCCAAAAAAGGAAGATTACAGCTATTGTGAGTATGACACCCATTTCATCATGTTCCCCACTAACAAATCATTCTACAGTTGATTTGTGGACACTAGTAGACCAAATCTTGGACATGGATTTTCTTTGTCGTTGTCTGCTTTCATTGGATTCCCTCTTAAGCTGAATTTCTCTATGACTTACCAAAAAAAAAAAAGGAATTTCTCTATGGGCAAGGCTGCTAAGAGGGCACCCTTATCCCTCTTCCCATGAGCTCTCTTACTTTTTATTCCAAGCAAACAATTCAAAAAGTGTGTCAGTGTGAAATTTATCACATTGAGACTGTTATATGGATAAAAATTCATCTAAACTTATGTTGAAAGGGATGCCAAAAAAAAGAAGTTGAAGAATTTCAATCAAACATTGTTTGATAATAGAAAACACCGAAATTTGATCCGTGCATGTGAGCAAACTATAGGGCATTTTGGAATAAAATTTTATATAAAGGATCCTCTGTCAAACTGTAGGGTGCATGTCTTAAAAGTCATCAAATATCTCTTAAAATATGAAGAGCGAAGTGAGAGGGTCCTCGTAGAGTCATAGTAATCTTTCTCTTTCTTTACGTGAGCCCAAACCAAAAAAAAAAAAAAAACAACAACAACAACAACAACAACAAAACAAGAAAGGGATAAAAAGGCTACCACTAACCAGACACTTTGCTTTGGGTTGGGTCTTCTATTTTTTTCCTTTTTTATGATTCTTGAAGTGGGCCCACCAGCCCATTATGTAATATGTACACACATTGATATTTTTCTTGTGCGAAAGCAAACCATTCAATTGAGAATTTGAGGTGTTCTGTTCTGATACCACAGCCAACAACATTGGATTGCCTTAATTTTGCTTCTGCTTTATCAAAGTTCGAGGGATTAAAATAAGAAAAACTGTTTTTAAATAAAAATTCTTTATACTATTGTAGAGCCTGTCTTTAATAAATAAATAAATAAAGGGTAAAAAATAACTAAATAAAATTACAAAATTGCTGAATCTTACATGATCTGACAACTTATAAATCGTGTAAAAAATTATGCCCTTGATGCTAACCACAAATTGAGACTTGTAAGTGCCTCTCTTAGCTCTGGAAAATCAGTTTCCTCACTTTGGTCACTATCATTTTCCAAAAGACTGACATTTAAATAGAACTTTTTCTCGTGCCAACTTTAACTTAAAATTCTTTGCTTAACTCCAATACTTAACTGTTAAACACTCTAATTAACTCCTCTGAAGCTTATTATTTATTAATTTTAAATGTCAACATTTTTTTATTTTCTTTTTATGGGAAGGTTAAAGTATCAGATCCTCTAACTGTTTTTCCTTTTTTCTTTTTTACAATGTCCACAAAATATATCAAAGCCACCAAATTTGAGCGTCAAAACATAGTCACACTTATTTACAATACCATGTTTCCACCATACTAAAATTGGATCCGCATTTCAAACTCATTCAACCACCGTTTGAAAAAAATGACCGAACCATATATGCACCTTTCAGGAACAAAGGCCTATCGTCAATTTGATATGAAACAACAGACCAGAATTTCATTATGCAAGCTAGATCGGCACACACCATTCCTTTCCTTGTGCATTGGAATCCAAAATATCTGCACATTTATATATACTAGAGTTGGTTATCTACAACTCAGAGTAAATCAACAGCAATTATAAAGAACTGGAGTCAATTAAAAATGGTATTTGGAATCAACTCAAAAGTACATTGGCCTATAGATATCTTGGATTAATTTGATTTTTAGCATGCATGGGAAAGAAATCTAATCCAACAGTGGGTTTCCCAAAAAAAAAAAATCCCCAACAAACACACACACCCCCCCCCCCCCCCCCCAACAAATAAAAAAAAAAATTAAAAAAAAAAAAAACCCCTATGTATGTGTGTGTGTGTGTGTATTAGTAAGTAACTTTAAAATTGAAATTATAAGTTTCCATGAGCAGTCCATATTAGAACAACAATGGATCCCAATTAGTAAGTATATAGATTCACTTGATAAGTTTACTCCTATCCTTTTTACATCTATTTCTAAAACAATAACAATAATAAGGAAATAACAATTCAGAAGTCTTACATTATCTAGACAACTTGATGAGTACTTGAAATTAGAAAGGAGCAATGATCTCATATACTTCAATCTGTAATAAAGCCGAAGATACATGAACTCATCAATTTGCATGAAGCTTGAAAGTCAAACTAAGTCCAAAGTTGGTCCTCTAATCGATGGAATTATATCATTTTAGGAACATATGGCTCCTCACCATGAAGCCAACTTCTGCAAAATTGTTCCCATTAAATACACCTCATTCAATTTTTTATATTTTCAAAATAATAAACCACATTAAAAAAATTATAATAAAGAGATTTTTAAATACCAATTAACATCCATTGGATTTCTATTTATATTTGTCAATTTATATTTTTATTTTTGATAAGGTTCTATTGAATGTAGACACATTCCCCAAAGTGAATCTATCTTGCTTTATGTGACTTTGATTTCAAACCATCAACAGAATGGGCTTAGAATCAAACTCAATGCCCCTAAACTTGCATCACACAAACGTGTAAAAATCAATATAGCTCAAGGGTAGATCAAATTAAATGGGCCAGGGGTTTAATCCTTACCATAGACTAAAAAACAGTTATGTTACCTGCCTTTAATTTTACAATGGGTAAATAGTAGGGAAAATGACAATCCTTTGTAGGCCGAAATCTTGCCAAAGATGATAAGTGATCAGTGATAACCCAAGGATCCACAAAAAAAATGGAGACAATGATAAGTAAATAGCGGGACAATGATTGCTATAGTGAATGTTTGAACTGCAAACGCAAGCACTTTGTTGGGATCTCCATGTTTATTGGGTTTCAATTACAATCTTTATTTGAACAGGTTAAGTTTTAACAACATTGCAATCTCTAATGATGAGGATGGTTGCAGCATCAGTCCCCACTCAACTTCGTTTCTTTCCACTTTTGTACCAAGAGAAGCTCTTAGTAAAATGGCCCATATTGTTGAAAAAAACATAACATTCGATCCATATCCGTCTATTCGTTTTGGTTTTCTTAAAATTACTCGTATTGTTTATCAGCACAAAACCTTTGTTTTCCTTCTAAAGGACTTTCCATGCTCACTCTCAAATCAAGGTAAAGTTCACTAACTTAAAGTCTAATAGAATATGAACTTTTAGACACGCTACTATTTTCTTTTAACCAGAGTTTGAAGCATACAGAATGAAGTTCATAATTCATTATGCAATAAAGCATATATAGACTCTTAATACTCATTTCTTTCATAGTAGTGTATTATCAAAGGGAAGTACAAAAAAGTACAAAATCACTCCGGTACGTCCACAAAAAAACCCTCCAATCAGACAAGATAACAAACAATGGGATACCACTAAACTCCAAAAAAGCCACAGCCCAAAAACACCACCTTATCCCACAAGAACCCCATCTCCTCCTCCTTTTATAAAAAATCCTTGCATTTCTTTCCAACTACAACACCCAGAAAATAGCCAAAACAGCACATCTCCAAAGTACCACCGCCTTCTTACACCTCCCAAAATCCGAAAACCCAATGGAAATCATGCCAACACAGAAAGAAGGCGATACCCAATAGAGATCCACCAAAAGAAACAACTACTTCACAAATAACATAAATCACCTACTTCTTACAAGCAATTTTTCGATAGTAATTTAGTTAAGCCCCATTCTACATTTTTCAACTAATACCCTATTAATAGGGAGCCAAAGGAGTTGATCAGTGTCCTCCATTTTGAGTCTCACTTCGTGCCGCTACAATCTTTAAAGTTGAAGAATAATATGGATAAAATATTTTATTTTAGCTGTGAATTATACTTAAATAAATAGATTAATGCACTTGTTCGATTGGTTTTTTATAATTTAATCATTCTTACTACTTTAATCAAATATTATGTACAAAGGATTAAATACCAAATATGAGTAGCAACTTGATAAAATCGTTGAGAAAATTTGGACATGTTGAATTGTGCCAATAATATCATTGAGAAAATCATTAAGCTGATGCAATAATACTTTTAATACTCTCTTTTACAATGGGAATCCTTAAGCTTATTGGGCCAACATATGAAGTTATGCCACTCATATAATTTAAGTATAGCTCAGTTAGCAAGGGACTACTACGCCTTCGGAAGCAGAGGTCTTGAGTTCGACTCTTGCTAAACCCCTTGGGGCTACGGTCACCCACACAAGGTTTCATGGTTCTCATGGGCCGTGGATTTACCTGGTCCATATGGGTTGTGGTGTCTTATATGGGCTCGGGGTTTGCCCAAAAAGGTTTCCTTGTCATCAAAAAATATTATTTGTATCTGTAAGTCTTATAAGCACTATCGTTTATGATCACAAAAAGTAGTGAAAACTCAAATAGAAATATTTCCTGCCAGATAACTACAAAACTATTCATAAGGCCATTTTAAGATTTTATACCCCTAGCAATCTTGCGAATGAATACTACAATATTCACCAAAATTCATTTAAAATGAAGTATGTGTGAAACTGGTGTTAAAGAAAATGTATTTGTGTATTTCAAAGAGTTCACTAGCCCAAATAAAAACTCACATTGCAGTTCTTAGTTCCTGCCACCCGACAGACAATACTCCCATTAACAGGTCTTTCAAAAAGCAACCAATTTTCCGACTATAACATAATTTGAAACTATTTTACCGATACAGGTAAATGTGTCCTAGTAACCAAGACCTTCCATGAACCCTTTTGTTACCAATATGGATTTTTAACATTCTAAAAGTCTGTCAAATTTAAGTTAACTTCAAAAGAACCACTTAAAACTAGTATTTTTATAAATTGGGATTAATAACTAAAATCCCATTATTAAATGCATTTAATTTCCACTAAGCTATTAATATCTAGCCTGAAACCAGCATCATGCGAAAAGCCAATGACCTAAAACAAACCCACTAGTTTACCAACTTATAAGCATGGAAATTTTATAGATTACCCTAGATTCTCAAGTTATCAAGCTTATTCTAAGAAAAACTTGTAGGAACAAGAACTCCAAAAGGGGGCATTCATCCAAATGAAAGTATATGGAAAGATAAAAATTGGTAATTTGCGCTTAGCGACGACCATGATTTTAAGAAGCAAATTTGAAATAATCAAAGCAAAAAATAAAAATAAAAATAAAAGGCAAAACAAGAATTAAAAAATATATAAAATAAAAAATAAATTTTTAAAAGACAAGTAGTTATCGACCATATTAATGTCGTATGTGACTGTTATGGTGGGCTAAGGCTGGTGATTTTAAGTTTTGAAGGGTACTAAAAGGGTACTGGGCTTTGTAGATGAAGTAGGCCGGGTTGAAGTAGTTCAAGGTCTAAAGGTGATAAGTGGCTAGAATTTCAAAAAATAAGTTGCTAGAATTCTGGACAACTATTGTAGGGCGTAGGTCTAACCTTGCAAAGAGGTAATTCCCATTCACATTAGAAAAAGCAAGATAAGATTACAAGTATAAATATGGGGCTGACCCTAAAATAAGCTAAATAAAATAAAAGAAATAATAACCTTCCTAAAATAAGACTAGTTACAATTATATATCTCACCCCACCCCCAACCCCCCCCCTTTTTTTTTTCAAACTCATGATGTGAGCCCAGAGAGCATCAAAATTTTATCAAATAGGAAACAGAAGTGTGTGGAAGTGTACGTCTTGTGGAAAAGATCTGTAAGCTATGAAGAGGAAGAGATAAAGGAAAGTTGAATTGTTCCTAGTTCGAGATGCAAATGAACAAAGTGGCAATTAATCTCAAAATGTTTTGTGCACTCATAAGAATAGAGTTATAGGCAATCTGTATGGTACTTTTGTTTGTCACAATACAATGGTATAGGAGATAAGATGGGAACACCCACATTAGAGAAAAGCCGACAAAGCCAAACATCTTTAGCAGTGGCTTAAGTCATGGCATGATACCCAGCTACGGCTGTAATGTGGCAGCTACAGCTGTAATGTGGGCAACAACATAATATTTCCTACTTTTCCAAGAGATAAGAGAGTTACCAAGAAAAACACAGAAAACAAGTAGTAGACTTACGATCATTAACATCGTTAGCCAAATCAGCATAAGCATAAACCCGCACCGTCAATGAAAAAGTGGAAGATAATAATAAGCTCTCGAATATAATACCTCACATAGCATAAAATACAAAACAAAGAGACTCAATGAACAGTATGAGGCGCAACTAATCACATAAACAATATCGGCACAAATCACTATATGATAAACCAAACAACCAACAAACTCATGATAAAAGAAAGGGTCATTAATGGTAATAACGGGTCCAAGGACGTACCTCAAGCGGAAGAGACCTGAGGAACTTTGTTGGTCATTGTTACAAGCCCCACATAGCCGCTGCTTGAATGGTCACTCCTTTACTGCGAATCTGATCTCCGTGTATGCTCCTCAACGTCGTGATAGCCGTAGGGATCGCTACTAGAGTCCTCCCATGTAATCCACACTACCAAGTCCACTAGGCCAATGGTGATCCTAGAGAGAGAATACTAGAGAGAGAACTAATGGAGGCTGTTGTATTATGGAGGCTGATGTATTGTCTAGTTTCAATCACTAAAAGAGACATTCAATATATATGTGCCCCTATTTCAAGTCCAAATCCTAGCAGGACTTGGTTTCCAAGTACAATTAGGAAACCTCATGAAATAGGGCACTTAACCACTTGGGTCCAACACCCACACGTGGGCGGACCATGGGTTCAGGTCACGACCCAATGACCTATATATTAACATCTCCCACTCGCCCACGTAGGGTAAGTTATCTCCATAATTTCTCTATCTCTCAACATTCATCTTCTCATACAGGAAATGGAGCATGCAACCTCACGAGAAGAACATACAACTACAGGAGCATAAATGCTAAGTATCACCAAACTAACAAGAACGCATCACTCGAAAGTATCTCGCATATGCCCTAGACAATCCATAAAACACCAAATAAGCACTCTCTAATCCCTTATATAAACATAAAAGCAGTGCTATATCCCACATATGTAATGTACCCATGTCTCATATCATAACAAAATACGACATAGACGCTGCGCAGCTAATGAGTCACAAAACATGGTGTAGTATCAAATCTTCTTCCCTAAACCCTCCTACCAATTTAATTCCACTCAACCGCTTTCCTAGACATGCCCCCATAAGATTGAATTGTTTCCTGGCCTTTGGAAAACACGCTAAAGTAGCGTCATCAAGTATCCTCTTCATGACATAGTCTCAGGTTAAAAAGGGCATAAAGTTGGATCATAGCGATCCATGTAGCTCACACAGTAATGAAGCAGGGATCCATTCATCACTCCTACCATCGATCGACATAAAGCACATACAGTATGAAATGTATGCTATGGCGTTTAACTCATAAACATGAGCATGTCACTATAAGTAAAAGCAAAAGAACGCTATACGAATCTTAGTCCAGTCGCTACTTAAGCGCCTGACCTAAGTTTTCTAGTGCAGTCGCTCTTTCAGCGCCTGTCTGAAATCTTACATTCGGCTATGAAGCGGGCTACATAGAGTTTGTGGAAAAATCTCCATGATCGATCTAATAGAGATCTCATCTTAGCTCAATCTAAGGCAACATATAATATAGCAACTGTATATCTTGCTCGCCAACTTGGCACCAAAGATATAAATGTCTCATCTTGCTCGCTAACTCAGCGCCAAGGTGAATCACCCGTGTGAGTGGGTCTATTCAAGCCCAGTGACATTACAAAGATGTGTGTACAAATGATATAAACAACCCATGAACTAAAACAAAAGGAATGAATATCACATCTCAATAATAATAATGTCAATTACAAATTTAATGTATGAGCACATCAAATCCTACGAAATCCCATTCTCCTCATATGAGAAGGGAAAACATCTCTAACAATTAGCTTAATCAAAGGATTAGCAACCCTGGTGCTAGTGGAGATATGCCTTAAGACCTCTTCCCCTTTGCGCAACCATATCTTAAATGTAGTTCAAAATAATTGGGATCCATTCGCATACTCTAGGACTGATACACAATCAGACTTACAATCTCCTCGTGAGTTGTAAAGCCTAAACGTTGCAAAGATCAACTCAACCAAACAACTTCTCGAACAACCGCTTGGCAATCTAATTCTCCGACTCTACTAAGGACAAGGCAATGCAAGTCTGCTTCATACCACAATAAAAAGCATATTCACCTCCAAAGATAGACGCATAACCTGAGGTGGACTCAAGCACATCTCTTAAACAGCCTAATCTCTATCGCTATAACCTCTCAGTCCTGAGTTTCCACAATGATGACATAGGACAAGGTCAATGGTCCCACATAGGTATCGAAGAAATCTAATCGCTATTATCCATAGTGCGGGTTCCAAGAAACTCTAATAACAACCACTAACAATATAGACCGGATGTCTGGACGCGTACATAACATTGCGTACTACAAATCTCCTATAGCAACTACATATGGCATTGTGGACATATGATTCTTTTCCTCATAAGGTTTAGGAAACTAGTTTAAGATTAAGGTGCAACTCTTTGAATTTGAGTGTCAATGGGTTTGGAGTTATACATGCAAAAATATTCAAGAATCTTCCTAATGTAAGTCTCTAGAGACAAACTAGGGAGGTTCTCTGAACAATCTCTAACAATCTTAACTCTTAGTACACAATTTGCTTCACCCATGTCCTTCATCTCAAAATAGAGAACAACCACTCTTTAGTGGCGACTAAAGTCTCCATATCATTCCTAGTTATAAGAATGTCAACAACATACAATGGAAAAATAAGGATATTTACCTTGGACCATTAAAGATACACGCAATGTGTTCAATCATCCTAAAACCCACAGTGGTAATAGAATCATGAAATCTCAAATATCATTGCCTAGACGTTTGTTTAAGGCCATGAATGGAACAGTGAGCAAACACATTTTGCGCTCTAGTCCCTTGACCTTAAAACCCACATTGGTTAATCTATAAAGATAAAAAACCCATTGGTTGATCCATAAAAAATTTTTCGTCTAGTTCTCCACTGAGAAATGTCATCTTACCATCCATCTTCAAAAATCCAAAATCCATTTATGCGATAATAGCTAGGATCCAGCGAATAGAGCCAAAACTCACCACTTAGGGAGAATGTCTCTACATAGTTAATACCCACACATTAGGTATAACTGTCTGCCACACGGTGCGCTTAATACTTGTCAATTGAATCATCTACCATTGTAGAAAATTAACTAACTCCCAAACCTATTCCTATCTATCAAGCTCATCTCATCTTGCATAGCAGTTATTCACTCATCTCTAGCATGAGAAGATAGCGCTTTCTCATAGAAAGTTGGCTCATCATCTTCTCTAAAAGCACATAGGAAGGAATCCCCTTCAATCTCAAAGTGATGATGAGGAAGGTTTCCACATTTGCTCCTATACCTTTGAAACAACCTCCTCTGGTTAATTTCTCATGTTGTTCTCAGCACTCAGCTTAGTTGTTTCATCCTTTCATGGGTACACCCCAAAGAATCCCCCACCAACTGGCCCTGTCATCTTTCTACATGAAGAAAATATCCTAAGAAATTGGAAAGGAGCGATGATCTCATGTACTTCAATCTGTAATAAAGGCGAAGGTACATGAAATCATCAATTTGCATGAAGCTTGAGAGTCAAACTAAGTCCAAGTTGCTCCTCTAATCAATGGAATTATGTCATTTTAGGAACATATGGCTCCTCACCATGAAGCCAACTTCTGCAAAATTGTTCCAATTTAAATACACTAGCTTCATTCAATTTTTTATATTTTCAAAATAATAAACCACATTAAAAAATAATAATAATAAAGAGATTTTTAAATACCAATTAACATCCATTGGATTTATTTTTATTTTTATTTTTCATTGTCAATTTTTATTTTTTTTTTTAATAAGGTGCTATTGGATTTAGACACATTCCCCAAAGTGAATTTATCTTACTTTATGTGACTTTGATTCCAAACCATCAACAGAATCGGCTTAGAATCAAACTCAATGCCCCCAAACTTGTATCACACAAACATACAAAAATCAATATAGCTCGAGGGTAGATCAAATTAAAAGGGATGGACCAGGGGGTTTAATCCTTACCTTGACTAAAAAACGGTTATGTTACCTGACTTTAATTTGTTGGGCTTCCCTTTTTATGGGCTGACCCACTTTGTGTTTTTTGGTGTAAACCATTTGGGCTTTGGGCAAATAAAATAATAGAAAAGAAAAGCAATAAAAATCAGAATTTTGGGAGACAAAAAGGCAAGTTCTGTACCCTTCCGACTTTACCTTTCTCTGCCTTTTTCGTTTGGTGCTAATCTTGATCCTATTGCACTCTACTTTCGTCATTTTTGCTCAAGGTGTTGCTTGGGTACAAAAGACAGCATTTGTTATTGTCATTGCGAAGCTTCGTCTTTGATTTTCTGGGCAATATTCTGCTGCTGTCCAGCTGAAGTTTGTGTGGCTTATGCTCCATTAATCTTAGTTAAATTGAGTTCCTTAGTTGCAAGCTTGAAAGCTTTTTATTCTACTAATTTGGTGAGGTCTTTCCATTCTTGTATTTATTGAAAATTTGTTGAAATACACCTTTGAGTGTTTGTTTAATTGTATATGAGACATTATGTCTCTTGTACTTGAACTTTGTTTATAGTAGAGAAATCGACTTCGGTCTCGTCCATGGATATACCTCATTTTGAGGGAATCACGTAAATCTTTGTGTCCCCATTCTACTTTCTTTGCTTGATATATTTTCGGAAATTTTATTTGTTGCGTTTTTATTATCTCTCCTTGATTTAATCTCTCCTTGATTTACACTTGTGGGAAGTATTTTTCCCAACATAATTTACAGTGGGTAAATAGTAGGGAAAATGACAATCCTTTGTAGGCCAAAATCTTGCCAAAGATGATAAGCGATCAGTGATAACCCAAGGATCCACAACAAAAATAGAGATAATGATAAGTAAAATAGCAGGACAATGATTGCTATGTTGAACATTTGAACTGCAAACGCAAGCACTTTGTTGGGATCTCCATGTTTATTGGGTTTCAATTACAATCTTTATTTGAACAGGTTAAGTTTAAACAACATTGCAATCTCTAATGATGAGGATAGTTGCAGCATCAGTCAGACTGATTCAGTCCCCACTCGACTTCGTTTCTTACCACCCTTGCGCCAAGAGAAGCTCTTAGTAAAATGGCCCATATTGCTGAGAAAAACATGACATTCCATATCCGTGTATTCGTTTTGGTTTTCTTAAAATTCTCTGCATTGTTTCTCAGCACAAAACCTTTCTTTTCCTTCTAAAGGACTTTTCATGCTCACTCTCAAATCAAGGTAAAGTTCACTAACTTAAAGTCTAATAGAATCTGAACTTTTAGACATGCTACTATAATATTTAACCAGAGTTTGAAGCATAAAGAATGAAGTTCATAATTCATTGTGCAATAAAGCACATATACTCTTAATACTCATTTCTTTCATACTAGTGTAATTTTCCTCATGGAACAAGGTATATTGGATCCCATAGAATAAATCACCTACTTCTTTTTTTATAACAAAAATCATATATTATTACCAAAGGGAAGTACAAAAAAGGACGAGGTGTCCTACAATGCTGTTAAAAAGGAAAGTAAAAATAAAACACAGCAAAAACAAAATCACTCCAGTCCACAAAAAACCCTCCAATCAAACAAGATAACAGACAAAGGGATACCACCAAACTCCAAAAAAGCCGCCGCAACCGAAAAAAAAAAAAAAAAAAAAAAGCCAAAAACACCACCTTATCCCACAAGAACCCCACCTCCTCCCCATTTTCATAAAAAATCCTTGCATTTCTATCCAACCACAACACCCACAAAATAGCCAAAACAGAACATCTCCAAAGTACCACCGCCTTCTTACATCTCCCAAAACCCTAAAACTCAATAGAAATCATGCCAACACAGAGAGAAGGCAATACCCAACAGAGATTCACCAAAAGAAACAACATCTGCCACAAATAACATAAATCACCTACTTCTTACCAGCAATTTTTCGGTAGTAATCTAGTTAAGCCCCATTCTACATTTTTCAACTAATATCCTATTAATAGGAGCCAAAGGAGTTTATCAGTGTCCTCCATTTTGAGTCTCACTTCGTGCCACTACAATCTTTAAAGGTGAAGAATAATATGGGTAAAATATTTGATTTTAGCTTTGAATCCTACTTAAAAAAATAGATTAATGGACATGTTCGATTGGTTTTTTATAATTTACGCATTCTTAGTACATTAATCAAAATATTATGTACAAAGGATTAAGTACCAAATTCGAGTAGAAACTTGATTAAATCGTTGAGAAAATTTGGACATGTTGAATTGTGCCAATAATATCATTGAGAAAAGCTTTAAGCTGATGCAATAATACTTTTAATACTCTTTTTACCATGGGAATCCTTAAGCTTTTTGGGCCAACATATGAAGTTATGCCACTCATATAATTTAAGTATAGCTCAATTTGCATGGGACTCCTACACCTTACGAAACGGAGGTCTTGAGTTCGACTCTTGCTAAACCCCTTAGGGCCACATGCCACCCACACAAGGTCTCATGGTTCTGATGGGCCGTGGATTTACCTAATCTATATGGGTTGTGGGGTCTTATAAGGGCTCGGGGTTTGCCCGAAAAGGTTTCCTTGTCATCAAAAAATATTATTTGTATCTGTAAGTCTTATAAGCACTATCGTTTATGGTCACAAAAAATAGTGAAAACTCAAATAGAGATATTTCCTGCCAGATAACTACAAAACTACTTACAAGGTCATTTTAAGATTTTACACCCCTAGCAATCTTGCGAATGAATACTACAATATTCACCAAAATTCATTTGAAATGAAGTACGTGCAAAACTGGTGTTAAAGAAAATGTATTTGTATATTTCAAAGAGTTCACTAGCCCAAATAAAAACTCACATTGCAGTTGTTAGTTCCTGCCACCTGACAGACAATACTCCCATTAACAGGTCTTTTAAAAGGCAACCAATTTTCCAACTATAACATAATTTGAAACTATTTTACTGATACAGGTAAATGTGTCCTAACAACCAAGACCTTCCATGAACCCTTTTGTTGCCAATATGGATTTTTAACGTTCTAAAAGTCTATCCTTCAAAAGAACCACTTAAAACCAGTATTTTTGCAAGTTGGGATTAATAACTAAAATCCAATTATTAAATGCATTTAATTACCACTAAGCTATTAATCTCTAGCCTGAAACCAGCATCATGAGAAAAGCCAATTACCTAAAACAAAACCACTAGTTTACCAACTTAATTATAAACATGGAAATTTTATAGATTACCCTAGATTCTCAAGTTATCAAGCTTATTCTAAGAAAAACTTGTAGGAACAAGAACTCCGAAAGGGGGCATTTATCCAAATGAAAGTAGATGGAAAGATAAAAATTGTTAATTTGCGCTTAGCGACAAACATGATTTCAAGAAGCAAATTTAAAATAATCGAAGCAAAAAAAAAGGCAAAACAAGCATTAAAAAATATATAAAATAAAAATAAATTTTTAAAAGACAAGTAGATATCCACCAGATTAATGTTGTATGTGATTGTTATGGTGGGCTAAGGCTGGAGATTTTAAGTTTTAAAGGGTAGTAAAAGGGTACTAGGCTTTGTAGATGAAGTAAGGTTGAAGTAGTTCAAGGTCTAAAGGTGATACGTGGCAAGAATTTCATAATATAAGTTGTTAGAATTCTGGACAACTATTTTAGGGCGTAGGTGTAACCTTGCAAAAAGGTAATTCCCATTCACATTAGAAAAATCAAAATAAGATTACAAGTATAAGAATCCCCCACCCCCAAAAAAGAAGAAAAAGAAAAAAAAAAAAGAAGAAATAATACCCTTCCTAAAATAAAAATAGTTACAAATAGATATCTTCCCCCCCCCCCCCCCCCCCCTTTTTCTTTTTTTATCAAACTCATGATGTGAACCCAGAGATGATCAAAATTTTATCAAATAGGAAACAAAAGCCTATGGATGTGTACGTCTCGTGGAAAAAATCAGTAAGCTACAAGGAGGAAGAGATAAAGGAAAGTCGAATTGTTACTAGTTCGAGATGCTAATGAACAAAGTGGCAATTAATCTCAACATGTTTTATGCACTCATAAGAACAGAGTTATAGGCAATCTGAATGGTACTTTTGTTGTCATAATACAAAGGTATAGGAGAGAAGATGGGGACACCGACATCAGAGAAAAGCCAACAAAGCCAAACATCTTCAGCAGTGACTCGAGTCATTGCATGATACCCAGCTACGGCTGTAATGAGGCAGCTACAGGTGTAATGTGGGAACTACATAATATTTCCCACTTTTCTAAGAGATAAGAGAGTTACCAATAAAAACACAAAAAACAAGTAGTAGACTTACGATCATTAACATCACCAGTCAAATCAGCATAAGCATAAACCCGCAAAGTCAATAAAGAAGTGGAAGATAATAATAAGCTCTCGAATATAATACCTCGCATAGCATAAAATACGTAACAAAGAAACTCAATGAACAGTACGAGGCACAACTAATCACACGAATCACATAAACAGTATCTGTATTCTGCACAAATCACAATATGATAAACCAAACAACCAACAAACTCATTGATGGTCATCAACGGGAACACCATCAGAAGTAGAAAACTTTGCATGCAACTAAATATGAGTATCAACAACCCTATCATCAGTAAGTCTAGCAATGTGAATAAATTCATTAGCATACTTGAACTGTAACAAAATATAGCCTTTCAAAGAAGAGGCAACCTACCCAGCATCGAAGGCTTCAAGAAGATGATCACGAGCTTCCCTCCAATGGATTGTCCTCTGTGAAAGAAATATGAAGTGTTTCTGCTGATTGGTGAAGAAGATCTTCACTGTGAAGCGAATGATGAGGGGTCTGGCTAGATTCCTCAGGGTGGAGAACAAATCCTTCGATTTTACCTTGAGTGTGGAAGCTGGTATTGAATGGGTGAAAGTTTCAGAGAATGGCGAAGGATTTAGAGTAACGATTTTCTTGGAGAAAGGTTGCATCGGATGGCTTTACGGCTGTTTGGATGAGATGTGTAGATGGAAGGGTGGTGACAGATGGGTAAGGAAATTGAGGTGTAGCAGGAACACAATATTGCTTGAGTTGTAGACGAACGATAATGGCAGATTTGGTCGTCTTACTAAGATTTCTAACTCAGGGAAGAGCAGATTTATTTTGATACCAGAGGGGTATGATGGAAAAGGGTGGTTTACCTTTGGTAAGATTGTGGACTCTTTTGGTATGCCAAGGCTATTAAATGCTGGGACGATGATGAAGGAGGTAGAAGCAGATGGAGGCTGTACGATGGAGAGGCTTTCCCCTTCTTTCTCTTTGTCCTCGTCTTTCTCGATCGAACAGAAAACCTTTGAGGTTTTTTCTTCTGGGGATGTAATCATTAAAGAAAATAGCAAAAGATTTTCTCGCTCGTTAGCTATTGACGTTAGTTGCATCGATTGGATGGGTAAAGTATTGAGGGAGGCTGCATTTTGGTGTGACAAAGGAATTTTCTATAGGACTTTCAGACATGCTGATTTGGTTTGCTGGGTGGAATTGCAGAAGAACACAAAGGGGGACTTTGTAGTAATTTCTCAGATTAAAGGCTGTGAGGGCAGAAATTTTATTGTTGTGCCTAAAGGCAAAGGCTCGTGGGGGTGGTTGAAGCTGGCAGAGTTGTTGGAAGTGGCTAGAAGTAGGGGGCTGTCCTTACCTGGGGGCCCGTCAGGTAACAGAGTGTCACAAGAGGAGCACAGTATATTGCAGCAGTTGAGATCCGACGTCCCATCATATTTAATGGGTGACTGGAGGAAGGCTTATGTGTGTGAAAGGGAAAGGGTGTCGGTCAGTTGGGTTGAGATTGAAATTGCTTTAAGTAATTTGGTGGAATGTGACGTTCAGGTTATACCGTTTCATCTGCACAAGGCAATATTCTTTTGTAACAATGCTGATAAGGTTAATGTCTTTTTGGGAAGGATGTTTCTTCAAAATGCTTTCTATGTTTCATTGAGTAAGTGGCACCCAGAAGTTAATTCAATACAGAGTTCTTGTTTTACATTCAACGGAGGTTGGATTGCAATCGAAGGCTTGCCGTTCCATTTTTGGAGGGAGGAGGTATTTCGAAAGATTGCAGAAAATTTTGATGGTTTGGTTGAAATTGATCGTCAAACTAGGCTGCTGGACAATTTATTCCAGGCTAGAATTAAAGTTAAGGGGGCGAAGAAATGCATCAGTCCGGCATACTTGGATGTCCTGCTTGGTGATAGCAAATTTATGTTACGTGTTTGGCCGTTGTCGAAACCTTATTCATCTTTAAAAAAGGATAGGAATAGATTCAAAAACGTCAATCTGGATAAAAGGATTCAAAAGAAACCTGGAAACTTTGACTGGAAAATTAGGAATGTGGTTGGCCTTCGTCAAGGCGTTGCGAAGTCACAGGTATGGAGGAGAAAGGAGGCTGGTAGCACGAAGAATCCATACATCTGCCAGGAGGTTGAAGATGATGGCCCAAGTCTTCAAAGGACACGTGGTGGCGAGTCAGAAGGGGTTCATGTTGAAGTTACTGCTCTTATGGGTAATTCTAGCAGGAGCGGTGGAAGGGGTGCCCTTTCATTTAATGAAAATTTAAAATTTAAAATGGGGTCTGGAGAAGATCAAACGAGTGCCTTCTGTCTTGAAAATTTTTCAGAGGTTAATAATGTGAGGGGGATAGTGGGTAGGGATGGCAATGGGTCAGGTCGGATGCGGGTCGGCACTATCCCATACCCGACCCGACCTTTAATTTCTTATACCCATGCCCAACTCATACCCGATGGGTATGAACAATTAACCCCCATCCCCGATCCATTGTTTTATTGGACTATCCATCCCCGACCCGCCCATACCCGACCGCCCCTGTTGTGAGGATTTTTTTTCCCCAAATTTCATTTTTTTTGTTACTTACACCTATTACATGTTATTCATATAATCATATACCAAGCTTATAAATGTTTTTAGCACCTAATATAATCTTGCTCAAATAAAATCATACCTAATATGATCACACAAATATTATACACAAACATAAGGATTAAAAAACAATAAAAATACATAATGAGTCTTTTTTGACCTTTTTTTAAGTAGGTATTTATATTTTATTGTAAAATATATATATATATTTTGTAAATGTAGCGGGTCGGGTCGGGTATTCGGGTTTTTTCTTGTTGGGATCCATACCCGACCCGTACCCGAAATTTTTTAAAAAATTATACCCATACCCGACCCAATACCCGAAAAAAATAAAAAATACCCGCCCATTCGGGTATGGATCGAGTCGGGACCCTATGGATCGGGGCAAAATTGCCATCCCTAATAGTGGGTAGAGTGGGAGTTAATGAGGATAGCGGGGGTTGTAATATGGAGGGAGGTGTTGTTAACCGTGGAGAAAAAAGTGGGCCAGAAGTGATATTGTCTGGTGGGCCCATTGAAATTATAAAGAGGCCCAAGCCTTTTGCTAATAGTTATAAAGAGGCTGTCTTAAGGGGAGATTTATTTGGGTCCAAATCTGATGGGCCCATTTATAATAAACGAGATAAGGTTAAGGATTGGGTTGATAGGCTGGTAATTGAGCCCAACAAGACTATTGTTAAGACCCATTCAAAAGGGGATATTTTTGTTAATTTACAGAATAAAGGAAAGCTGGGTGACGATCCTTCTCGAAGGCTTCTGAATAGCAATGAGGTGAGTCGGAACTTTGAAGATCAAATGAGCATCAGCCGCAAGGAAAGGGAAGGGGGTTCGAACTGTTTGACGGCTGGGAATTTCACTGCTGCTTTGTCAGAAAATTCACCAGATATTCTTTATTCTGGTGTTCCTCTAGTTTCTCTCGGTGCAGGTAAGTTTGTAGAGATTTCACAGGGTATTAGGGGGGAAGGGGTGGATCCAGATAAGCTTGGCTTCGAGTTGATGGGGTTGACTCGCTAGGAAGGCGATTGCAAATTCGATGCATAGGAAGATGTTTTCCAGCAGATTCTTGACTTCGGTGATGGTCATTCTGGTGGTGAGGCCCAGCTAGACGGAGATAGAGAGGGTTGGTTACCTTTGAATCGAGGGGAATGTATCGTAACCTCCAACGACGCAGATTCTGATGAATCGTCAGAGGAGTGCTCGTCTTTTGTGTCAAACTCAAATGAAGTTGTGGTGGCTGACTCGTTGGATGGTTTGAAGGAATTATTTAATGAAAGAGAGGTAGGTGCTTCTGGGTCTCCTGCTGTACAACATCTGAAGGTATGTTCTCTTTTTGAGCATGAGGTTCCAGTTGAATCTGAACTTCCCAGGCAGTGCTTGAACTCCAATTCTTCTAGCACATCGAGTGGAAAGAAGGATGCTTTCGGGTCAATTTCTATTGTGGGGCAAGATTTCGTTTCTGCTTCTCATCATCCTATTGATCATTTGTTCTCAGATCCTAAGCAGGCTTTGATTTCCAGTCCTAGGAATTCTCTTAATTCAGTTGTACCCATGCCTACTGATATATCTGGGTGTGACCCGGATGATCTTAATTTAGGGATTGACAAATCTGATTTACCGGGTGTAATTAGTGTTTCTGGTGATAAAATCTCTACAACGTCTCCTGTTTCTGGGGTGGCGAACAGGGGAGGGCATGTGTGCGGGGAAAGTAAAGTTTGTGAGGGGGGGACAATGCGAAGGAGGAGGTGTTTTCCTTTCCCCTCAACAACCAAGGTTTAGACAGTTTGAAAGTTTTTTTAGGAAACATGAATTTGACCCTTATTAGGCGAAGGGGTAAAGGCAAGAAGGATCTTCCCACTTGGTTGTCGGGTGGTGTTGGGTCCAGTCGAGGCAAGGAGTGTAGGAGTGGCAGAGGTCTTAGGGAGTTGAGGAATCTTCAGTCCACGGTTAATTATGGTGAGGTTAGTTCTACTAAGGGTAATGGGGTTATTGCTAGGTCTTAATGAAGATTGTCAGTTGGAATGTAAGAGGTCTTGGTTCGGCAAGGAAGCGTTGTTTGATTAAGAATTTTCTGGTAAAAGAGTGTCCGGACATAGTTATTTTCCAAGAGACTAAACTGGGAGATGTTGATAGGAAAGTTGTTAAAAGTTTATGGGGGGTTAGGTTTAGAGGTTGGGCGTTTCTTTCCTCTGTGGGCAGATCAGGGGGCATTTTGGTTATGTGGGACCATAGAGTAGTGTCTTGTCTAGAGGTGGTTTTAGGGTTCTTTTCAGTGTCGGTTAAATTTAAGGGCAAAGATGATTTCGAGTGGTGGTTGACTGGGGTGTATGGTCCTAATGATCCCCATTTAAGATTTGAGTTTTGGGAGGAGTTATTCAGTCTATATGGGCTATGTCAACCCAATTGGTGTTTGGGTGGTGATTTTAACGTCATTAGATTGGTTTCTGAAAAATTAAATGGATCCAGGGTTACGTTTAGTATGAGAAGTTTTGATGATTTCATTAGGCAGTGCAATCTTAGAGATCCCCCTCTGTGCAATGCAAGCTTTACTTGGTCCAACATGCAGGAGAGGTTGGTCTGCACCAGAATTGATCGTTTTCTTTTTTCTTCTGATTGGGAGGATCATTTTCCTCAGCTGAGGCAAGAGGCTTTGGTTAGGATTGTCTCAGATCATTGCCCTTTAGCTTTAGAGAGTTGTCCCCTTAAGTGGGAACCCACACCATTTAGATTGAAAATATGTGGCTAAATCATCACCAATTTAAAGAGAGTTTTGAGATGTGGTGGTCAGAAAGTAATGTTCAAGGTTGGGAGGGTTTTAAGTTTATGAAGAGGTTAAATTTTGTTAAAAATAAAATCAAAATCTAGAATAAAGAGGTATTTGGTGATCTTAGGGAGGCGAAAGACTCAATTGTTAAAAGAATTAGTGAGTTGGACTCTCTTGAGATGGGTGGTTTCTTAGAGGATGATTTTAGAAGGGAGAGAAATGATCTTAAGAATAAACTTCAGGAGGTACTGTTTCGAGAAGAGATTTCTTGGCGTCAGAAGGCGAAAGTGAAATGGTTAAAAGAAGGGGATAATAATTCAAAATTTTTTCATAAGGTTGCTAATGGTAAAAGGAAAAGAAATTTTGTCAAGCGCCTTGAGCTTGAGGGGGGTGGGTTCATTGAGGATGAGAACCAAATCGTTAATGAGGTATATGATTTCTTTGCTAATTTATATTCTTCTGATGGGGTTGATAGACCTATCATTTTGGGTTTGGAGTGGTGTCCGATTGAGATTGATCAAGCTGTTAGGTTGGAGAGACCATTTGAATTAGAAGAGATTAGGTGTGCTGTGTTCGAATGTTATAGAGATAAAGCTCCGGGTCCAGATGGTTTCACTTTGGCTCTCTTTCAAGATTGTTGGGAAGTGATAAAAAATGATTTATTGAAGGTTTTCTCAGAATTTTATGATAACGGGATTGTTAATGCTTGCATGAACGCATCATTTATATGTCTTATCCCTAAAAAAGAAAGGTCCTTGAAATTAAAAGATTTTAGACCCATCAGTTTGGTTACGTCTCTTTATAAAATTATAGCAAAGGTTTTGGCTAATAGGTTGAAAGGGGTGCTTAATGGAACTATCTCTTCTTCTCAGAGTGCTTTTATTGAGGATCGTCAAATTTTGGATGCTGTTTTAGTGGCTAATGAGGTTGTTGATGATTATAAGAGGAGAAGGGTGGAAGGTGTGCTTTTCAAGGTTGATTTTGAAAAAGCATATGACCATGTAGATTGGAATTTTTTGGACTTCGTGTTTGAGAGTAAAGGTTTTGGTAGTAGGTGGAGAAAGTGGATTTGTGGTTGTTTGTCTTCCACTAATTTTTCTGTCGTCTTGAATGGTAAACCTGGCAAGGTGTTTAAAGCTTTTAAAGGTTTGAGACAGGGGGACCCTTTGTCCTCCTTTTTATTTATTTTGGTTGCAGATGTTTTGAGCAGGCTCATGGATAGAGCTAAAGCTTGTGGTATGTTTGAGGGGTTTGTTATTGGTAGGGATAATGTCTCGGTGTCTCATCTTCAGTTTGCTGACGATACTCTTTTCTTTGCTTCAAGGAGTGATCAGAATTTTGTCACTATACAATCTATCTTAAGTATTTTCGGGCTAGTGTCTGGGTTGAAAGTGAATATGGGTAAGAGTTCTTTGGCCGGCATTAATTGTTCTCAAGATAAATTAGACAAGTTAGCTGGGTTTTTGGGTTGTTCTGTTGATGGGTGGCCTATGAAGTATTTGGGTTTGCCATTAGGGGGTGACCCTAAATCAGATGTCTTTTGGTCTCCAGTCTTAGAAAAGATTGGGAAGAGGTTAGATGGGTGGAAGAGGTCTTTAATGTCTAAAGGGGGGAGACTTATTTTGATTCACTTAGTTTTGGAAAGCTTACCCATTTACTATTTATCTCTTTTCAAAATTCCAGTGAGGGTGGCTTCAAGGATTGAAAAGCTGATGAGGGATTTTCTTTGGGAGGGTTGCGGGGAGGGCAAAAAGGATCATTTAGTAAAGTGGGAGGTTGTATCTAGGCCTAGAAATTTGGGAGGGCTCGCTGTGGGAAATATTATCACCAGAAATATTGCGTTGTTAGGTAAATGGCTTTGGAGGTTTCCTTTGGAAAGAGATTCTTTGTGGCATTCAGTTATTAAAAGTAGGTATGGGATGCAAGGGAATGGTTGGGATTCTCAAATTGGTGTCAGGGTTTCTGCTAGGTGCCCATGGAAATTTATTTCCCAAGGCTTGCCCCGGTTTTTGAGTCATTGTTCATTTGTGATGGGTAATAGTGAAAGAATTTGTTTTTGGGAAGACGTGTGGAAGGGGGACATTCCTTTATCAGATCGTTTCCCTCGGTTGTACTCTCTTTCTCGTGCTCACAATTCATCAATATTGGACTTGGTTGTCTCTCCCTCTTTTCCTTTGGGTTGGGATTTTAGGTTCTTCAAGAATCTTAATGATAGGGAAATTTGTGAGTTTTCATCTTTGCTTTCCTTGCTTGAGGGTGTGGCTCTCAGGCCTTCCACTTTGGATAGGAGAAGGTGGTTGCTTCACTCTTCTGGTAATTTCTCTTGTCATTCTTTCATGGAATCTATCATTTTTGGCTCTAATGAGAACTCTTTTCCTCCTTTCAAGATGATTTGGAAGTCAAAAGTGCCTCTAAAGGTTCAGATTTTTGCTTGTACTGTTGCTCATAAGAAAATTAATACCAATGATATGTTTCAGATAAGGAGACCAAAGCATTGTTTGTTACCTCAGTGGTGTGCCATGTGTTGGGGGGGTGCGGAGAGTCTTGATCATCTATTTCTTCATTGTGAGGTGGCTACTGTGTTATGGCGAAGACTATTCCAGAGGGTGGATGTATGTTGGGTGTGTCCTGCTTTGTGCTCTGATTTGTTGGTCATTGACTTCGCTGGTTTAGGGAGAAGTCCGAGAGAAGTGGTGTTGTGGAGCTGTGCGATTCTTGCTGTTTTCTGGGTTCTATGGCTTGAAAGAAATGAGAGGATTTTTGAGGATAGGATTGAGGAAGTTGGTGGTTTATGGGAAAGGGTTGTTTTTTTGGCTTCTTTTTGGGCTTCTGTGGCTAGGGAGTTTTCTGGTGTTCCATTGTTTCTTATTATCTCTGATTGGAGGGCTGTATGTGGCCTTTAGTGTTATTTTTCTTGCTCTTCTTTATTATTTTCTTTTTCCCTCAATAGGACTTCTCGTCCTATTTGTAACTTTTTTCTCTCTCTTCTTTTTAATAAATTTTTCTGTTGCCTATCAAAAAAAAAAAAAAAAAGAAGAGGCAACCTCGACACCAAAGAGGGCCCAAATCCTTTATCTCGAACTCCAAAAAGAAGGTGTTTCATTTCTTCAATGGCAAAATGAAACAAACCACTAGGTAAAACTCACCCTTAAAACCTGGATTACGAGGGGAGGGTGTGTAAGAGCTAATATACACACGGTCAAACCCTTAACCGATATGGGACATTAGGATCATAACATACCACCGCGTTATTGTGGTTGATGTCCATTGCGGCCAACCATATCAATACTGACATGATGGTAGTCCTTTCCTTTTTGGTGGCTTCACTCACCTATCAGTATTCAATGACTTAGTACTATGCCTATATACAATCATAATTCATTTTAATCTACCCTATAGTTCGTTGCTTCTGGGACTCGAGCCCATGACATATAGGCTTTGATACCAAATGATACGAACCTTTGGGTGGAACTCACCCCTGAAAAGTGATACTCACATCATCAACATACACAATTAAGAAGAATAACTAGACCATGGGTGGTATGACAAATGAAGGGAGCTAAATCATGAGAACTAGAAAGCTAATTTGAGTGATAGCCAACTGAAACCACTCATACCATGCACGAGATGACTGTTTCAAACTATATAGTGCACGTTGCAATTGACAAACATAGCCAGGATGAGAAAGACCGAAAGGACGACGCTTATAAACTTCTTCAAGATGGACATTCAATAAGGCATTCTTTCTTAACATCAAGCTGAAAAAGTGGCCACTAATGAATTGCAGCAAAAGAATTTAAGGTGCAAACAATAGTCATTTTGGCAACAAGAGAAAAACTCTCCTCATAATCAACAACATATTCTTGTAAAAACCCTTTAGCCACAAGCCGAGATTTATAACGATCAAGAGAGCCATCGGAGTTAAGTCTTAACTTTGTAGATCTATTTAATACCAATAAGATTCTTCTCTGCAAAAAGTGGAACCAACTCCTAAGTTCCAGTCTAATCAAGAGCAGACAACTTATCTTACATGGCATTAATACAATTCACATCAGTACAAGTTTCTTTCTATGAATGAGGATCGAAATAAAAATGAATAAAAGATAGAAAAACACAATAAGAGGAAGAAAAACAAGCATTGTAGGAACCAATTTTATTGGTGGAGTACAAGTATGCATAAAATATCTCCGCTCAAGATACGGCAAGTCTGAAGGGTCAAAGCTGGGGCTAAGTCTTCCAGCGAGAATAGACCAAAGGAAAATAAGAAAAAACCTGAAGAACTAAAGACAAAAGAAAATCCCTTAGAAGAGAGAAGGGAAAAAATATCAAGGCCAGAAATAAACTCCTCACATGACTCATCAATAGGAAAAAGATCAATATATACCAACTCCTCTTTGGAGACAAACAACTTCAAAAGGAACAGTCAAATACAAAAAATGTTCAAAAGAAAGACAACACGACGAGATGCATACAACAATTTGGAGAGTAGACCATAGCATCTATACCTTTTCTGATTAACACCATACCCTAAGAAAACACATAAAGCAAAATGAACACAAAGGCTTCCATTTTGGAAAAAAAACAAACCAAAGACACGCAAAATAAATAAATAAATAAATGTTGACCAAAAAGTTTTTTTATGTAGGGACACCCCAAAGAGAAAAGGTATGGGCATATGATTGAGAAGATATATAGCTATATAAACAGACTCACGTACTCTAGAAGACAGAAAGAATTGAAGAGGAAAGGAGAAGAGCACAAGTTGTTTTAAAAATGTGCCTATGTTTTTGTAAAGTCCATTTTCTTAGATTGGCATATTCCGTGGCAAAAGTGGTGTCTATCTAGTGTCATGTGTTGCTTCAAAAGTACAGAACGCTTCTACAACTGACTTGAGTGCAGACTTCAAGGCAATGCAACTCACACTCATTGTTAGGATAGGTAAGTGTCTTTAGAAGCTGGTTTTTGAATCATTTCAATTCATTTTAATTCTTGTTATGAGTTTTGAACAAAGTGAAAAAGTTTTTGAAAAAGATTTCAAAACATTTTTGTAAGTTTTAGAGGTTAGGATCGATCCTAGGCATTGGAGGATCGATCCTAGGGTGTCCTGAAATCCTGGTTTAAGTTCTGTTTTCTAGGATCGATCCTAGGCATTGGAGGATCGATCCTAGGTGCTCTACAAAAGATTTTTTGCCTCTGTTTTCTAGGATCGATCCTAGGTTCCTGGAGGATCGATCCTTGCTCGTAAAATCCAGTTTTTAAGTTTTAATTAAATTACCTATTTGACCTTATTTCGAATCCCAGTCTTTTGGGGTCTCTTAGACTCTTTAAATAGGTTTTGTTCTGATAGAGAGAGGCAAGCAAGCCTCTCCCAATTAGGTTTTCAAAAGCCCATCCTCTCAAATCTTCTCTAGAGCTTTTTAACCTAGTTTTTCTTTTCATGCTCTAGAGACCTTCAAACCACACAATAGTTTTCACATCCTTGAGTGTTTGTGAGTCCGTTGCAACGGTGATCGAGCTTGCGAGTTCGTGGAGGAAGGAATCACTGTGAAGAGGTTGGTTGCGACCAAAGCCGTGAAGACGGAGATCGATCGTATGCGGTCGTGGGAGTGAAGACTTTTGCTTAAGTCCTTTTGGTCTGTAAGTGTGTCTTGTACTCATTTAATTCATAGTGGATTTGCTTCAACTGGACTAGGTCTCGTGGTTTTTCCCATCTAGGGTTTTCCACGTAAAAATCCTGTGTGCATTTTTTTTTATATGCTTTCATACTTGCTATGCGATTGGATTAATAGTGATACTTGGTTTTGTGAGTTTCATAATTAAAATTGGGTAAGGTTTTGAGTAATACCTATTCAACCCCCCTTCTAGGTATTCTAGGGTTATTTGACCGGAATTTCAGTTTTCTCTCCATAACACCATTATATGCTGAGTGGCCAAAAATCAATACGTCTACTTAAAAAGTATTCACCACCCAAACTAAAATGAAGAATCTTGATGGTTGTGGAGAATTAGGTCTAAATCATGGAGTGAAAAGTACGATATTTATGAAAATCAAATTTGTGGGACATGAGATAGACCCAAAAGTATTGACTGTAGTCTAAAATAAAAGAAACATAATACAAAGAGCCACCATTAGTGGACAGAGGAGCAGGTCACCACACATCAGTATGCACAATCGAAAAGGGAGAAATAGAAACAAAACTATTTCTATTAACTAGTACGCTAAAGCATACATTTTTGCAAGTTGGCATCCACTACAATCAATGATGTCACTTAACGACACTTATCTAAACCACCTGAAAAAATAACTCTTTAATTTGTTCACTAAAAAAATGACCTAACCTAGAGCTCTAAAGATAAAACTAAGATGAATTATAATCTTTAAAAAAAAAAAGTGCAACTACCTAGGACAGGATTTTGTAGGCTATGAATTTGGATAACAATTTTGACATGAATTTGGGAGTTTCAAGGGGATGCCCCTCTATAATTTGTAATTACGGTGTTCACGTTGACATATAGGTGATGAAAGAGTATGGGTGAAGGGGTCTTGGACTAAATTTTTTTTGGTTTTCCCCCTAGAAGTTATTTGGACTATTAAATACTACGTTAAAGCCTCTAGCTTATTCGAGGAGTGGTGATGAGGTTCTCTTCGGAATGGACAATGAAAAGATTATTTGGTACGATTTTGAGAAAAAAAGAATCTGGAATGTTCCTTACCATTGTACTGCTGATTCGTTTGAAGCTAATATTTGGTTAGGAAGCCTTGTTCCACTCGATGGTGATGGCAGGCTTCTGTGAACCCCGGAAATTGGGCCCACAAGGGATTGAAAGAAAATGGATTTGAAAAAAGAAAAAGGAAAGGAGTCGCCACCTTATTTTTTAAAGGAAACAAGGAAAACCCTAAAAATAGTTTGTTTTAGGAAAACAATTTGAATGACTCCATAAAAAAGGAAAGGCAAAAACCAATCTTTTGAAAACCAAAGAAATCGGGGATTCGGAGGCTAAGTTATGACATGGGAAGGTTCTAGGCAAAGCCTATAGGCACCCATGTCACCCTTTCGGTCTCTCAGTTCATTTGGGCTAAATTAAGATCTTTCCCATACAAAAATCAGCAAGTATATCATCACAAGAATTGCATGCATATCATATATTTCATTCATCCATCCAAGCATAATAAGCACATAAAAACAGAAAAAGAAAAAGAAGAAAAGAAAACAAAAATAAACCTAGGATGCTTGGATCCTAGAACGGACTTGAGCCTCACGAAGAGCGCCTACGTACCATGCAGCGAAATACATGGATCAAAGTCCACGTAGTTCGATTAGAACTAAGGTTAAATCCTAATACAAACCTATGGTAAAAACCCTAGGTTTCCTTATTTGATCAAAAGAGTTGAATATGATAGAAAGTTTGATTTTAGGAAAGAAATCCACAAAATGGAAACTTTAATAAAAACCAGAATTTTGTTGGTTAAGGAAACCTCTAATTAAACCATAGACTTGTATTAAAAATTAACCCTAGATAGGGAGAAGAGAATGAGTTAAGAAGAAAGGTGAATTGGGGCACCTTCACACCCACTTACCTGAGCGCAATTAGCTCCAAGCATTTAGTCATTTCAGACATAAGCAGCCCTATTTGCCATGGGACAAATACCACACCTATTTGCACCCTTACAAGTGCTCAAAACCATGCAAAAACACTAACATGCAAATCTGGACAGAATAGTATCATGGCCTAAAATCATCCACTAAGCATGCTAACAGCAAAAACAGCGAACAATAATAAGTCCTAACATATTCCTAGAACCATATCATGCATAAAAACCCTAGAACATACTAATATGCATGCAAAACTATCATGTTTACTCCATATGAAAAACATATACAGCAAACACGAAGAAAAACCAAATAAAAAAGTCTACTTTATCATGCTATATGAGAACAAACACAAAACAATGACTCTAAAACCCTAAACTCACAAATATGCTTAAAAACATACAAAATATACTTTAATCATACTAAAAGCAAACTAAACAGAAATTAAATCATGCATATTAACTAACTAAAGCAATATAACATGATGAAAATCCTAACTCTAACATGCAATGACACTAATCCTAGCACAAGGACAAACAGGAGCACAAGAACCATAACTATGCATTGAAACCTAAAGGACAGCCCTAAAGCATGCTAAACAGTAGATAAACAATAGATATTCCATGTATATTAACTAGCTAGAGTGTTAATACATGATAAAAAAGTCACCTTTAACATGCAATAGGCCTATCCTATATGAAAACCTAGTTTAAGCTTGAATAGAGAAGGAGAATACCTTAGGAAGGGCCTTCCTTGTGTTTGTAATTGTTCGTGGCTCCTCAGGTCTTTAGAGTGAATCAAACCAACACGAATCCTCCTCTTTGTCAAAGTGGTATCACAGCAAAGAGATCAAAACTCACTCAACTTTGAAAAGAAATAGAAAACAAAAAGAAAACAAGAGAAAAGAAAAGTGATTTTCGTCACTTTGCAGCAGCAGCAACTTCAATCGCGTTTTTGGGTATGAAAACGTTGGATTTGGACAAAACTTGTGAAATACAAAGTTGTAGAGAATTGAATTATCTTTCTAACAAGACCAATTTCATCAAATTCTGACTTTGGATGAAAAAGTTATGATTAAAATACGACTGCTGGTTTTCAGAAAATCTGCTGCTGAATTATGACGAATTTCACTCCCTCCAAACCCTCTTCTCCTCCCCCTTGTTTAAAGACATTAAGAGAGTATTTATAGCTGAAATCTGGAGTTTCCCTTTCCTTCCTGGACTAGGTTTCCTTGGAGAATAATCAAAAGGTATTTTATAATGATAAAAGACTTCTAATCTGAATAGGAAAAGGAAATTGTCTTTTATAAAAATTGGGAGACTGACCGCTAACACGCATGCACATGTATCGTATGTGCATACACACACTCATCACATACGTACACGTGTTAGTGTCATGATAAAAAATGGCTAATTTAATAATTTTCTTTTCATTTTAACCAAAAATCTCATGCTGTGATTCGCACTAATTCTTCAAGGATAATCCGTAAATAACCACACTAAACTCATCATCAGGCCATATCAAAATTGAACTTCATGAAACACTTTTGAGGGTAAAATGATGACTAATGAAAGTCAATTTGAAAAGATTTGGTTGGTAATTGTGAGTCAATTAGAGCTAACCCAAGGAAGGGTCAATTAACCAACTTGAACTACATCGAGCCATTTTAATCCCGAGCCATTGACTTACCAAATTGAACCTAGAAATACCTCATATGCATCCATATGAACTCCAATTGACAATTTGGAGATCATTCCAAGGTCAAATGAAAAGTTTGGGACTTAAAAGACGATTATGCCCCTCAAGTCACAAAAGCTCTTATTATCCCTCAAGATCAACTCCAATTTGAACCAAAATTCATATCCATTGTCCTTGTGACTCTAGAAAACTAATGCAAGTGACTAGACTCAAAAACAAAACAAAAACATGCATGAAATGATGAGCCCTAGTAAGGTGGTGCAAAAATGGGGTGTGACAGCTTCATGGGAAGAACAGCAATCACAAGAGAAAAGAAGACAATGAAGAATAAAAGGAAGAGGTGAAATTCATAACGTTTTGTATTATTTATGCTAAATCTATGAAGAAATTCATACCAACTCTTCTCATATGAAACAAGGGAACGACTATTGCAACCCCCAAACCTATAAGTTGCCCCTCATATTTTTTAATTAAAAATATTATTATATAAAATTACTAAAAAGGGCTTAAGTACCCCCACTCATCCCCTCTCCCGCACCCCTCCCCACTGGCAACTCTCTCCGGCACCCCACCCTACCCGCGATGGCGAGCACCGCACCCCTCTTCTTCCTTCCTCCTCTTCCCTCTTCTTCTCTTCTTTTTTCTTTTTTTTTCTTTCCTTCCCAGAACCCTCTCCCGTAACCCTCTCTTGTCAACAGCAAGCACCACACCCCTCTCTCGTCGGCAGCCCTCCCTCCCATCGGCAGCCCTCTTCTTCTTTCCTCCTCTTCCCTCTTCTTTTCTTTTTTTTTTTTTCCTTTCCTTTTCTTTTCCTTTTCTTCTCCTCTTCCCTCTTGTCGGTAGCCCTCTTTTTTTTCTTTCCTTTTCTTTCTCTTCCCTCTCGTCGCAGGAAAAAATGGAGGTTTTGAAAAAAAAACCTACCTCGCCAGAAAACACACAGCTCTGACCAGCAGAGGAAAAAAAAAAAAAAAAAAAAAAAAAGAAAGAAAGAAAGAAAGAAAGAAAGAAAGAAAGAAGAAGAGAAGAAGAGAGAAGAGGAAGAACTTCCTTGCCGGAAAAAATGGAGGTTTTGAAAAAAAAAAAATCTCCCCCATAGATCTTACTAGTGTTGGGAATATTCGTGGATTTTGTGAAATCCGTCACAGAATATTTATTAAAAATTAAACATGAATATAATTTACAACACAAATTAAAAATCACAATTACAATGAAATTGAACACGGATAAATAAAATAATATTCACAATTTGAATTAACAAAAATCAACACAAGAAATATATTTAATTACAATAAAATAGAGTAAGAAGAGCTGGCCTGTGGGAAGGCACGTGAGACCACGCTGTCCTAAAGGAACTATCGCCTCCCTACGTACAGGTGCTGATGGACGATAGAACCTCCAAAATACAACCCCAAAGCTCGCAGCTCTCTCTTCTATGGGTATGTCCACAAGAAGAGTATGATGAACCCGTCCACGATCAGTTGCCCGTAAATACAGTATATAAAATAACTCAATAAAACTCTTAGAGAAATATAGTGGAAAACGATTGAGAAGATAATGTCCATTTCTCTTGTTCATGAAAGACCCACTATTTATAATAGTAAAATGCTGAAATTAGTTTGGGCTAATAAAGGCCCAAAATAAATATCATAATAATTTTTATAATAGCCCAATTAATAATACGAAATAAAAGCCCAACGGCTAGTAACGGACACTCATAAATTATAGAAATTAAGACCTAATGGTCAATGAAATAAAACTCATAAAATGAACCCATAAAGCCACATGTGCGCCACATCAAATCTCTCATGAGCCATGTCACGACACGGCCGGCTGGTCTGTGTCGAGGTGGGCTACGTACGTGTGCACATGTGTGTGGTCCGAAGTTTTGAAACTTTAAAGAAAATTACATATTTTCTAACAACTAGCAGAGGAAAAAAAAAAGGAAAGAAAGAAAGAAAGAAAGAAGAAGAGAGAAGAGGAAGAACGGGTGCTCGTGCTTGCCTTCACCGTCGCCGTCGCCGTCGCCGTCGCCGTCGCCTTCCTCGCCGGTCTGCTATGGGGGTGTGGGGGGTTCTTCCAGATCGGGGGTCTCCTGTAAGGGGGGAGTGGGGTGGGTGAGGAGGGTTAGGGTTATTTAGAAGAGGGGTATTTTAGTCTTTTAGAAAGGTGGGTATATAAATTTGGAGGATGGGGATATCAGGTGGGGGCAACTTATACCTTTGTGGGGTTGCAATAGCCACTCCCACGAAGCAATTATATCATGGGAGCGGCTATTGCAACCCCCCAAAGCTATTTGTTGCCCCAACCTTATTTCCCCACCCCCCAATTTATATACCCACCCCTCACAAAGATTAAAATACCCTAACCCTTCTCACCCACCTCTCTCATCCAACCTACTCCTCCACACAACAACTCCAGCACCCCCAAACTACCAATGACGGCGACGGCGGACAGCAAACGCCTTCTTCCTCTTCTCTCTTCTTCTCTTCTTTTTTCTTTCTTTCTTTCTTTCTTTTTTTTTTTCCTTTGTTGGTCAAATCTATGCAAGGGAGGTTTTTTTTTTCAAAACCTCCATTTTTTCCGGCAAGGAAGTTCTTCCCCTTCTTTTGTTTTTTTTTTTTCTTTTTTGGTGACAGGAGGGAAGAGAAAGAAAAGGAAAGAAAAAAGAGGCTACCGACGGGAGGGAAGAAGAGAAGAAAAGGAAAGAAGAAAAAAAAAAGATTTCAAAACCTCCATTTTTTCTGGCGAGGAGGTTCTTCCCTTTCCTTTTTTTTTTCCGGCGATGGGAGGGAAGAGAAAGAAAAGGAAAGAAAAAAAAGAGGCTGCCAATGGGAAGGAAGAGGAGAAGAAAAGGAAAAGAAAAGGGAAGAAGAAAAAAAGAAAAAAAAAAAAGAGGAGGGTTCCGATGAGAGGGAAGGGAGTGAGGGCTGCCAGTGCGGGAGAAGAGGAAGGAAGAAAGGGAAGAAGAGAAGAAGAGGGTCGCCGGTGGGATGGGGTGGGGTAGGGGTGCTCACTCACCCGCTAGACCCGAAAAACCGCCCAATCCGACCCAACCCGAAGGCATTGGGTAGTTTCAACCGATAGGATGGGCGGGTAGCGGTTTAGAATTTTATTTTTTTGCGGTTTCGTGGGTGGTTGCAGTTTTGAAATATAAAAACCGACTAAAACCCACCCGCCCACATATTTTTATACTTTATTAGATTATACATGTGGCAGTGTCTCATTGGTTCTTCATATTACATTGGACACATGGCAAATGGATGATAACCTTATCTCTTACCAATATTGAATCAGTTTTTTGCATTGTGAAGTCTTTTATTTTTTTGTTTTTATATTTATGCTTGTTTAATTTTATTTTTTTCCCAAGTTAATTGTTATTTTGTAATTTGTATGGCTTGTTTTGACCAAAACAATATTTATAATAATTGAAATGCAGTATGAAAGCCCTCAAAAATTCAAAATTGAATGGATGGATTTTTAAAAAGTAAAGCAAAGTCTAGCTAAACATAAATCCACTAATCCGCCCGCAACCCACCCACCAATCCGCATGGTTTGTGGGTTAAAACCGCCCAATCATATGGGCGGATGTGGGTGGGAATTTAGTTCACCCGATGAGTTGTGGGTGGGTTGTGGATGAACCCCAAACCCGACCCAAACCGACCCGTGAGCACCCCTAGGGTGGGGTGCCGGAGCTTCGCCGTCGCCGGTGGGGTGGTGAGGGTACTTAAGCCTTTTTTGGTAATTTTGCCCCATAATTTTTTTAGTTAAAAAATATGGGGGTGAAACTTAGTGTATTGGGGGGGTTGCAATTTCCCTTGTATCATGGGTTTAAATCCAACACCCTCCGAACTCCGAACAATGAGTAAAGCCCAATTTTTAACAATTCATAACGACCCCCACGCCCCCCTCTATCTCTCTCTCTTTTCAATAAGGTCGTGTTTAGTAGTGAAATGACTTGGACAGTAAAATTTTTTAAAACAGGCCCACTAGCAGGAGGCAAATCAGAAGCCTGACCCATAAAACACCCAGAGACCACAAAGGGCCCAGCCAGATTACATGAAGGGAGCGGCTATTGCAACCTCCCAAAGGGATAAGCCACCCCCACTTGATATCCCCACCCCCCAAATATATATACCCACCCCTTTAAAAGACTAAAACACCCCTCACCCACCCCTTCACCCACCCCACTCCCCTCCACACAAGACCCTCGAGAAAAAAGAGGAGAACGGCGATGGCGACGGCGACGGGAGGTTCTTCCCCTTCTCTCTCCTTCTCCTCTTCTTTCTTCTTCTTCTTCTTCTTCTTCTTCATTTATTTATTATTTATTTATTTTATTTTATTTTTTTTCCTTCCTCTGCTGGTCAGATCTGTGGGGGGAGGTTTTTTTTTTTCAAAACCTCCATTTTTTCTAGTGGGGTGGGGTGCCGGCAACGAGAGGTTCTTCCTCTTCTCTCTTCTTCTCCTCTTCTTTCTTTCTTTCTCTTTGCTGCTGGTTAGATCCGTGTGTTTTCGGCAAGGGAGGTTTTTTTTCAAAACCTCCATTTTTTTTTTTTTTTTTTTTTTCTAAAACATGAAACACATGAAAGCAATTTAACAACCAGCAATAATTACATACTACGGGAGAATAATAACTATTCTAACAAATAGATATAATGATTACTTTAGCATATAAAAAACATGTAAAATGTTTGTTGTTTTTAACAAACAAAGTGAAATGAAACGGTTGGCTTTAGTAAAACAGAAATTTTAACAAGAATGGCATTAAATAATTCCCGAGGATAAATACTGTCTTTTATCCGTTGAATGGGTCAAATCGGGGCGTATATTGCCATCCCTATTTGACATAGAACATCACAAAGGTACTTAAGTTCCTTAAAATTTACCACATCAAATACTAAATTTCTGCATCTAAGAACAACCTCCATGAGGACAATGTTACCGATCTATGCAATGGGATGCTGTGATTATAACTTGGCATAAGAACCTTGTTTCCTTTCCACAACAGAAAATGAGGTCACACAAAATAAATGAGGTCACACAAAAAACCTTAGGTACTACCACCGAAACAATTTTATGTCTCCATTATAGTTCTTGTACGTACAGCAGTAAAATTGCCCATCTCAACAAAAATCCTACTCCAGTTCGCTATTCTTGTGATTTCGAATGCTAGCTGGTGGGCTTTCAAACATCTAGAAAGATCAAGATGGCTAATTAGCAAGACAATATCGCACTTGATATGGTCTTGAGCAGCGGCGCCATAAGGCCATGCATGTGTGGGTTATACAATATTTTAATACTATGTGACATTTAAATATTGTTGAATTTACATAAATTTTTATTATTTATTTGCTCAGCGTGACACATTTTTTATACCCTAAACAACACATACGTGCGACCACTCAAATTTTATTTTTTATTTTTTATTTTTATTTAAAATTTGGATAAGTAATTTTACTTAAATTTACTAAAGTGCTTTAGCCTCCATTGAGGAAAAAATGGTTAGTTTTGATTAAATTTTGGTTAAATTTATTAATAGACATCACTTTTGTAGGTTATATAAAGTTAAGGTTATAGGCTCTTATGTGTAATCATTGAGAAGGATCTTGTCCCACATCGGGCAAAGGGTGTTGGGGGTGATACATGTAAGTAAGATTCCGCATCTCTAAAAGTTGTCTAGGTTTTTAGAGTATGGCATACTTGTTAGTGTTATGTCCTACATTATCACTCCTATTCAGCCATGTCAATGAGTAGTCTTGTGACTTTCCACCTTTCCTAAGAGTGAGTCTGAGACCTTGTCCCACATAGGGTAGATGGAGATGGGAGAATTAAAAGTAGTATATAAGCAGGTTCTGTATTTCTAAAAGTCGCCTAAACATTTTAAAGTATGGCATACCTTTTATTTTTATGTCCTTTTACCATTTCTATTCAATCATGATGATGTATGGTTTTACCTCTCTCTCTCTTCCCTATCTAACTCTTAGCCAAAAAAAATAAAAAAAGTGCAACCATTGAGAAAAATTTCTAGATCTGCCCTTGGATCATAGGCTAATCAAATTTTATACTGTTGTGTAAAGGCAAATCTTCCACCACTCAGAAGAAAAAATAAAAAAATAAAAAAAATAAAATAAGAAAGAAAGAACCATCCACCAACAAAGATTGGATTGACCAATCAACTTTTGAGGGATTAAGATCAAGGAGACAATTTTAAAACTATTGCCATTGCAGGGTCCAACGGTATCCAAAATAAAAAATAAAAAATAAAGAAAAAAAAGGTTAAAAAATGACAATGCATAGTTTGAGTGTCCAATTTGAAACTAAACAATTCAACGAATTTTACGTATTGAAGGCATAAATTCATTGCTTTGAATTGAAAATTTTTAAGAAAATTATAGTTATCATTAGAAATAAAATGAAAATTCAAAATAGTGGCATTTCATGAATTTATAAATTTTTATTTTTTTATTTTTTTTTTTTATATAACAATTGATAGAACTTATCCTTACCCCCAATCCCCTTTTAATATCAACAAACGAGTTTCAATGCTTTTCCATAAGTTTGAACTTAAGATCACTCACTCTGTATTTCTCTCCATGATTAATACATATTGTTATTTATCAAAAAATTAAGATCACTCACTTAACAAGTGAGGTGAATGCCACTACACTATCATGCCTTTGAAAAATTTATAAGAATTTATCTTATAACATCTATTATAGTGATGGCTCCATTGGTGATCTTACATTATCCGACCGCTTATTTATCAAGTAAAAAATTGTGATCCTTAATTTTGATCCAACTTTGAGAGTGCAAACCTAAAACTTGTAAATGCCTCTCTCCCAACTCTAGGGAATCAATTTCTTTACTTTGGTCCCTAACGAATTCTTCAAAAGATGACTTAACTACAAACATTGGGCGCGGCTATTTACATCACGTTTTTTTTACTTAATACACATCCTTGCTTTGTATACCTTTAAATTTTAAAAATCAAACTTTTACTTTATATACACTCCATAATACCTAAACTAACCATAACACTAATCCCAAAAAGTTTGATATATTTTAGCTGAACTTATTGTATTTGTTTAATACATTACAACTGAACAATTACAAAAAAAATTAGTTAGTATATCCCGAACAACGTTAAAATGTTCAGTAGAAATAGTCTAAATATTTTAAATTTGTTTAGTATAACAACTCTTAACTAACCGTAATTCACAAATGAAACTCAACTTATTTTTATACTAAAAAAAAGTTTGGTACATTTGAACTGAACATATTGTATTTGTTTAGTACATTATGACTGAACAATTGCAAACAAACTTAGTTGGTATTGCACAAACAACTTTAAAATGTTCGGTTGAAATAGTCTAAACATTTTAGGTTTGTTCAGTATACCAGGCCTAAACAAAATGCGATTCAAAAATAAAACTCAACAACTTTTTATTTAAAAAAACACATCTTTTTATCACTAGAAACATTTGAACTGAACATTTATTCGTCCATTGTTAAAAAAAAAAAAAAAAAAAAAAGGGGGGGGAGAAAAGTAAAGCCACAAGTCCATCTTGTGCCCAAACGCTGCCGTTTCAGCAACCATACCAGCTGTACAATAAATAGAGTTCCATTCGTGCCCTTTGCCATCGAAACATTTTCTAGGAAGTTGTTGAGGTTTATTTAAGGGAAGGTGTTTCATGCATTAATCCCCACAATTTTAGCACCAATCATGGGGATTCAATCGATTATCACAGTCAACAAATATGGCCAAGTTTCAAAATTGATTTGTGACAATAACAAACCCTTACCAACAGTGCCATCCAACTAAGTTGGGGGTATAAACCAACAAGAATGAAAAATTTTCTTCTCAAAACAACAAATAACCAAACGTACATATAGTTATATGGAACCATAGGACATATTTACCCGGGAATATTAACAGTTATATCGAGTAAAACTGGGGGTATAATCCATACGGCCCTCACATCAACACTGCCAAATATTATTTGTTTTTTTGGCCTCCAATAACAATAGTTACTTCGACATGTGTAAATATAAATTCCAAAAAAATGAGAATTTTTTTGCCCCTGATCACAACGTAGTTACATAGTAGTGACATTGAAAAAACCATGGAAATTTTTTTTCCCAAAACAACAAATAACCAATACAAACCCGTAGAACAGTTACATCAACAAGATGTCAATAACAAACCCTTAACAACAGTGCATCCAACAAAATTGGGGGTATAAACCAACAAAGATTGAAAATTTTTCTTCTCAAAACAACAAATAACCAAATATACATATTGTTATATGGAACCATAAGCTCTATTTTCCCAGGAATATTAACAAGCCCTAAATAACAGTTACATCGAGTAAAATTTGGGGTATAATCCATACAACCCTCACATCAATACCGTGAAAGATTATGAGGGTTTTTTTTGCCTCCAATAACAATAGATACTTCGACATTTGTAAATATAAATTCCAAAAAAATGAAAATTTTTCCACACAAGGCAACAAATTGCATTGTGTCACTAACAATCCACAACAAACACAAACATTTTAAACAAAATAGTTACTTCAGGTAACTGTTTGTCACAAAAATAGGAAAATTTTTGAACAACTCCGATGTCTAAACCCACCCCATTAAAAAATCGTCCATGCAAGAAAATACCACATCAACAATCATGTAATCTTTAAACCAACAAAACCTCGAAAAACCTTGATTTTGAATCTCGTTAGCCGTGAATAAAAAACCCTAAAAAATGAAATCTTTTGGTCCCAAACAAACCGGTAGAACAGTTACATCGAAAATTGGTGTTATAAACCAAAAAGATTTCATCTTTTTTTTTAGAACAACAAATGAACCCATATACAGCTTTGGTACCATTATCAACTCACGCTTTTTTGCCATTTCGCCTGTGAATGAGCCGCTCCCCACAAACGGTATCCCCTTCAGTTTTGTTGCTCGCCGACAATCAAACAGCGACATAGCTTCTCGCCCAAGAGGAACCTCAACGTTCTTGCCGACAAGCTCCCTTCTTTGATGGTAATTAATTTGAGCATGGGGCGTCTTGTGTTTTCTTCCAGATTTTGCGCAGGCGTAATCGCCGAATTTTGCTGGAGAGGTAATATCTTTTTCTATTCACTAGTTGGTGCACATGTGCGTTGCACATGAAATTTTTTTAGTTAAATTATTTTTTTCAATAATGATAATAATTTTTTAAATTTAATAATTTTATCGTGCCTTTATATAAGATGAAAGCACTTTGATCACTCAATCCTTTACTTCTTTTGATATGATTACTATTTTTTTTTTAATTATCTTTCTCAAATCATAGTGCTTAAAATTATCTTTGAAATTTCATTATACATAGGTTCTTTGAAGGTTTTGGGAAACTTTCAATGCTGAAACAAAAGACTCTCTCTTTCACTCATTGTCTCTTTCTCCAATCAAAACATATTTACGCCATAGTTGAAAATTTTAATAGCATATTATTAGTACATTAGTCTTCACATGACTCATCAATAGGAAAAAGACAAAAGAAAATCCCTTAGAAGGGCAAAAATATCAAGGCCAGAAATAAACTCCTCACATGACTCATCAATAGGAAAAAGATCAATATATACCAACTCCTCTTTGGAGACAAACAACTTCAAAAGGAACAGTCAAATACAAAAAATGTTCAAAAGAAAGACAACACGACGAGATGCATACAACAATTTGGAGAGTAGATCAAAGCATCTATACCTTTTCTGATTAACACCATACCTAAGAAAACACATAAAGCAAAATGAACACAAAGGCTTCCATTTTGGAAAAAAAACAAACCAAAGACACGCAAAATAAATAAATAAATAAATGTTGACCAAAAAGTTTTTTCATGTAGGGACACCCCAAAGAGAAAAGGTATGGGCATATGATTGAGAAGATATATAGCTATATGAACAAACTCACGTACTCTAGAAGACAGAAAGAATTGAAGAGGAAAGGAGAGAGCACAAGTTGTTTTAAAAATGTGCCTATGTTTTCTCTCCATAACACCATTATATGCTGAGTGGCCAAAAATCAATACGTCTACTTAAAAATTATTCACCACCCAAACTAAAACGAAGAATCTTGATGGTTGTGGAGAATTAGGTCTAAATCATGGAGTGAAAAGTACGATATTTGTGAAAATCAAATTTGTGAGATATGAGATAGACCCAAAAGTATTGACTGTAGTCTAAAATAAAAGAAACATAATACAAAGAGCCACCATTAGTGGACAGAGGAGCAGGTCACCACACATCAGTATGCACAATTGAAAAGGAAGAAATAGAAACAAAACTATTTCTATTAACTAGTACGCTAAAGCATACATTTTTGCAAGTTGGCATCCACTACAATCAATGATGTCACTTAACGACACTTATCTAAACCACCTGAAAAAATAACTCTTTAATTTGTTCACTAAAAAAATGACCTAACCTAGAGCTCTAAAGATAAAACTAAGATGAATTATAATCTTTAAAAAAAAAAGTGCAACTACCTGGGACAGGATTTTGTAGGCTATGAATTTGGATAACAATTTTGACATGAATTTGGGAGTTTCAAGGGGATGCCCCTCTATAATTTGTAATTACGGTGTTCACGTTGACATATAGGTGATGAAAGAGTATGGGTGAAGGGGTCTTGGACTAAATTTTTTTTGGTTTTCCCCCTGGAAGTTATTTGGACTATTAAAGACTACGTTAAAGCCTCTAGCTTATTCGAGGAGTGGTGATGAGGTTCTCTTCGTAATGGACAATGAAAAGATTATTTGGTACGATTTTGAGAAAAAAAGAATCTGGAATGTTCCTTACCATTGTACTGCTGATTCGTTTGAAACTGATATTTGGTTGGGAAGCCTTGTTCCACTCGATGGTGATGGCAGACTTCATGGGAAGAACAGCAATCACAAGAGAAAAGAAGACAATGAAGAATAAAAGGAAGAGGGGAAATTCATAACGTTTTGTATTATTTATGCTAAATCTATGAAGAAATTCATACCAACTCTTCTCATATGAAGCAACGGAACGGCTATTGCAACCCCCAAACCTATAAGTTGCCCCTCATATTTTTTAATTAAAAAAATTATTATATAAAATTACCAAAAAGGACTTAAGTACCCCCACTCATCCTCTCTCCTGCACCCCTCTCCACCGGCAACTCTCTCTGGCACCCCATCCTACTGGCGATGGCGAGCACCACACCCCCCTTCTTCCTTTCTCCTCTTCCCTCTTCTTCTTCTTCTTTTTTTTTTTTTTTTTTTTCCTTCCTAGAACCCCTCTCCCGCAACCCTCTCTTGTCGACGGCGAGCACCGCACCCCTCTCTCATCGGCAGCCCTCTTCTTCTTTCCTCCTCTTTCCTCTTCTTCTCTTCTTCATTTTTTTTTCCTTTCCTTTTCTTTTCCTTTTCTTCTCCTCTTCCCTCCCGTCGGCAGCCTCTTTTTTTTCTTTCCTTTTCTTACTCTTCCCTCCCGTCGCAAGAAAAAATGGAGGTTTTGAAAAAAAAAACCTACCTCGCTAGAAAACACACAGATCTGACCAACAAAAGCCAAAAAAAAAAAAAAAAAAAAAAGAGAGAGAGAAAGAAAGAGAGAAAGAAAGAAAGAAGAGGAGAAGAGGAAGAACCTCCCTATCGGAAAAAATAGAGGTTTTGAAAAAAAAAACCTCCTCCACAGATCTTACTAGCAGAGGAAAAAAAAAAGGAAAGAAAGAAAGAAAGAAAGAAGAAGAGAAGAAGAGAGAAGACGAAGGAGGGTGCTCATGCTCGCCCTCGCCCTCACCGTCGCCGTCGCCGTCGCCTTCCTCACCTGTCTGTTATGGGGTCATGGGGGGTTCTTCCAGATCGGGGGTCTCGTGTAGAGGGGGAGTGGGGTGGGTGAGGAGGGTTAGGGTTATTTAGAAGAGGGGTTTTTTAGTCTTTTAGAATGGTGGGTATATAAATTTGGAGGGTGGGGATATCAAGTGGGGGCAACTTATACCTTTGTGGGGTTGCAATAGCCGCTCCCACGAAGCAATTGTATTATGGGAGCGGCTATTGCAACCCCCCAAAGCTATTTGTTGCCCCCACCTTATTTCCCTGCCCCCCAATTTATATACCCACCCCTCACAAAGATTAAAATACCCTAACCTTTCTCACCCACCCCTCTCATCCACCCTACTCCCCCACACAACAGCTCTGGCACCCCCAAACTACCGACGACGGTGACGGTGGACGACAGACGGCAAACGCCTTCTTCCTCTTCTCTCTTCTTCTCCTCTTCTTTCTTTCTTTCTTTCTTTCTTTTTTTTTTTTCCTTCCTTTGCTGGTCAGATCTATACAAGGGAGGTTTTTTTTTTTTCAAAACCTCCATTTTTTCCTGTAAGGAGGTTCTTCTCCTTCTTTTTTTTTCCCGGCGACAGGAGGGAAGAGAAAGAAAAGGAAAGAAAAAAGAGGCTACTGACGGCAGGGAAGAAGAGAAGAAAAGGAAAGAAGAAAAAAAAAAGATTTCAAAACCTCCATTTTTTCCGGCGAGGAGGTTCTTCCCCTTCCTTTTTTTTCTCTGGCGACGGGAGGGAAGAGAAAGAAAAGGAAAGAAAAAAAAGAGGCTGCTGACGGGAGGGAAGAGGAGGAAAAAAAAAAAAAAAAAAAAAAGAGGAGGGTTTTGACGAGAAGGAGGGGAGCGAGGGCTGCTGGTGTGGGAGAAGAAGAAGGAAGAAAGGGAAGAAGAGAAGAAGAGGGAAGAGGAGGAAGGAAGAAGAGGGTCGCCGATGGGATAGGGTGGGGTGCCGGAGCCTCACCGTCGCCGGTGGGGTGGTGAGGGTACTTAAGCCTTTTTTGGTAATTTTGCCCCATAATTTTTTTAATTAAAAAATATGGGGGTGAAACTTAGTGTATTGGGGGGTTGCGATTTCCCTTGTATCATGGGCTTAAATCCAACACCCTCCGAACTCCGAACAATGAGTAAGGCCCAATTTATAACAACCCCCACCCCCCCCCCCCCCCCCCCCCCCCCCCTCTCTCTCTCTCTCTCTCTCTCTCTCTCTCTTTTCAATAAGGTCGTGTTTAGTAGTGAAATGACTTGGACAGTAAAATTTTTTAGAACAGGCCCACTAGCAGGAGGCAAATCAGAAGCCTGAGCCGGATTACATGAACCGTCAACCCCTTAGCGCCATTATTAGCTTCAACAACCCCCACCCACTTATCTTTAACTGTTGGCTTATTACTAAGAAAATCCTAATCATGATTCAATTTAAAATTTGAATTATCATTAACCTGCTCTGCCCTGCTCTTTAACTAAAGCCATTCACAATATCGTAAGGAATTTCATGCCCCCTACTCTCCACGCTGTCACTTCCTCTGGGTGTACAGATCCTTTGTACCAGATCCTTCAACTTTGGATTAGTCGGTTTGACATAGAACATCACAAAAGGTACTTAAGTTCCTTAAAATTTACCACATCAAATACTAAATTTCTGCATCTAAGAGCAACCTCCATGAGGACAATGTTACCGATCTATGCAATGGGATGCTGTGATTATAACTTGGCATAAGAACCTTGTTTCCTTTCCACAACAGAAAATGAGGTCACACAAAATAAATGAGGTCACACAAAAAAACTTAGGTACTACCACCGAAACAATTTTATGTCTCCATTATAGTTCTTGTACAGCAGTAAAATTGCCCATCTCAACAAAAATCCTACTCCAGTTCGCTATTCTTGTGATTTCAAATGCTAGCTGGTGGGCTTTCAAACATCTAGAAAGATCAAGATGGCTAATTAGCAAGACAATATCGCACTTGATATGGTCTTGAGCAGCGGCGTCATAGGGCCATGCATGTGTGCGTCATACAATATTTTAATACTATGTGACATTTAAATATTGTTGAATTTACATAAATTTTTATTATTTATTTGCTCAGCATGACACATTTTTTATACCCTAAACAACACATACGTGCAACCACTCAATTTTTATTTTTTATTTTTTATTTTTATTTAAAATTTGGATAAGTAATTTTACTTAAATTTACTAAAGTGCTTTAGCATCCATTGAGAAAAAATGGTTAGTTTTGATTAAATTTTGGTTAAATTTATTAATATACATCACTTTTGTAGGTTATATAAAGTTAAGGTTATAGGTTCTTATGTGTAATCATTGAGAAGGATCTTGTCCCACATCGGGCAAGGGGTGTTAGGGGTGATACATGTAAGTAAGATTCCGCATCTCTAAAAATTGTCTAGGTTTTTAGAGTATGGCATACTTGTTAGTGTTATGTCCTACATTATCACCCCTATTCAGCCATGTCAATGAGTAGTCCTGTAACTTTTCACCTTTCCTAAGAGTGAGTCTGAGACCTTGTCCCACATAGGGTAGATGGAGATGGGAGAATTAAAAGTAGTATATAAGCAGATTCTGTATTTCTAAAAGTCGCCTAAACATTTTAAAGTATGGCATACCATTTAATTTTATGTCCTTTCACCATTTCTATTCAATCATGATGATGTATGGTTTTACCTCTCTTTCTCTTCCCTATCTAACTCTTAGCCAAAAAAAATAAAAAAAATGCAACCATTGAGAAAAATTTGTAGATCCTCCCTTAGATCATAGGCCAATCAAATTTTATACTATTGTGTAAAGGCAAATCTTCCACCACTCAGAAGAAAAAATAAAAAAATAAAAAAGAAAGAAAGAACCATCCACCAACAAAGATTGGATTGACCAATCAACTTTTGAGGGATTAAGATCAAGGAGACAATTTTAAAACTATTGCCATTGCCGGGTCCAACGGTATCCAAAATAAAAAATAAAAAATAAAGAAAAAAAGGTTAAAAAATGACTATGCATAGTTTGAGTATCCAATTTGAAACTAAACAATTCAACGAATTTTACTTATTGAAGGCATAAATTCATTGCTTTGAATTGAAAATTTTTAAGAAAATGATAGTCATCATTAGAAATAAAATAAAAATTCAAAATAGTGGCATTTCATGAATTTTTTTTTTTTTTTTATTTTTTTATTTTTTATATATATATAACAATTGATAGAACTTATCCTTACCCCCAATCCCCTTTTAATATCAACAAACGAGTTTCAATGCTTTTCCATAAGTTTGAACTTAAGATCACTCACTCTATATTTCTCTCCGTGATTAATACATATTGTTATTTATCAAAAAATTAAGATCACTCACTTAACAAGTGAGGTGAATGCCACTACACTATCATGCCTTTGAAAAATTTATAAGAATTTATCTTATAACATCTATTATAGTGATGGCTCCATTGGTGATCTTACATTATCCGGCCGCTTGTTTACCAAGTAAAAAATTGTGATCCTTAATTCTGATCCAACTTTGAGAGTGCAAACCTAAAACTTGTAAATGCCTCTCTCCCAACTCTAGGGAATCAATTTCTTTACTTTGGTCCCTAACAAATTCTTCAAAAGATGACTTAACTACAAACATTGGGCGCGGCTATTTACATCACGTTTTTTTTACTTAATACACATCCTTGCTTTGTATACACACCTTTAAATTTTAAAAATCAAACTTTTACTTTATACACACTCCATAATACCTAAACTAACCATAACACTAATCCCAAAAAGTTTGGTATATTTGAGCTGAACTTATTGTATTTGTTTAGTACATTACAACTGAACAATTACAAAAAAATATTAGTTGGTATATCTCGAACAACGTTAAAATGTTCAGTAGAAATAGTCTAAATATTTTGGATTTGTTTAGTATAGCAACTCTTAACTAACCGTAATTCACAAACGAAACTCAACTTATTTTTATACTAAAAAAAGTTTGGTACATTTGAATTGAACATATTGTATTTGTTTAGTACATTATGATTGAACAATTGCAAAAAAACTTAGTTGGTATGTCACAAACAACTTTAAAACGTTCGGTTGAAATAGTCTAAACATTTTAGGTTTGTTCAGTATACCAGGCCTAAACAAAATGCGATTTAAAAATAAAACGCAACAACTTTTTATTTAAAAAAACACATCTTTTTATCACTAGAAACATTTGAACTGAACATTTATTCGCCCATTGTTAAAAAAAAAACAAAAAAAAAAAAAACACAAAAGAGGGAGAAAAGTAAAGCCACAAGTCCATCTTGTGCCCAAACACTGCCGTTTCAGCAACTATATCAGCTGTACAATAAAGAGAGTTCCGTTCGTGCCCTTTGCCATCGAAACATATTCTGGGAAGTTGTTGAGGTTTATTTAAGGGAAGGTGTTTCATGCATTAATCCCCACAATTTTAGCACCAATCGTGGGGATTCAATCGATTATCACATTCAACAAATATGGCCAAGTTTCAAAATTGATTTGTGACAATAACAAACCCTTACCAACAGTGCCATCCAACTAAGTTGGGGGTATAAACCAACAAGAATGAAAAATTTTCTTCTCAAAACAACAAATAACCAAACGTATATATAGTTATATGAAACCATAGGACATATTTACCCGGGAATATTAACAGTTACATCAAGGAAAATTGGGGGTATAATCCATACGACCCTCACATCAACACTGCCAAATATTATGAGTTTTTTTTGGCCTCCAATAACAATAGTTACTTCGACATGTGTAAATATAAATTCCAAAAAAATGAGAATTTTTTTGCCCCCGATCACAACTTAGTTACATAGTAGTGACATTGAAAAAACCATGGAAAATTTTTTTCCCAAAACAACAAATAACCAATACAAACCCGTAGAACAGTTACATCAACAAGATGTCAATAACAAACCCTTAACAACAGTGCATCCAACAAAATTGGGGGTATAAACCAACAAAGATTGAAAATTTTTCTTCTCAAAACAACAAATAACCAAATATACATATTGTTATATGGAACCATAAGCTCTATTTTCCCAGGAATATTAACAAGCCCTAAATAACAGTTACATCGAGTAAAATTTGGGGTATAATCCATACAACCCTCACATCAATACTGTGAAAGATTATGAGGGTTTTTTTTGCCTCCAATAACAATAGATACTTCGACATTTGTAAATATAAATTCCAAAAGAATGAAAATTTTTCCACACAAGGCAACAAATTGCATTATCTCACTAACAATCCACAACAAACACAAAAATTTTAAACAAAATAGTTACTTCAGGTAACTGTTTGTCACAAAAATAGGAAAATTTTTGAACAACTCCGATGTCTAAACCGGATTGGGATTTGCTCAAGTTGGGGTCTTGACGCTCAATTAATTTGGACACGTGGGGGATTCAATTATCAATGGCTGGGCTTCTCGTACAAATGCTAAAGCTTCCTCATCCCAACCGTTGATAATTGCATCCTCCACGTGTCCGAAATCTAACGCTAAATTGAGCGTCAAGTTGAAGACCCCAACTTGAGCAAATCCAAATCCGTCTAAACCCACCCCATTAAAAAATCGTCCATGCAAGAAAATACCACATCAACAATCATGTAATCTTTAAACCAACAAAACCTCGAAAAACCTTGATTTTGAATCTCGTTAGCCGTCAATAAAAACCCTAAAAAATGAAATCTTTTGGTCCCAAACAAACCGGTAGAACATTTACATCGAAAATTGGTGTTATAAACCAAAAAAGATTTCATCTTTTTTTTTTTTAGAACAACAAATGAACCCATATAAAGCTTTGGTACCATTATCAACTCACGTTTTTTTGCCATTTCGCCTGTGAATGAGTCGCTCCCCACAAACGGTATCCCCTTCAGTTTTGTTGCTCGCCGACAATCAAACAGCGACATAGCTTCTCGCCCAAGAGGAACCTCAACGTTCTTGCCGACAAGCTCCCTTCTTTGATGGTAATTGATTTGAGCATGGGGCGTCTTGTGTTTTCTTCCAGATTTTGCTGGGGCGTAATCGCCGAATTTTGCTAGAGAGGTAATATCCTTTTCTATTGACTAGTTGGTGCGCACGTGCGTTGCACGTGAATTTTTTTGAGTTAAATTATTTTTTTTAATAATGATAATAATTTTTTAAATTGAATAATTTTATCGTGCCTTTATATAAGATGAAAACACTTTGATCACTCAATCCTTTACTTCTTTTGATATGATTACTATTTTTTTTTTAATTATCTTTCTCAAATCATAGTGCTTAAAATTATCTTTGAAACTTCATTATACATAGGTTCTTTGAAGGTTTTGGGAAACTTTCAATGCTGAAACAAAAGACTCTCTCTTTCACTCATTATCTCTTTCTCCAATCAAAACATATTTACGTCATAGTTGAAAGATTTAATAGCATATTATTAGCACATTAGTCTTACAAAAATCAAAACTAAGACTTGCGTAGCTTTGCAAACCCTACGGACATGCCATCCTTTTTTTTTATGATGTACTACAATCTACACCCCTCCCGTAGATTCATGCCACAAAAGCTAACTCAAGTTCCTAATAAGGCTTACACTACTATCTTTAAAAAATCTAGTATTTATGGGATTGAGAGGTTCTCATTTTATTAATGAGTAAAGTAATCTTTGATATATATGTATTGGAAAAAAATAAGAGAAAACAGATACTCCACGCTGGATCGAACCAAGACTTACGCAAATCTAGAACTTCTATTGGTCTTTGATTAAAATAATAATATTTCTAATATGTACATATTTAGGATTTTTTTTTTCTTTTAAAAATCTGGTATTTATGGGATCAGGATGTTCTCATTTTATTTATGAGTAAATTAGAACACACATAACTTACGTAGAGTCTAAAACTAAAGACTTCTGTAAACCTTAAAGCGACAGATTAATAAACTCAAGGATCATTGATTTTTCATTAAAAAATAATACTCCCTCCGTCCTGTAAAGATAGGCTACATTTGACAAAACACGGAGTTTAAGAAAATGTAATCATTATATTGACTTGTCATTGATTAAGTTCCATCTTTCCAAAAATACCTTTTATCTTTTTTGTATTAGGTTTTGTGTTGAAGGTTCCATCTTTCCGTCAATGCGTGGTGGATCACTGTTTGTGATTTTATTTTTTTGGGCCTGCACATTAAAAAAAAAAAAAAATGATTTTGAACCTTTTTTTTTGGAGGGGGAGGTTGTGATCTAAGTTATTTTCTTTTCTTTTTGTTCTTTTTGGTTTTGTTTTGTTTAGTTTGGTATTTTGAGTTTGTAGGTTATCAATTGCAAAGTTTCATGAATCTCACGATTTGATAGGGACTTTTTTTTGTAGTTCATTAGACCTTCCCTTTTTATTTTCATTTTTTCTTGTGCATTCATTAATGGTTTTTTTTTTTTTTTTTTTTTTTTTGGGGTTGGGGGGGGGGGGGTGTTTGTTTTATTTTGTTCAAGCCTACTTCTTTTTTAATTTTCTTTTAATTGAATCATCTTTGATTCTCTTCTTTTTCTTGGTAATTTGACTTTATTATTTTCAAAAACCAGAGATTATATATGAATTCTCAACAAAATATGAAAATTATGCAACAGTAGCAATTTAAAAGTTCAATAATGCAATTCAAGTTTTTTCTGATATGCGAATCCTTAGAAAATAATCAAAGATTATATGTGCTATTCAAAACTTTACTTATGCAATTCAAGTTTTGTTTTTTTTTTTTTTTTTTGGCCTCTTAATCTGGGTTTTCATTTGTTTTTGTTCAAGCATGCGTCTCTTTATTTTCATTCAACTGATTCGTCTTTGATTCTCTTCTTTTTCTTGCTAATTTTGCAATTCAAATAGAGATTTAAAAGTCCAATCATGCAATGCAGGTAGAGATTTAAATATTTATGTAGGCAAAGATTTAAATATTTAAACATAATTTGTATATATGAGTCAAGTTTATTGAAAACTACAGACCAGACAAAGCACCAAAAGAAAGGAGACGCAATGAAGGCACATAAAAGACGCAAAAGAAGGAAGCAGCAATTGTTTTTTCCTGTGTTAGGGTTTTATGATTTTTATAATGTGTTTCTATTTGTATTTATATGTTAACATTGTTAGGGTTTTACAAATTATAGTTTCCGTTTCCTTAGAATTCTTATTTGGGTTTGGTTTTATTTAATTATTATACGAATTGTAGTTTCCTTAGAATTCTTATTAAGGTATGTGTTTTATATTAATTGCTATATTTCCTATACATGCAGAAGGGTAGTTGTGTATTTAAAAATTAAAATAACGGTATATTAGTCAATCAAAAATTTTTCTTACATCCATCTTTTTATAGGTAGTATAAATATAAATATGGGATCTTATTTAGGAAGCAGGGTCATTTTGGTCTTTGTCATGTGTCGTTAGACTTCAGGCTTTATAACTTATTTAGGTGGTACTTCAGCCCGTAAAGGTTTGCTAATTTAGCCTTCAGGCCAAACGCCCTATCAAAATATGATGTAGAATGGATTAAATACCAAATGGGTAGGAGCTTGATAAAATCATTGAGCAAAGCTAGACATGTTTAATTGGGTATTATATATATTGTTATAATACTATAAAAATGTGGGTATACAGAATACCTAAGCGGAAATAAATCGGATCTTTGTATTTTAAATTTTAAATTACAAATCTAACGCAATATTCATTAGTCTGTTATCAGAAGAGGTAAAGAACCAAACGGGAGTAAACCTACATTGTTTCTAGCAAATTTTAGAACTCACCTAACAAATGAAACCTTGTTCAAACCTCAGAGTTTGACTGAGAGATATAAAATATTAGAATGGCTACAAAATCAGAGGGCCAAATATTTCATCCTTCTCCTGTAATGCTTTTACGTTCTTGTCCTTTTGCAATTTGCAATGAAACACAATTCAATATTGTTTTGCCAAAATGTGAGTTTAGAATCAAAAGCAGCAAAACAAATACGATGAAAGACCTTCCAATAATTGTAAAATACCAGAAAACTCCTTCAGATCGATGAAATTCCGAGTTACAATTATAGGACTATGTCTAGATATTACAACACCCCCAGTTCAGATATTAAAAATAAAAAAATATAAAAAAAAACACAATTTAGAGATCGCAAAAAAATTAATCTTCAATGTAATTATAAGAAAACCAACTTAGCGAAGCAAAAGAAATGAGTTTGTCACTCAACATAAAAACCCGTGTGAGGAATTTGTTGTTGATGATGCCCAAAAGATGCAGTCATGACAACATACTACGTGAACCGAAATTACGTATTCGGATTGAGCCACTTTATTTACCACCCAGATCGAAAACCGCGGCAGCTGAAATCAAAGAGAGCTTTAGAACCACAAGATTTGGACCAAACTTAATTGTGTGCGTGTGTGTGTGTGAGAGAGAGAGAGAGAGAGATAAAACATGTGAATTAAATTGAAGCAAATAAATGTGATTCTTCAACCAATTATTAGTATTTTCGTCATGATCATCATCCAAATCTTCTTCAATCTTCGAATCTTCATCTGGGTTGTCAAGGAAATAAATCTCGAGAATACGAGATATATTAAGCAAATCCTTGCATGTAGTGAAATTAATCATTGACAATATATACACCGACTGTCAGAGAAACCAAACTTGTGTAGACCATGAAGCAAGATACCCCAGTCCAAGGTGCCAAAGGCTTTTATAACATAAAACTTAATTCCAATGTTACCCCTAAAACATTTCAGATCCAAAAGATTGAAGCATTCCAAAGCTAGACCAAAATTTTCCGAAATATTTCTTCCTTTAATAAAAGCGGTTTGGTTATGAGAAATAATCTTGCTAGCAATAGGATTTAACCTGCCAGCTAAGATTTTAGGAATGATTTTGAAAAGAAAATTAGCAAGGGCAATAGGCCTGAACTAGGTGATAGTGTCAGCATCAGGACCAGGTGCACTCGATGGATCCATATCAAACACTACCTTTTTAATCTCACATGCTGAAGGCATAGCAATAAGAACATCATTGTCACTATCCGATACCATTGAAGGAATAGTAGACTTAGCCAGGCCATTATCAGAAGTTGTGTGCTAGGAAGAATAAAGATAATGGTATTAGTTAACAACGTGACTCTGAAATGACCGTAGGAGCAAACTCATGGCAACCATCAATATTCAAAGGTGTATTTCTATCTCCTTCTTCCACCCATCTTACTCGAGATTTATCTTTCAAAAAGCATTCTTGAATTCAAAGAGCTTCGAAGAGATTACTCTGAATATCATATTCCTTATGCAAAAGATTGTCAAGAGGTCCCATTTGATCAATATGTAGCTGGATATCAGATAAAGCATGCTGAAGAGACTTAACTAATTAATTTCTCATCAACATGCCCAAACACTTCACAATTCCATTTCTTAAGACATCTCTTAAGGGCCTTAAGTTTTTAATTGTTTGATGACCATCAAAGGAGAACCATAAGGCGTACAAGACTTCCAACAATTAGACACCACTTGCTTAAAAGAGGGATGAGACACCCAAGCATTCACAAAACTAAAAGGCTTAGGACTAGAAAAAGAAGGCTTATCAGCAACAAAAAGAAGAGGATTGTGATCTGAGTGCATTTTAGGCAAAGAAATGGAGTGGGTATCCCCCCAAAGATCCAACCACTCAGTGTTACAAAGACTCTTATCCAATCTCATTTCCATGCGAGAGAAAACACCTCTGGCCCAAGTGTAGAGAACCCCCTTAGTGTCTAAATGAATAAGGCCACGTGAATCAGTCATTTGCTTAAATTCAGAACAAGACATACTACTAGGGAGAGATCCACCTCTTTTTTCATGAGCACCCAGAATGGCATTGAAATCGCCAATTGCCATCCATGGACCAGTAATGAGGGACTTAACTAAAAAAACAAAAACCTCTTCGTATGGAGCTATGGTCTCTAAATTGTGATGGTCCTTTCTATGAAGGTCGGACCATTAGTCAATGCTACTAAAATGGGCAGTACTCATAGGGCAGTGAGGAGCTGCACAAACTTTCCGATAAAAATAGCAAATGAGTGTATAGTGAAAGGATCTATAATATTCTAATTTTGATCTACACATCAAAATTTTGGTGTGTTGATTATCAAGTGTACTAGTTGCTTCATAAAAATACCATGAAGCCAAGCAGACCAAAGTGGTCGTTTGATTGATCATTTTGATGTGTGGATCATCAAAATTGTGAATTAACAACTAGTCAACGGAAATCCCATGGGTTCATAGGAAGCAGCTAACACTTGGATTTGCATCTAATGTGGACCCTTCGGACAGCCAGGAACCATCAAAATATGGGATAGGATACAACCCTAATTTGTAGAAACTCTTAAAAATGCATGGAACAAGTAGTAGAAAGTTTCAATAGATATTGACATCACCACAATTAAAACCAAATTTAATTCATACGAGGTCCATAAATGAACCACAATAAGTTGTCATTCCTATCTGGTTACATGGGCGAGTTAGAACTCTTGAACAGCATAAGTCGTCATTCCTTTCAATACAACACCACTTGAAACTCATAAAAATCACCATCTAGTTGAGGCCGCCACAATGAAATCTCAGAGAACTTCTTGCAGAGGTGCTCTCCCAGATTTCAACAACAGCCGCCAGTGGATAGATCTCCAGTTATTCCTCCATTTAAAATCTTAATTGTTTAGTGTAGTTTAATCTTTCTATAGTGCCCTCAACGATCCATCTCCAGTGTCACATTAAAGATCGAGCATATTACTCCTGATAGCATTGCGATCATCCCTGGGCATCCTTCTACCTCTTGGATTTTCGACTCTCCCCTAGCACTGCACAAACTGACAAGTCGTACACACCAAGAAGGGAATTAATAAAATAGAATAAATCAAACCATAAGTTAGCAATTGGCATAGCAAGAGAGCAATTCTAAAGGAAATCTCAAATTGCCGCTACCCGGCCATTATGTTATTCAATATGAGCATATGCACAATATCATCCACATCTTTTATTTTGAAAACAAGTGGGATGGGAATGATTTGTAAAGGATGTCTCATCATAAAAAAATAAATAGTAAGGCATGTTAGTAAATTATGAAACCAAACCTTAAGTTAGCAATTGGGATAGTAACATGGTGGTGAGCTGTAACTCTCTTGTACAGTATGAAGCATCATCCTATCAACTAGGACAAATTGCACACTCATTAGCCTCCAAGCAGAACAGAGGGTCCAAATGAGGATAAACCAATTGATAAATTTTATGACTCTAACCTGCAAGCTGGAAGCTAGCTAGGGAAAATCTCAAAAAATTAATTAACTACAGAGAGAAAGAACTGAAGGACCTGCATCTTATTCTTTTACCATTATTGTCCTTTAGCAATCTGAAAAGAAACACAAATCGATAAAATTTGAATTCATAGTTAAAGGAAAAGGAAAAGAAAAATAATAAAACAAGACCTCACATGGAATGCCATATTGGTCAGTTGGTCACTACATCACTAAGAAAAAACAAACTGGTAGCTTCTATAAGGTGAAGCTCAAAGAACTTGAAAGAGATGACGGATATATGTGCAATAAAATAATTATTTGATTGAGGTGAATTTGATTCATTGACCCAAACCTTCATCATATGAATCTTTGTAAATCTGAGGAATATAAGATATAAGCATTTTGGCCAATCCTCACCCATTTTTTGCTCGAATCTTCCATTCAAATGCGGACACCCTTTTATGCCCAGTTGTTGCAGTGATCCACTGGCAGTGGCACACAACTGAAGCATGGTACGTAGTGGTATCTTGAAGTTCCCTTCACTATACTAGTGGTCTTAATTCTAATCCTGCAAAACTTTTCGACTTCCAAGTTTTAGGGCAGATCATGTGTTAAATACCAGGAGTTAGCTGGAAGACACCATTCGATCCGAAAACCATCCTATCACCTATGCAATGTATGCGCCTGTCAAAAAGATAGGAACCAAAAATCAAAAAACTATTAATAGATAAATAACAAATTTTCCGAATTGTTATTCGACCAAACATTTTTTGTTAGAAGGGTATTATATAGAAAATTGAATAGTGCTGGAGACAGAGTTGTCCCCACCTATTTCCCTTCCCAAAAAAATTAGTGCAATTCCCTTGGATGAGGATTAGGGCAATTATAATGGTGTCAAACCTGTACAATTACCAAATTCTAAATATTTGAATACGGTTATTGCTGAAAATCAGAGAGAGCTTTAAGAATATTTCAAACTTGAACCAAAATTATGAGAAAGAGCTAGAAAATAGCTAGGGTTACTGACCTCTGAATTTGATATTTGATTCATTGACCTAAATCCAAACATCTTCTATACAGATGTCAGGGATATGAGATATCTTTGGCCAGTTGTCACCGTTTCCTTCTCGCATCTTCTACTCAAATGCGGACACTTTTCAATGACCAATTCTCGAAGAGTGGTGAGGCACTCTATCCCTTCCGGCAGAGAAAAGATATTAGGGCATTCTCTAATGTAAAGTATTTGTAGTGAGTTGAGGGCTTGAAGCCAATCCGGCAATGTTGTCAATTTCTAATATATAAATATTGAAGATTGGTAGCAGAGTGTTGAAGTCCCAGGGGCAGATCCACCAACTTCGGGAGCCCCGTAATGTCCAGCGATCGTAGGCTCCTTAGACCTTGCATGTCTTCACCCTCTATCAAATTAAGCTCTTCACAATCCCAAATCTCTAATTTCTCAAGGGCGGTTAGGTGTCTCATACCACTAGGGAGCGAAGGAAGACTCGGACAATTTGAGATGTTCAAACTTTGAAGGGAAGTGAGGTGTTGGATCCCTTCAGATAATAATGTTAGACGATTAAGTTCAGAGAGCTCCAAAGTCCGAAGAGAGGTCAAGCCTTGCAACCCTTTCTCTGGCATGCAAATGAGTTGTGAAGTTAGCCTCAGGCATCTAAGGCTGATCAGTTTCCCAATGTCTTCGAGCAAATCTTCAAGTTGATTACAATTCTTCATATCCAAACTTTGCAGATTCAGCAGCTTACAAATGGAATCTGGGAGTGCCTTAAGCCTACTATTCCCTGATAGTCGAAGATACCTTAAATGCGTCAACTTACTAACAAAACTTGGCGACTCCTCAAACTCTGAACCATGCAAAACTAAGACCCGCAAGCACACGCAAAATGAGTGTCTCGACAATGGATTTACTAGTGCGCCCCACTTCATATGAGAAAGCGAAAGACCGAAGTTTCTTTGCACTCATAAAGGATTTTGGAAGCTCTTTCTCAAATAAATCTTCTTCCGCTAACAATACATGTCGTACTCTTTCGGGAATTACGTTAGAATTAAAATCCACATTCAACCACTCTGTGCCTGCCACTTGTTGTGCAAAATCAACTACAGGATCATGGATTTTACAAGTGGATATTTCATCATCGAAAAACGTTTTTATGTCTTGCAAAAATGACCTCGACATTAACTCATTGAAATATCGATTTCCAATATCTTCTAATTGTTGACTTTTGTTTGGAGATTGTAAAAAACCTTGTGCCACCCAAAGGTAACTCAAATCTTCCCTTCTTATTTCATAATTCTTTGGAAATATGGAACAATACGCAAAGCATTGTTTCAAATAGAGTGGTAAATGTTTATAGCTCAACATCAAGGCAGGTAGAATATCATTTTCATTTTGTTCCAATTTTCATATGTCATTATCTTTGATATACAACCATTCACGTTCATCGGTTTTCATATAGAGGAGGCATCCTAGAGTTCTAACTGCAAGAGGAACCCCACCACACTTTGTTACAATTTCTTTTCCAATTTCTACTAGTTTTGGATGCCATTTCTCTTGCCCGCGGCCCTCTTCAAATGCACATCTCACTAATATGGATAAGCATTCATCATCTGAAAGACCTTGTAACTTGTATGGTGAAATTGTACCCATAAACGAAGCAATTGTCATATTACGTGTGGTTAAAACAATTTTACTTCCACTTGCACTGCATATCAACAAATTTTTCAATTCTCTCCACTTCGTAGGGTCCTCGTTCCACATGCCGTCTAGAATAAGTAAAAATTTCTTACCATTTAAACTATCTCGGAGGCATTTTAGCAAAGGATCCAACTCTTTGTACCCACATTGAACACCAGGGATAGAATCTATAATTTTTTTTATTAGCTTTTTTATATTAAAATCGTCAGATACGCAAACCCACATTCTTAATTGAAAATTCTGGTCTACTCTTTCATCATTGTACACCAATTTTGCAAGTGTGGTCTTCCCGAGGCCTCCTAATCCAACTATGGGAATAACAGAAAGACTCTCGTCATTGCTAGACCTCAGTAGAAGTTTTACAATCTGCTCCTTATCACGGTTCCTTCCAATAACATCAGAATCTCGCACAAAGGAGTGGGACGTTCGCTCCCTCACTCTATTTTCAACTCGCGCATCTATAGGTTGCTCAATAAACTGAAAGTCTCTCTTATCTTTTGTAATATCGTCTAATTTTTCCCTAATTTCCTTTATCGTATGACTAAGCTTGAAACGAAATGCAATTGGATTTGAGCGTGAAAAGATTTTACATACCTCTTTAAGCATACTCCCACGAATTTCCACTTTTTGACGCAAAGCTTCCGTTGAAAATTCATCCAGCACGTCGTCCACATCATAGACAACATCTTTAAGATTTTCGAGCCAATCTCTCACAGCATGCTTCTTCGCCTGCTGCTCTTCCGCATCTAAAAGTACGGCCTGAATGGTGGACAATGTTTTCTTCAGTTTCATCAGGTCTTTTTTGACGCCTCATGGCAATGAAATCTCCGAGAGAAGAACGGGAACTATCTGTTCCAAGACTCCCTGGGCAATGACGGAGAGAATGGTTTCTGCCATTTTTTTTTTTTTTTTTAAGGATATGAAAAAGCTGTTGAGAAGATTGAAGTCTAGTTTAGAAGTTTATATAGGGAGGCTATTGCTTCAGTTGAATGGAGCATCTTTCAATTTGATCTTACTCTCGGAATTTTCTTTGCCTAGCTGATAGCAAAAAACAAGCTTAAAGCTATGAAAGTACGACACCCATTTCTTTGTTATTAGCTTTCATTGGATTCCCTCTTTTAGGTGAATTTCTTTGTGGGTAAGGCTACCAAGAATGCAAAGAGGGCAGGCACCCTTCTCCCTCTTCCTATGAAGCTCTCCCACCTTTTTCAGATACTTTGCCCTTGTAATCCAAGACACGCATGGCATCATTAAATTTATCAAGTTGAAGCCTATCTTACCAGTAAATACTAGGGGTGTTAATGGTTCGGTTTGGTTCGGTTTTAGGGGAGATTTCAAACCAAATCATTATACTTCGGTTTTGTTCCTCCCAAACCAAAACCAAGCCATACTATAAAAAAACCAAACCAAACCAAACCATTATATTTCGGTTTGGTTCGGTTCGGTTTCGGTTTTAACCTATCAAGTAACAACAAATAATTGAAAATGAAAAAAATGACATGCCAAACTCCAAATAAAAACATTTTTAATAAAAGCATTACATTAGCAACTAAAAAAAACAAACATTGTATAATAATAGAAACATATTGACATATATCAATATGTCAATATCACACACAACATTAATAATTAGTTTAATACATGCCAATCTAAAAAAGGGAAAACAATAAGAAACTTAAAATCAACAAAAACAAGCCCATTGCCTATTTTACCCTTATTAGAATTGGGAATTTACAAACTTTAAGTTTATATATATATATATATATTATATTTTTCAGTTTTTTCGGTTTGGTTTGGTTTTTTAAAACTGAAAACCAAAACCAAACCAATTGAGTTCGGTTTTCTAAAATTAAAACCATAACCAAACCTAATGACAAAAAAACCAAACCAAACCGCTCGGTTCGGTTTGGTTCGGTTTGGTTCTCGGTTTTAACCAAAACCATTAACACCCCTAGTAAATACTAGCTAAAAATATGTTAAAAATATTCCACATCAATTATCAAATGAATAATAATAATAATAATAATAAAATGTCCACATCTGCAGTTTAAAATTGATGAAAAATTCTAAACAAACATTATTATTAAGTTTCCAGCCAAAAAACCTGAGTTTATAAGTTGATGGTCCAAACAGGTATATGAAGCCATGTCAAGATTTATAATTAACTAATGTAGGATATTATATATTTCCAACACTCCCCCTTACATGCAAGCCTAATAAGATAAAAATGGGCCTGTCATATAGACTACAAAGACGGGCTCATGAACGAAATAGGCCCAACAACATTAATAACGGGCTCATAAACGAAATGCTTTGATACCATGTTAAATTTCCAACTTAAAACGTAAACTTATAAGTGGAGGGCCCAAACAGATATATAAAGTCATGTCAAGATTTATAATTAACTAATATAAGATGTAGTATATTGCCAACAATTACTTGATGAGCAAACCTCGTATCATTTACTTTTTAAATAAAATTTTGTATGTACCCATAAAAAATCATCTACCCAAATTAAAGGGAGTCCTCTTAGTAGCCATTCTCTTTCTGGATATCCTTTTTTTTCCCGGTTCAAACTTTGTTTTTGGTTTGTGTGCCTTCAAGTGGGCCCACCAGGCACCAGCCCATTATGTACACAGCTTGTTGCACAGTGCACACTTTCATATTTTTCTTGTTAGAAGAAGAAAGGAAAGGATCCACCAACATTGGATGGCTAATCAAATTTTGAGGTATTAAGATGAAGGAAACAATTTTTAAACACAATTTCTATACTACTGCGGGATCCAACGATATCCTCCCCAAAAAAAAAAAACAAACAAACAAACAAGCAAGCAAACAAAGGGACTGTTTGAGTGTGCACTCAATATTAAATAATTCAATGAATTATTCAAGAGTTTGCAAGTGTCTCTCCAAACTCTGGGAAATCAAATTCTGTATTTTGGTCCTATCAAATTTTTCAAAAGACGACTTAATATAAGAGTTTATTACATGAAACTGTAGTTTACAGGGCAGATCTTTTTATGAAATTTGAAGCAGTTAATGTGGTATTGAGTGCAAGTGTTGCAAGGTATACGATTTCAAAATTTACTTTTCAACCATATTGAAAAAGGCACCCTCGACACTACTCAAGCCATTGTTGTCTATTAAACCAAATGTTTGCCCAAAGCCATACATTTATACCCCTTAATTCGGCATACTCCATGCCAAAGCTTAGCAAAATTTATCAGCTAAAAGATGCCATAGACATCAATTTAATAGAGAAGAGATTTCAATCAATTGAAGCAGTTGTGGTCCATTTCCTTCTTCTTCTTTCTTTCTCTTCTTTTTTCTTCTTCCTTCTCCTCTTTTTTTTTTTTTTTTTCGAGTACAAATGAGAACATCAATGCATAATAATTGTTGGAAAAAATTCCACATCCCACATTGGTTAATTATAAAATTTGATATGCATGACTTCTATTGACACCCTATTTTGCACCGCTTAAACACTCCACTCTTTTAAGCCCAATGATGAAGGTTGGCCCAAATTGAAGTAACTGATGAATGATCTTTGAAGAGCCGACATGATCGTAGTCACAGCCCAACCCACGGGGCCCACTATCCAATATACAGAGCCCACTATCCAATATTTGTACGTACGACCAATTAATTTGTGTGTACGCACCTTTTAATTGTGCATACGCACCTTAACTCCCAAGATTTTTCCCTCCATTTTGGTACTTCCTTTTGTTTTTGTTTTTCGTTTTTTTTTTTTTTTTTTTTTTTTTTTTTTATGGCTAAGAGGTACTTCCTTTTGTTACCTTATGGGGATTTGACCTACCTTGTAGCTACCTTGTGATAGCTGGAGAAGCCAGAAACCCTAACCTAATTTCCCCAAAACCCTAGCACATCTTCTATAAAAGGACCACTTTCTCACTTGGAGAGGAGAGCTAATCAAGGCATTCATTGGGATTCACCCAAACCTGAGGATAATATCTCTTCACATTCATTTTCCTCAATTTCGGAATGATTGATAGTTATTCCATTATGTATAAATGCTTTCGTATGCATGAATGTGGTTTCAATGAATATGCAGTATGTAGTATTAGCCATTAATATATTCCGTATCATTTGTGAGCATGTTTAGCATCATTTAGTTCATTTCTTCAGATACTCGACTAGTATAGCATTTGGATGCATAGTATGTATGATTAGGTTTCATATGGGATAATCATATAGTAGGATGTTTTTGCATTAGGCCAAGTCTAGGTTTTTCGTGCATTTCACTCCCTGTGAATCAGATGAATATAAGATCTGATGGCATAGTTAATTTCATCATTTCTGTCCCTTTAATTTTTTCAAATCTGCCTATAAATGTATGCATGTATAAATTGAATGTGCATACGCACCTTTGTTTATATATGTGTACGCATGTTTAGTTTATTGTGCTAATCTGTTTGGTTGCAGGCAGTGATAAGTTTATCCCTTTTTTATTCACTTTTTATTCTGTCTGTCATTATTTCTGTTCTATTGGTATTCATTTACATCATTCTCTTTGCATGCTCCATTCGTTTTGTGATAAGTTTATCCCTTTTTTATTCACTTTTTATTCTGTCTGTCATTATTTCTGTTCTATTGGTATTCATTTACATCATTCTCTTTACATGCTCCATTCGTTTTATATTACTTGTCGCATGAATAAGATTAAATCCAATTGATAATTCTTGTTAATTAAAACTAACAAAACACATGTGAGGCTGACTACGGCCGGACATGAATAGGATTAAGTCCAATTGATAATTCGTGTTAATTAAAACTAACAAAACACATGTGGGGGCCGACTTCGGCCGGACATTATTGGGTGCCTAACACCTTTCTAACAACGTATCCTAACTTCAAACCTGAAATCTTTTGGTTATGACGAGTTAGACCCTTGCTAGGGGTTAATTAGTTCCCGAAGCCAAATGTTCCATCTCTTATTTTTCTCAATTGATTGTCCCTTGGAAATCTGTACCAAATCATGGCACAAATCTGATATCACTAGAATATGAAAAAACCAATTTATACTCCATATTAAGTTTGGATTTCTACAGGGTAAAACAAAGAAGACTTTAGAATTCCAGGCGCACATATTCCAACTCAAAATATCTAGAAAGAAAAAACAGGGCAAAAAATAATTAATCCAAATTACAAAAACAATGTGCATAATTTGTCCTTCGGAAATTAATCTAATTTCATTTTAGCTTTAAAGGCAGAGCCGTCTTGAAGCTTGTTACTTGCAATTCTTGGAAGCCCTGCAAAGTGCTCTATGTTGTTTCTAGTTCTTCACGTCCGTTCATGGTATAATCATGGGTAGTGTCACAAGTAGATGCTGATGGTCTAGTATGACTCCAGTGAAAGAAAGAGGATTCGCGTAGCATCATAATCATCCTGGAAAATGTAATATGACTGAAGCCATCCTCACTCGTTCCTAGAACATTAAGAGTTGATATAAACTAGAGCTCAACATGGGACAGATATGAAAAGCAAAAATGATCATCAAGCAACAAAATGAGACGATAAAGTTCTATTTACCCTATCGTGACATCGCTTTTGATTCATTGACTGTCATCTTTGAGACCCACAAGAAGTGCCACTCTAAAATGCATGGAAGGGGTATCTTGATCGAAGTCACCTTCACTTAGTATTGATCTTCTAATCCTTCAAAAAATTTCAACTTCTTAGTTTTAGAGAAAACTTTCAAGTCATAAATATCCAGCAATTTATTGGTTGTATCTATTATATATGTCTAATGAGAATAATCCCAGGTTGCCACTATGACAATAGGATGACTTACTCTTCACAATTAAGAAAATAGACAATAGAGGTCTGCGTAGAAGTTTATTCCTCCAATGAAAAGATGCGATTCCAAAGATTGGATCACCTATGCATGTTGAAAAGTTAACCAAGTTCAAGAAACTAATAAGAGATCAATAACACTGATAATCCTGAACTGTTCCAAATTTATCTCAATTCTTAAAAAGTCGTGGAAACAAAATGAACTTAATGGAAACAAACCTTTGGTTATAATGTGTTAAGAGAACTTGGCAAGTGAGCTGTTTTCATATTTTGATTTATGTTATTCATAGCATCATCCAATCACCTATGAGACATTCATCAATACGCATTAGCCTTTAATCAGAACAGATAAAGGACCAAAGGGGAATAAATAAACACTGCTTTCTGTAAATTTTAATAACTCTTACCTGCCAAATGAAACCTTGGTCAAACCTCAGAGTTTAACTAAGAGATTAAAATTATTAGAATAGCTACAAAAACACAATGGGGCCCATATTTCATCCTTCTCCTTTAATGCCCTTGTAATTTAGCAATCCACAGTGAAATGCAAATCCAACACTGTTTTGGCAAAATGTGAGTCTAGGATCAATAGCGAAATAACAAATAATGAAAAGGATAGGCAGGAAAAAATAATGAAGAAGAAGAAGAAGAACCGCAAAAACCAGACCTCACATGTTTTCCATTTGTTTGTTTGTTTTTTTAGTTTTTTGGTGATTACATCTCCAAGAGAAACCAAACGTGTGGATACTGCAAGAGAACTTACAAAGAAAATGAAGCCAGTTGTTACCTTCATGAAAACAGTGCTGCACCCAACCTTGCGCCTCAGTAGAAAAAAGAATAGCTGGTAGCCCTTCAAGACAACTCCTTCCTTTTTATAGGCCCTACTGGGAACTAATTTGTTGAGGTCTTAGTTATATTATACACGGAGCTCTCTAGTTGTAGAAGCCCATGAGATATGACAACAAGTGAAAGGCTAATTTCAATCAAAATAAAATACCACAGAGCACCATCAAATCTATATCCAGCTTACACATATATGATTATATTCAGATAATACGACATCCACAGTTACAGATATGGAAAAGGGAAAGCAAAATTTTAAATCAAAAACCAAACCGAGATTAAAATTTCAATATATTTATTAACCTTTAATCGAGACAGGTAAAGGACCAAAGGGGAATAAACGAACTTTTCTGTTTCCATTAAATTTTAAACACTTGCCTGCCAAATGAAACCTTGGCTAAATCTCAGAGGCTGACTACAAAAAGGTAAAGGGACCCATATTTCATCATTCTTCTTTAATGCCCTTACTTGTAACTTGTCATTTGGCAAACTGCAGTGAAACGCAAATCTAGCACTGTTTTGGCAAAATGTGAGTTTAGGATCAATAGCAAAAGAACAAATAATAAAAAGGAAAGGAGGGAAAAAATAATGAAGAAGAAGAACTGCAAAAACCAGACCTCACATGTTTTCCCTTTTTATTTTTTTGGGTGCCGGTGATTACATCTTCGAGAGAAAACAAACCTATGGATACTGCAAGGTGAACTTACAAAGAAAATGAAGATACATGAAAACAGTGCTGCACCCAATGTTGTGCCTCAGCAGAAAAGAAAATAGCTAATGGCCCATCAAAACATCTTCTTCCATTTGTTGAGGCCTTAGTTATATTATACACGGAGCTCTAATTGGAAAAAGCCCACAAGATATCACAACATGTGAAAGGGCTTAATTCCAATCAAAATAAAATACCACACAGCACCATCACATCTATATCCAGCTTACACATTTATGACTATATTCAGATAATGAAAAGGGAAGGAAAAATTACAAATCAAAAACCAAAAAGAAACAAAAGAAGAAATTAAAGTAAGTACATTTTTACAGAAAACAGCTTAGAGAAGCAAAAGAAACAGAGTTTGTCCCAAAAGATTCCAATCTGTATAAAACACACTCCACATAAAAGGAATTTGTTGCTGACAATTAAATACAAATGAAACAACATCCTGCTTCTGAAAGTCATATAGGCAAGAGAAAACGAAAATGAAAAAAACACAAAAGCACACAAATATTATAAGCACATAGGGAATTACATTTTAAGAACAATTTAGTGAAAAAAAAGTTGAGTTTGTCAAAGTACATCAAGACCCATGGGTGCCCACAAAAGTTGAGTTTGTCAGAAAAAGCTACTAAACAAACCCAAAATGACAACTCCCTAGGGTGCCCACACAAATCTGGAAACTGCAGCAAGTAAAAGAAAAATGAAAGAGAGCTTCAGAAACTTATATTAATTTAGACAAAAATGGAAAAGAAACTGAAAAAGACTTCACAAAGGGAAAGAAGCCGAGCAACGAACCTTCAAATGCTCACGTTCATATTGTACAGAAAATTAAATAACGGTGGAGACAGAGTGGTCCCTTTCCCTTCCCAAAGATTTGTGCAATCCATTCCGATGGAGATTAGGGCCATTTATCAAACCTGGACAATTACCAATTTCTGAATATTTTAAAACTTCTATTGCTGGAAAATCACAGAGGCCATTAAGAATTCAGACAAGAACGAAAATTATTTAGAAATAGTGTTACTAACCTCTGAATTTGATTGATGTAAATTCGATTCGTTGACCTTAATCCAACCACTTTCTATATAAATATCAGGGATATGAGATATCTTTGCCCAATCCTCACCCGTTTCCGTCTTGCATCTTCTACTCAAATGCGGACACTTTTCAATGACCAATTCTCGAAGAGTGGTGAGGCACTCTATCCCTTCCGGCAGAGATAAGATATTAGGGCATTCGATAATGTAGAGTCTTTGTAGTGACTTGAGGGCTTGAAGCCAATCCGGCAATGTTGTCAACCCCCCACAATTTCTAATACATAAATATTGAAGAGTGGTAGCGGAGTGTTGAAGTCCCAGGGGCAGAGCCACCAACTTCGGGAGCCCCACAATGGTCAGTGATCGTAGGCTGCTTAGACCTTGCATGTCTTCACCCTCTATCAAACTAAGCTCTTCACAATCCCAAATCACTAATTTCTCAAGGGCGGTTAGGTGTTTCATACCACTAGGGAGCGAAGGAAGACTCGGACAATATTCGATGTTCAAACTTCGAAGGGAAGTGAGGTGTCTGATCCCTTCGGACAATGATGTCAGACGATTACATCTGGAGAGCACCAAAGATCGAAGAGAGGTCAAACCTTGCAGCCCTTTGTCTGGCATGCAGATAAGTTGTGAAGTTAGCCTCAGGTATCTAAGGCTGACCAGTTTCCCAATGTCTCTGGGCAAATCTTCAAGTTGATCACAATTCCAGAGATCCAAACACTGCAGATTGAGCAGCTTACAAATGGAATTTGGGAGGGCTTTGAGTCTACGATTCTCTGATAGGCTAAGATACCTTAAATGCTTCAATTTACCAACAAAACTCGGCAACTCCTCAAACACTGAATCTTGCAAATCTAACGCTCGCAAGCACTTAAAACGTAACACAAGCGTTTCAACAAAGGATTTGTTAATGGGCCCCACTTTATATGAAAAACTGAATGATCGCAGCTTTTTCGCTTTGAGTAAGGATGCAGGAATTGTTTTCTCAAATAAATCTTTTTCAGCAAACAATACATGTCGTACTCTTTCAGAATTTACTTGTGAATCAAAATCTACATTCGACCATTCTTTTCCAGCCACTTGTTGTGCAAGATTAACTATAAGATCATGGATTTTACAATAGTTTACTACATTGTCAAAAAATATATTTACATCTTGGAAAAACGTTCTCGACATTAACTCATTAAAATACTGATTTCCAATATCTTCTAATTGTTGACTTTTGTTTGATGACGATAACCATCCTTGTGCCATCCAATAATTGATCATCAGCTCTCGTCTTATTTCAAAATCCTTTGGAAACATTGAGCAATACGCGAAACATTGTTTTAAATAGGATGGCAATTGTTCATAGCTCAGCCTCAAGGCCGGTAAAATATCGTTTTCCTTTTGTTTCAATTTCCATATGTCATTCTCTTTGATATACAACCATTCGCGTTCCTCAGTTTTCATATAGAGGAGGGAACCTAGAGTTCTGACTGCAAGAGGAATCCCACCACACTTCATCACGATTTCCTTTCCAATTTCTACTAGATTCGGATGCCATTTCTCATGCCCCTTTTCAAACGCATATTTCACCAATATAGACAAGCATTCATCGTTCGTGAGGCCTCCTAACTTGTATGGCGTAATTGTACCCATAAATGAAGCAATTTTCATAATACGCGTGGTTACAATAATTTTACTCCCACTTGCACCGCCTATCAACAAATTTTTCAGTTCTATCCACCTTGTAGAATCCTCGTTCCACACATCGTCCAGAACAAGCACAAACTTCTTAGAATTTAAACTATCTCGGAGGCATTTTTGCAAAGGATCCAACTCTTTGGACGCACATTGAACACCAGGGATAGAATCTATAGTTTTTTCTATTAGCTTTTTAATGTCAAAATCCTCGGATACGCAAACCCATATTCTTAATTCAAAATTTCGGACTACCCTATCATCATTGTATACCAATTTTGCAAGTGTCGTCTTCCCGAGGCCTCCTAGTCCAACTATGGGAATAACAGAAAGACTCTCAGTGCTAGACCTCAGTAGAAGTTCTACAATCTGCTCCTTGTCATGGCCTCTTCCAATGACTTCAGAATCTGGCACAAAGGAGTGGGACGTTCGCCCCATTACTCTATTTTCAACTCGCGCATCTATAGGTTGCTCAGTAAACTGAAAGTCTCTCCTATCTCTCGCAATCTCGTCTAATTTCTCCCTAATTTCCTTCATCTTATGACCCAGCTTAAAACGGAATGCAATTGGATTTGAGCGTGAAAAGAAGTTACCTACCTCTTTGAGCATGCTCCCATGAATCTCCACTTTTTGACGCAAAGCTTCCGTTGAAACTTCATCCAGCACGTCGTCCACGTCATAAACAACATCTTTAAGCTTTGCTAACCAATCTCTCACTGCATCGTTTGTTGTCTGCTGCCTCTCCGCATCTGAAAGTACAGCGTCAATGGTGGACAATGTTTTCTCCAGTTTGTTCAGCTCTTTTTTGGCACCCCATGCCAATGAAATCTCCGAGAGAGGGAGGGAGAGTACCTTTTCCAAAACTCCTTTGGCAAGAACAGAGAGAATCGTTTCTGCCATCATTTTTTCCCCAAAAAGCTGTTGAGAAGAATTGGTGATGACCAACGGTGTTGAACACTGGAAGTGCTGGTTGAGTAGGAAACTGTCTGAAGTTCGCCGGAGATAATTAAAGAGCGAGAAAGATAGTGGGGTCTATTACTCTAGTTTGCTTTTGGGTGTTCACACTCATTTCGGTGCAATTATTTATTATTGAAACGAAAGTTATTGAGAGTACGTACGATACCCATTTCACCATGTTCCCACTAACAAATTATTGCACAGTTGATTTGTGGACGCTAGCTAGTAGAGCAAAGGTTGGTCATGGATTTTCTTTGTCGTTGTCCGCTTTCATTCGATTCCTCTTTAGCTGAATTTCTTTATGGGCAAGGCTGCAAAGAGGGCACCCGGCCTTATCCCCCATCCTATGAGCTCTCTTATATTTTATTTCACACACAATCCAAGACGCGTGAGAATTCATCTAGAATTATGTTAAAAGGGGGATGAGAATTCATCTAGAATTATGTTAAAAAGGGTCCATAGGCGTCGAAAAAAGTTGATGAAGAACCTTGATAAAACATTGTTTGATGATGGAGATTGAAAATTGAAAATTGCTCGGCTCGTGTGACTAAATTACAGGGCATTTTTTTAATAAAATTTTGTTTGTAAGGATATATGTAGGGTACTTTATCAAATTATAGGTTGCATGTCTCAAAAGTCATTTAATACTCCTAAATTATGGAGAGAACTCATCACTACGCTAGAGAGAGAGTCGTTATAGAGTCATAATAAAAAAAAAAGGCTGCCCATAACCTGAAGGGATAAAAATTCGTCACATTCAGACTATCTTATTGGTAAAAATTCATCTAAATTTATGTTTGAAAGGGGTGCCGGAAAAAGTCGTTAAAAATTTTCAATTAAACATTGTTTGATGATAGAAAACATTGAACTTTGATAAGCGCATGTGAACAAACTATAGGGCATTTTTTAATAGATTAATGTACTTGTTCGGTTGGTTTTTTATAATTTAATCATTCTTACTACTTTAATCAAAATATTATGTACAAAGGATTAAATACCAAATATGAGTAGCAACCTGATAAAATCGTTGAGAAAATTTGGACATGTTGAATTGTGCCAATAATATCATTGAGGAAATCAATCAGCTGATGCAATAATACTTTTAATACTCTCTTTTACAATGGAAATCCTTAAGCTTATTTGGCCAACATATGAAGTTATGCCACTCATATAATTTAAGTATAGATCAGTTGGCAAGGGACTATTACGTCTTAAGAAGCAGAGGTCCTGAGTTCGACTCTTACTAACTTCTTGAGCTAACCCACACAAGGTTTCATGATTCTCATGAGTTATGGATTTACCTAGTCCATATGGGTTGTGGTGTCTTATATGAGCTCCGACATTACCCAAAAAGGTTTCCTCGTCATCAAAAAATATTATTTGTATCTATAAGTCTTATAAGCACTATCATTTATGGTCACAAAAAATAGTGAAAACTCAAATAAAAATATTTCCAGCCAGATAACTACAAAACTACTTATAAGTCTATTTTAAGATTTTATGTCCCTAGCAATCTTGCAAATGAAAACTACAATACACCAAAATACATTTAAAATAACGTATTTGCGAAACTGGTGTTAAAGAAAATGCATTTGGGTACGACATCGAAGCTACTAGTACTTGAGTAGCTAGGGGACGATTTGAAGACAAGAGGGAGAGAGCATCTTTCCATTTGATTGCTTTGCTTGTGAAATTTTCTTTGCCAGTGCAGTTATGAATCTAAAGCTATACCTAACATCCAATTAACTTGTGGACACTAGTAAACCATACCTTGGTTATAGATTTCTTTGTTGCCATATGCTTTCATTGGATTCCCTCTTTCCCTCGATTTCTTTATGGGCGAGGCTGATTTAAAGCCTGTAAAAAGCATTCAGATGTGAGTTTTTCTCAGCCATCTGCCAGACGTCACACCAACATTCAATTCTGTCTTTATTAAAGGGTACAACAAGTCAGCAATGCGGGCTGCCTCTGTAGACAAGGCCAGCGTTCACGTGAATAAAGGCGGTCAGCCTTCTTGGCTTCATGTGACAAGCCTTCCTTATTTTGACTTTTGAGATTTTCCCATTTTTTTACAGCATCAGCTTTTTCATACTTTCACATGACATACATGCATGCATATATATATATATATATATATATATATATATATATATATATATATATATATAGAAATGATCCTATCAGTACGTATTGATATAAGTTACATTAGCGCTATGCATTGGGGTTGTATTCCTTGCATTGATTCAATGCACCTCACATCTCACTAATGCACAAGGTACAACTCCCAATACAGGTTTTGATATAAGATATATCAGCACGTGCTTACCTGATCATCATCCTATATATATATATATATATATAGAGAGAGAGAGAGGGGGGGAGAGAGAGAGAGAAGGGAACGCTATTCTTAAGGCATATGCACTAATTTCAAGTAACTACTAATGGCTGCCAAATAAACACGTAATAGATCTAATACATTCATTTATCATTTTTCTAAATGATATTTGTTATTAATTTTTAATATCACTTGACGTTGATCTGGTTAGTGGTAGCCGTTCATCTGCAACGTTTGTGTTGGGTTGGGAGCAAATCTGAACTTCAGATCTCTAACTCGTCGCTATCGATGTGTAGGAATCATTGCTGGTTGTTGCCGCCTGACCCTACCTGTCAATCATTGGTCATTCTCACATCACCTTCGTATCTGTAGAGGTAATTAATCTAAGATCTAGCCATGGAAAAATAGTGCAAAACCCAATCAAATGTTGGAGCAGATCAAAATAGGGGAGGATGTGATGGCGTATTCTTCTCTGATGTATGATGGCAACGGCACCGACGAAGCCTAGGCGGCAGAAAAGGAAGCAGACATGTAGATCACTGTCGATATTCAAGATTAAGTCCTCGGTGCTTCTCGCCGTTCAGAGTGGGATGACAATGATTCCAGGACATCTGGGCGTGGTTTTTCACCACTAATCAAAGTCTTTTCCTTAAACGACGTCATTTACAAAATGGGTAGTAAAGTCATTTTGCCTTTGCCGTTAATGGCTATTGATTTCGAGTCAATAAAAAATGTGAATACCAAATTGACGTGTTTTAAACTTAGAGTACCAAACCAAATCGCACCCCAAATCTGGGAGTAGTTTTCTATAATTTACCCTTTTCCAAAAGACGAAATTTAAATAGAACTTTTTCTTGTGCCAAGTTTAACTTAAAATTCTTTGCTCAACTCCAATACTTAACTGTTAAACACTAATTAATTCCTCTAAAGCTTATTATTTATTAATTTTAAATGTCAGCATTTTTTTTATTTTTTTTTTAAATTTTATGGGAAGGTTAAAGTATCAGATCCTCTAACTGTTTTTCCCTTTTTCTTTTTTACAATGTCCACAAAATATATCAAAGCCACCAAATTTGAGCGTCAAAACATAGTCACACTTATTTACAATAAAATGTTTCCACCATACTAAAATTGGATCCGCATTTCAAACTCATTCAACCACCGTTTGAAAAAATGACCGAACCATGCACCTTTCAGGAACAAAGGCCTATCATCAATTTGATATGAAACAACAGACCAGAATTTCATTATGCAAGATCGGCACACACCATTCACTAACCGAAAGTAGAGAGAGCTTCAATCTCCAGTTTATATATTGACTCTCCTTCCTTTCCTTGTGCATTGGAATCCAAAATATCTGCACATTTATATATACTGGAGTTGGTTATCTACAACTCAGAGTAAATCAACAGAAATTATAAAGAATTGGAGTCAATTAAAAATGGTATAAGATCTTAGAACCAGAATCAACTCAAAGTACATTAGCCTATAGATATCTTGGATTAATTTGATTTTTAGCATGCATGGGAAAGCAATCTAATCCAACAGTGGGTTTCCCAAAAAAAAAAAAAAATCCCCAACAAACACCCCCCCCCACCAAAAAAAAAAAAAAAAAAAAAAAAAAAACACCCTATGTGTGTGTGTGTGTGTGTGTGTGTGTGTGTGTGTGTGCGTGCGTGTGTGTATTAGTAAGTACCTTTAAAATTGAAATTATAAGTTTCCATGACCAGTCCATATGAGAACAATAATGGATCCCAATTACTAAGTAAATAGATTCACTTGATGAGTTTACTCATATCCTTTTTACATCTATTTCTAAAACAATAATAATAATAAGGAAATAACAATTCAAAAGTCTTACATTATCTAGACAACTTAATGAGTATTTGAAATCATTAAATCAAGCTGATATTTATCTATTCCGTCTACTAAATAAGGCCTGACAATTGATCAATGACAATCTTATTTGCCTCTCGTTGACAGTACAATATGTTATGGACACCTTGTGGGACGCCCCCCTCTCTCTCTCACAACAAAATGACATGAAGTCAAACAAAACCTAAGTATGGTTCCTTAACCAATATATTCTCAAATATGCATGTGTCACTTTTGAAACAACCTCCTCTGGTTAATTTCTCATGTTGTTCTCAGCACTCAGCTTAGTTGTTTCATCCTTTCATGGGTACACCCCAAAGAATCCCCCACCAACTGGCCCTGTCATCTTTCTACATGAAGAAAATATCCTAAGAAATTGGAAAGGAGCGATGATCTCATGTACTTCAATCTGTAATAAAGCCGAAGGTACATGAAATCATCAATTTGCATGAAGCTTGAAAGTCAAACTAAGTCCAAGTTGGTCCCCTAATCGATGGAATTATTTCATTTTAGGAACATATGGCTCCTCACCATGAAGCCAACTTCTGCAAAATTGTTCCCATTAAATACACTTCATTCAATTTTTTATATTTTCAAAATAATAAACCACATTAAAAAAATAATAATAAAGAGATTTTTAAATACCAATTAACATCCATTGGATTTATTTTTATTTTTATTTTTCATTGTCAATTTTTATTTTTATTTTTGATAAGGTTCTATTGGATGTAGACACGTTCCCCAAAGTGAATCTATCTTACTTTATGTGACTTTGATTTCAAACCATCAACAAAATGGGCTTAGAATCAAACTCAATGCCCCCAAACTTGCATCACACAAACGTACAAAAATCAATATAGCTCGAGGGTAGATCAAATTAAAATGGGCCAGGGGTTTAATCCTTACCATAGACTAAAAAATGGTTATGTCACCTGCCTTTAATTTTACAATGGGTAAATAGTAGGGAAAATGACAATCCTTTTGTAGGCCGAAATCTTGCCAAAGATGATAAGTGATCAGTGATAACCCTAGGATCCACAACAAAAACAGAGGCAATGATAAGTAAAATAGCAGGACAATGATTGCTATAGTGAATATTTGAACTGCAAACGCAAGCACTTTGTTGGGATCTCCATGTTTATTGGGTTTCAATTACAATCTTTATTTGAACAGGTTAAGTTTTAACAGCATTGCAATATCTAATGATGAGGATAGTTGCAGCATCAGTCCCCACTCAACTTCGTTTCTTACCACCCTTGTGCCAAGAGAAGATCTTAGTGGAATGGTCCATATTGCTGAAAAAAACATGACATTCCATATCCATATATTCGTTTTGGTTTTCTTAAAATTCCTCGTATTGTTTCTCAGCATGAAACCTTTCTTTTCCTTCTAAAGGACTTTTCCTGCTCACTCTCAAATCAAGGTAAAGTTCACTAACAGTCTAATAGAATCTGAACTTTTAGACAAACTACTATAATATTTTACCAGAGTTTGACGCATGCAGAATGAAGTTCATAATTCATTGTGCAATAAAGCACATATAGACTCTTAATACTCATTTCTTTCATACTAGTGTATTTTTCTTTGTGGAAAAAGGTATATTGGATCCCATAGAATAAATCACCTACTTCTTTTTTTTTTTTTATAAGTAACCAAAAGAATATATTATTATCAAATGGAAGTACAAAAAAGGATGAGGTGTCCTACAATGCTGTTAAAACGGAAAATAAAAATAAAACACAGCAAAAACAAAATCACTCCAGTCCACAAAAAACTCTCCAATCAGACAAGATAACAAACAATGGGATACCACTAAACTCCAAAAAAGCCGCAGCCCAAAAAGAAGCCAAAAACATCACCTTATCCCACAAGAACCCCACCTCCTCCTCCTTTTCATCAAAAATCCTTTCATTTCTTTCCAACCACAACACCCAGAAAATAGCCAAAACAGCACATCTCCAAAGTACCACCGCCTTCTTACACCTCCCAAAACCCAAAAACTCCATAGAAATCATGCCAACACAGAAAGAAGGTGATACCCAACAGATCCACCAAAAGAAACAACTTCTACCACAAATGACATAAACCACCTACTTCTTACCAGCAATTTTTCGATAGTAATCTAGTTAAGCCCCATTCTACATTTTTCAACTAATACCTATTAATAGGAGCCAAAGGAGTTTATCAGTGTCCTCAATTTTGAGTCTCACTTCGTGCCGCTACAATCTTTAAAGGTGAAGAATAATATGGGTAAAATGTTTGATTTTAGCTTTGGATCCTACTTAAATAAATAGATTAATGGACATGTTCAATTGGTTTTTTATAATTTAATCATTCTTACTATTTTAATCAAAATATTATGTATAAAGGATTAAAGGATTAAATACCAAATATGAGTAGCAACTTGATAAAATCGTTGAGAAAATTTGGACATGTTGAATTGTGCCAATAATATAATTGAGATAATCATTAAGCTGATGCAATAATACTTTTAATGCTCTCTTATACCATGGGAATCCTTAAGCTTATTGGGCCAACATATAAAGTTATGCCACTCATATAATTTAAATATAGCTCAATTGGCAAGCGACTACTATGCCTTAGGAAGCAAAGGTCTTGAGTTCGACTCTTGCTAAACCCCTTGGGGCCACAGCCACCCCAACAAGGTTTCATGGTTCTCATGGGCTGTGGATTTACTTGGTCCATATGGGTTGTGGGGTCTTATATGGGGCCAAGGTTTGCCCGAAAAGGTTTCCTCATCATCAAAAAATATTATTTGTATCTGTAAGTCTTATAAGCACTATCGTTTATGGTCACAAAAAATAGTGAAAACTCAAATAGAAATATTTCCTGCCAGATAACTACAGAACTACTTATAAGGCCATTTTAAGATTTTATACCCCCAGCAATCTTGCAAACGAATACTACAATATTCACCAACATTCATTTAAAATGAAGTATGTGCAAAACTGGGGTTAAAGAAAATGTATTTGTATATTTCAAAGAGTTCACTAGCCCAAATAAAAACTCACATTGCAGTTCTTCGCTCCTGCCACCTGACAGTCAATACTCCCATTAACAGGTCTTTCAAAAAGCAACCAATTTTCCAGCTATTAACATAATTTGAAAGTTGAAACTATTTTACCAATACAGGTAAATGTGTCCTAGTAACCAAGACCTTCCATGAACCCTTTTGTTACCAATATGGATTTTTAACATTCTAAAAGTCTGTCCAATTTAAGTCAACTTCCAAAGAACCACTTAAAACTAGTATTTTTGTAAATTGGGATTAATAAATAAAATCCCATTATTAAATGCATTTAATTTCCACTAAGCTATTAATCTCTAGCCTGAAACCAGCATCATGTGAAAAGCCAATGACCTAAAACAAACCCACTAGTTTACCAACTTATAAGCATGGAAATTTTATGGATTACCCTAGACTCTGAAGTTATCAAGCTTATTCTAAGAAAAACTTGTAGGAATAAGAACTCCAAAAGGGGGCATTTATCCAAATGAAAGTAGATGGAAAGATAAAAATTGTTAATTTGCACTTAGTGACAACCATGATTTTAAGAAGCAAATTTGAAATAATCAAAGCAAAATGAAAAAGGCAAAACAAGCATTAAAATATATATATATAATGAAAATAAATTTTTAAAAGACAAGTAGATAACCACCAGATTAATGCTGTATGTAATTGTTATGGTGGGCTAAGGCTGGTGATTTTAAGTTTTGAAGGGTAGTAAAAGGGTACTAGGCTTTGTAGATGAAGTAGGGTTGAAGTAGTTCAAGGTCTAAAGGTGATAAGTGGCTGGAATTTCATAAAATAAGTTGTTAGAATTCTGGACAACAATAGGGCGTAGGTGTAACCTTGCAAAGAGGTAATTCCCTTTCACATTAGAAAAAGCAAGGTAATATTACAAGTATAATTATGGGGCTAACCCTAAAATGAGCAACCCCCCCCCCCCCCCCCCCCCCCCCCAAAAAAAAAAAAAAAAAAAGAAAACAAATAATACCCTTTCTAAAATAAAAATATTTACAAATATATATCTCACCCCCACCCCCCCACCCCCCTTTTTTTTTTCAAACTCATGATGTGAGCCCAGAGAGCAACAAAATTTTATCAAATAGGAAACAAGAGCGTGTGGAAGTGTACGTCTTGTGGAAAAAATCTGTAAGCTACAAGGAGGAAGAGATGAAGGAAAGTTGAATTGTTCCTAGTTCGAGATGCTAATGAACAAAGTGACAATTAATCTCAATATGTTTTGTGCACTCATAAGAATAGAATTATAGGCAATCTGAATGGTACTTTTGTCATCACAATTCAAAGGTATAGGAGATAAGATGGGAACACCCACATCAGAGAAAATCCAACAAAGCCAAACATCTTTAGCAGTGGCTTAAGTCATGGCATGATACCCAGCTACAGCTGTAATGTGGCAGCTACAGTTGTAATGTGGGCACAACATAATATTTCCTACTTTTCCAAGAGATAAGAGAGTTACCAAGAAAAACACAGCAAACAATTAGTAGACTTACAATCATTAACATCACCAGCCAAACCCGCAAAGTCAATAAAGAAATGGAAGATAATAATAATCTCTCGAATATAATACCTCGCATATCATAAAATACGTAACAAAGAAACTCAATGAACAGTACAAAGCGCAACTAATCACATGAATCACATAAACAATATCTGCACAAATCACGATATGATAAACCAAACAACCAACAAACTCATGATCAAAGAAAGGGTCATCTACGGGAACACCATCAGAAGTAGAAAACTTTGCATGCAACTAAATATGAGTATCAACAACCCTATCATCAGTAAGTCTAGCAATGTGAATAAGTTCATTAGCATACTTGAATTGTGACAAAATATAGCCTTTCAAAGAAGAAGCAACCTTGACATACAAGAGGGCCCAAATCCTTCATCTTGAACTCCAAAAAGATGGTGTTTCATTTCTTCAATGGCAAAATGAAACAAACCCCTAGGTAGAATTCACCCTTAAAAACCGGATTACTAGGAGAGGGTGTCTAAGAGCTAATATACACACGATCAGACCCTTACTTAACCAATATGGGACATTAGGATAATAACATACCACCACACCATCGTGGCCGATGTCCACTGCAGCCAACCATATCAACACTGACATGATGGTAGCCCTTTCCTTTTTGGCAGCTTCACTCACCTATCAATATTTAATGACCATAGTATGCCCATACACAATACTAATTCATTTTAATCTAGCCTATAAGTTGTCGTTTCTGGGACTCGAGCCCATGACATATAAGCTCTGATACCAAATGATACGAACCTTTGGGTAGAACTCACCCTTGAAAAGTGATACTCACATCATCAACATACAAAAGAAGAATAACTAGACCATGAGTGGTATGACAAATGAAGGGAGCTAAATCATGAGAACTAGAATGAAGCTAATTTGAATGATAGCCAATTGAAACCACTCATAACATGCATGAGATGATTGTTTCAAACTATATAGTGCACATTGCAATCGACAAACATAGCCAGGACGAGAAAGACCCAAAGGAGGACGCATATAAACTTCTTCAAGATGGACATTCAATAAGGCATTCTTTCTTAACATCAAGCTGAAAAAGTGGCCACTAATGAATTGCAGCAACAGAATTCAAGGTGCAAACAATAGTCATTTTGGCAACAAGAGCAAAACTCTCCTCCTAATTAATAACATATTCCTGTAAAAACCCTTTACCCACAAGCTGAGATTTATAACGATCAAGAGAGCAATCAGAGTTAGTCTTAACTTTGTAGACCTATTTAATGCCAATAAGATTCTTCTCTGCAAAAAGTGGAACCAACTCCCAGGTTCTAGTCTAATCAAGAGCAGACAACTTATCTTACATGGCATTAATACAATTCATGTTAGTCCAAGTTTCTTTCTATGAATGAGGGTCAAAATAAGAATGAATAAAAGATAGAAAAACACAATAAAAGGAAGAAAATCAAGCATTGTAGAAACCAATTAACTTGGTGGAGTACGAGAATGCATAAAATATCGCCACTCAAGATAGGACAAGTCTGAAGGGTCAAAGGTGGGGCTAAGTCTTCCAGCGAGAATAGACCAAAGAAAAATAAGAAAAAACTTGAAGAACTAAAGTCAAAAGAAACTCCCTTAGAAAAGAGAGGGGTAAAAATATCAAGGTCAGAAATAAACTCCTCACATGACTCATTAATAGGAAAAAGATCAATATATACCAAATCCTCTTTGGAGACAAACAACTTCAAAAGGAATGGTCAAATACAAAAACGTTCAAAAGAAAGACAACACGACAAGACACATAGAACAATTTGGAGAGTAGATCATAGCATCTATACCCTTTCTGATTAACATCATACCCTAAGAAAACACATAAAGCAAAACGAACACAAAGGCTCCTATTGAGGAAGAAAAACAAAACAAATACACACAAAATAAATAAATAAATAGATGTTGACCAAAAATTTTTTATGTAGGGACATCCCAAAGAGAAAAGGTATGGGCATATGATTGAGAAGATATATAGCTATATGAACAAACTCACTCCAAAAAGACAGAAGAGGAAAGGAGAAGAGCACAAGTTGTTTTAACAATGTGCCTATGTTTTTTCTCAGTAACACCATTATATGCTAAGTGCCCAAAAATCAATACGTCTATTCAGAAAGTATTCACCACCCAAACTAAAACGAAGAATCTTGATGGTTGTGGAGAATTAGGTCTGAATCATGGAGTGAAAAGTACAATATATGTGAAAATCAAATTTGTGAGATATGAGATAGACCCAAAAGTATTGACTGTAGTCTAAAATAAAAGAAACATAATATGAAGAGCCACCATTAGTGGACAGAGCAGCAGGTCACCACACATCAGTATACACAATAGAAAATGGAGAAATAGAAACAAAACTATTTCTATTAACTAGTTCACTAAAGCATACACTTTTGCAAGTTAGCATCCACTACAATCATTGATGTCACTTAACGACACTTATCTAAACCACCTGAAAAAATAACTCTTTAATTGTTCACTAAAAAAATGACCTAACCTAGAGCGCTAAAGATAATACTAAGATGAATTATAATCTTTAAAAATAAAAAAATAAAAAAACAAAGAAAATGCAACTACCTGGACAGGATTTCGCAGGCTATGAATTTGGATAACAATTTTGACATGAATTTGGGAGTTTTAAGGGGATGCCCCTCTATAATTCGTAATTAGGATGTTCACGTTGACATATAGGTGATGAAAGAGTATGGGTGAAGGAGTCTTGGACTAAATTTTTTTTGGTTTTGCCCCTGGAAGTTATTTGGCCTATGAAATACTACGTTAAGCCTCTATCTTATTTGAGGAGTGGTGATGGGATTCTCTTCGTAATGGACAATGGAAAGATTATTTGGTACGATTTTGAGAAGAAAAGAATCTGGAATGTTCAGATTCATGGTACTGCTGATTCGTTTGAAGCTGATATTTGCTTGCAAAGCCTTGTTCCACTCGATGGTGATGGCAGACTTGATGGGAATAACAGCAATCACAAGAGAAAAGAAGATAACAAAGAATAAAAGGAAGAGGTGAAATTCATAACATTTTTGTATTATTTCTGCTAAATCTATGAAGAAATTCATACCAACTCTTCTCATATGAAGAAATTGTATCATGGGCTTAAATCCAACACCCTCCAAACAATGAGTAAGGCACAATTTATGAACCCCCCCCCCCCCCCCCCCCCCAAAAAAAAAACCCCCCCTTCAATAAGGTTGTGTTTACTAGTGAAATGATTTGGACACTAAAAGTTTTTAAAACAGGCCCACTAGCAAGAGGCAAATCAGAAGCCTGACCCATAAAACGCTCAGAGACCACAAAGGGTCCAACCGGATTACATCAACCATCAATCTCTTAGCGCCATTATTAGCTTCAATAACCCAACCCGCTTATCTTTAACTATTGGCTTATTACCAAGAAAATCCTAATCATAATTCAGTTTAAAATTTGAATTATCATTAACCTGCCCTGCCCTGACCTTTTACTAAAGCCATTCAAAATAGCTTAAGGAATTTCATGCCCCCTACTCTCCACGTTGTCACTTGTCCCATCAAACCCCAAGGCTTCATCTTCAACCTTCCTCTGGATGTAAAGATCCTTTGTACCAGATCCAACTTTGGATTAGTCGGTTTGACATAGATCATCAAAAAGGCCCGTAAGTTCCTTAAAATTTACCACATCTAATTCTAAATTTCTGCATCTAAGAGCAACCTCCATGAGGACAATGTTACTGATCTATGCAATGGAATGCTGTGATTATAAGTTGGTATAAGAACCTTGTTTCCTTTCCACAACAAAGATGATGATCCCTAAAATGTTAAGTTATTCTTTAAACTTAAAATACCACCCCCCCCCCCCCCCGGCGGAGCGAATATGTCAGAAAGTAAGAGATTTCTGAAGATTGAAGGTAAATCCTTGGATTTTCTTTTGGTGGGAGATAACAAGAAGGATAGCATCAAGATTTCTGAAAATGGAAGAGGGATTAGGATTTCTCTTTACATCGAGATGACGGAAGTGAGATGGCTGGCTCGTGTGTTCAAAGAAATGAGAATGTGGAAAGGTGCCAATGCTTTTGTACAAAAATACAGGGGGTGTCAATCAGACATGGTTGCTGGAATTGAAAAAAAAAACTCAAAGAGGTAACTTTGCATGCTTTTCTGAAATAAATAAGGTCGGTAGATGCCGATCTATTATAATCCCAGAAGGCTACGAAGGAAACGGATGGAAAGAATTTGGGAAAATTATTAAAGATCTGACACAGGAGGAATGGCAGAGGAAATGCGAGATGAAGGCTGATGAAGGTTTATGTCAGAGATTAGCCATTAATGTTCCTAAAGATGTTTGGGGGGTTCAGAAAGAAGTTGCGAGGGTGGCAACTTCATGCTGTCAAGCCCAGTCTGTACGTGGATGTTGATGGTTGCTCTCGGGCTTTTGACGTGGGCCGACATTCTGAGAAAGGGTTCCAGCCCATATGCAGGGTTTATTTAGGCAAGCTGATTCTCGATCCAGGCATGATTTGCAAAATGAAAAGAACAGCAGAGGAAGAGAGAGGAGGGCAGAACTTTCTCGAGAAATTCGGAGGGCAAATCTAAGCAGCCATGGGGAAGGGAACAGTGGGCTCGAGAGAGGATTTCAGTACTATAGCAATTTCAAACTAGGTTCTATTTTTGCTAGGAATGACGAGGAGACGGAAAGTGGATCTTCAAGCTTGAATCAGAGAGGAAGTGGTGATGAGGAGGACGAGGCTAGCTCTGAAGACGATAAGGAAATAGCAATCCTGTTACCGAAGTGAGTGTGTATCATCTGTTTCAAGAGCATTCAGGTAAAGGAGAACCTAAACAGCAAGTGGATTTGGGGCTACTACCGAAAGATTTGGATCAAACAAATAGGGTTTCTACTACCAAGGGATCTGGGGCTACCTCGACAGATGAGGAAATTGCTTCTCATGATAACAATTTAAGGAAACTTTGTTCTTTTTCTAGAGAAGGGGATGGATAAGTTCAGATGGCTACTGTGGGTGATTCGACGGATGGAAATACTGATTCTTTTGTTCCTGATTCCTTGGCTTTTGATGACCATCAAGTCGATGGAGTCCAGTTTGAAGTTAACAGAGGGCACGAACAAGTTCTATCTCATTCTGCCGAAGTTATAGGAATTGAACCAAGGACTGGGGAAGGGGCTCACGTGCACACTTGTGTTTCTCATACTAATTCTTCAGAACCTTTGCAATTACAAGGTAATTCTCTGATTGATATAATTCCTAGATACGATTTCTCCCCTGCTTTGCGATATGAGAAAGTTCCCTTTTTTTTTTTAATCCAGAAAAGGCCGATCAGACAACAGAATGCCAAAAAGAAACCAGGTTTTATAGGGGTTGTTCTACTTCTCAAGGTGAGGAAGGGCTAAGGGTTGGGGAGTATGATGCTAAGTTGGAAGGGAATGTAGAGGAGGAAGACGAGGACAAGGATGCTTGTTGGTCTAAGGAGGACTGGGTTGTTTTAAGAGGCTTGTTTAGAAAGTTAGGTTTTTCGATTGTTAAAGATAGGGCTTACAAATTTAGAGAAGGTGTGGAAGATAGACTCAAAAGGGCAAATTTAGGTAGAGGAGGTAGAAAAGGGAGAGGCAAGGTTTCTAGAGAAGAGAGGGAATTAAGGATATTGCAATGGGAGGCTAATTATGATGTCATCAACTCTAGGAATATTGCGGGATGCAGTGGAGTTAAGAAATGAAGTTGTTGAGTTGGAATGTTAGAGGTTTAGGTTCGATAAGGAAAAGAAAGGTGATAAAAAATGTGCTTCTTAAGGCTCAACTGGATATTATGATGCTTCAAGAGTCTAAGTTAGAAAAGGTTGATATTTCTTTAATTAGAAGTATTTGGAATACTTGCCATAAAGAGTGGGCTTTTGCTCCTTCTGTTGGAGCTTCAGGAGGGATTATCCTCATTTGGGATTCGAGGGTTGTTAAAGGCATTGAGGTAGTGGAAGGGTCTTTTTCTGTTTCTGTTAGGTTTAAACCCACTGATGGGGTTGAATAGTGGTTATCTTCTGCGTATGGCCCGAATAGTCCTTATCTAAGACATGGTTTTTGCGAGGAGTTAGGGGGGCTATTTGGGTTGTGTAGTCCTAATTGGTGTTTGGGTGGGAATTTCAATGTCATTAGATTAATGTTTGAGAAATTAAATGGTTCTAGAAGAACTATGAGTATGAGAGACTTTGATTTCTTTATCCGTGAGTACAATTTGAGAGATCCTCCCCTTCAGAATGCCTCTTTTACCTGGTCTAATCTTCAAGAAAGGGTGGTTTGTAACCGCCTGGACAGATTTCTTTTCTTAACCAGTTGGGAAGACATGTTCCCTAATGTGGTGCAAGAGACTTTGCCTAGATTAACATCGGATTACAATCCGATTGTTTTAGAATCCAATCCCATTTTATGGGGCCCTACTCCTTTTAGATTTGAAAATACGTGGCTAGGTCATCATTCTTTTTATAAAAAAATGAGAATTCTTGGACTAGTTGTTCAGTGCAGGGTTGGGAAGGTTCAAATTTATGAAAAAACTCCAACATCTGAAAAGTGAGATAAAAGAGTGGAACAAAAATATTTTTGGTGATATGAGAGAGATTAAAAATTCCATTTCTAATCGTATTAAGGCTTTGGATGATATTAAGAGTGAGGGTCAGCCTTCTGAGGTTTTTAGACTTGAGAGAAGTAGTCTTAGAAAGCAGCTTGAGGAGGTAATTTTTAAGGAAGAAGTTAGTTGGAGGCAAAAGGCTAAGGTCAAATGGATTAAAGAGGGTGATAACAATACCAAGCTTTTTCATAGAGTAGCAAATGGGAGAAGGAAAAAAAACATGATAAAAAGAATTGAAGGGATTGCTGGTGAGATGATTGAGGATCCTGAGGAAGTTGCCAAGGAGTTGGTTGATTTTTTTACTCAATTGTACTCGTCTCCTAGGAGTGATAGATGGAGGATTGAAGGTCTTGATTGGAGTCCTATTGAGGATTCTAGTGCTATCTTGCTTGAGAAACCTTTTTCGGACAAGAAGATTAGAGAAGCTGTCTTTGAGATGAGTAGGGATAAATCTCCTAGGCCTGATGGGTTCATCATGGCTGTTTTCCAGAACTGTTAGGGAGTTATTAAAGGGGATTTGCTTGAGGTCTTTAGGAAGTTTTTTGAGAATGGGATTATCAATAGTTGTACTAATGCTTCCTTTATTTGTCTTATTCCAAAGAAAGATAAATCCATGAGCATTAAGGATTTCAGGCCTATCAGTTTAGTCACTAGTCTTTATAAGATTGTTGCTAAGGTCTTATCGCATAGACTTAGGGAGGTTCTTGGTGAGACTACAACGGAAGCTCAAGGAGCTTTTGTTAAGGGGAGACAAATTCTAGATGCCGTTCTTATTGCTAATGAAGTAGTGGAGGATTATAAAAAAAGGAAAAAGGAAGGTCTCATTTTTAAACTTGATTTTGAAAAGGCCTATGACCATATTGATTGGAGCTTTCTTGGTCATGTTCTTGAGAGGAAAGGCTTTAGAGAGAGATGGAGAGGTTGGATGAGAGGGTGTCTTAGGTCCATGAATTTTGCTGTGATGGTTAATGGTAGACCTAGAGGGTGGTTTGAGGCCTCTAGAGGCTTAAGGCAGGGGGAGCCCCTTTCCCCCTTTTTATTCACTATTGTTGTAGATACCCTTAGTAGAATGGTGAGTAAGGCTATAGAAAGGGATATTATTGGTGGTTTTGAAGTGGCTAGGGATAGAGTTAAGATTTCTCATCTTCAATTTGCCGATGATACTATTTTATTTTTTGATGCGGATGAAGAGACAATGAGGAATTTGACTATTCTGGTGAGAGGTTTCGAATTGCTTTCTGGTTTGAAGATTAACCTTGCCAAAAGTTTTTTAGGTGGGATCAATGTGGAGGCTACCAAGTTGAAAAGAATTGCGGCTGATATAGGTTGTTCCATTAGTGAGTGGCCCATGCATTATTTAAGTATGCCTCTTGGAGGCAACCCCTTGACTGTGAGTTTTTTGGATGGGGTGGTGGAGAAGACTGGTAAGAGATTGGATGGTTGGAAGAAGGCCTATATTTCTAGGACGGGTAGGTTAACTTTGGTTAGTGCGGTTCTCAATAGCATCCCGACTTATTATTTGTCTCTTTTTAAAATTCCTAAGAAAGTGGCCCTTAGAATTGAGAAAATGCAAAGAGATTTTTTATGGGAAGGTTGTGGGGAAGGAAAAAAAGATCATTGGGTTAAGTGGGAGGTGGTGACTAGATCTAAGAATAAAGGTGGGCTTGGGTTAGGCAATATCACTCTTAGGAATGTTGCTCTTACTGGGAAATGGTTGTGGAGGTTCCCCATTGAATTGGATTCTCTTTGGCATTCCGTCATCAAAAGCAAGTATGGTATTCAAAATAACGTGTGGGATTCTAATATTGTGGAAAGGGGGAGTTTTCATTGCCCTTAGAAATTTATCTCTCATGATCTTCCTTGTTTTTTGAACCATATCAAACTTCTTGTCCGCAATGGTGCGCGCATCCGCTTTTGGAAGGATGTGTGGGTGGGAGAGAGACCTTTATCTACTTTGTTTCCTCGGTTATTTAATCTTTCCCGGGCCAAAGATGCTCTCATTGTTAACATGGTTACTGTCTATGTTACATGGGTACAGGGTACGGGTGCGGGTGTATATCTAAGAGTCAAACTCGTCAAATTTTTAAATTTAGGATACAGGGACTCGGCTAAAAAGGATCCAAAAATAAGATACGGGTACGAGGAAAAGTGTGTGTAATGTGTATATATATGTATGTGTATATATATATATATATATATATATATATATATATATGTATGTATATATATGTATGTATGTATGTATGTATTTATTAATACTTTAAATAAGGTAAATATGATGAGGGGCATTTATGTAAAGATTCTGATATGTGGAAGCATATTCATAATAATTAGATTTAGTGGGGTCAAATATGAAATTCAAATTTTGGTTTTTTAAGAATAAAAGAAAGAAAAGTTAAAAGTTAAAAAGATGAAAAGGTAGGGTGGGGAATGGGTTTCGTATTTGACAAAACCAAATATGCTGATTGCCTTCCCAGTTCCCACTTCACTTTCGGCGGCAGCGGCCATGGCAGCCTCCGGCGAGACTTCCGACATACCTCCAGCAAATATTCTGGCCAGCACAAGGTACGTTCTCTCTCTCTCTCTCTCTCCCACTCTTTTATTTTTCTTTTCTTTCCTTTTTCCCCCTTCTTCCAGCCTCCTGTGACGCCATTGCTGCTGCCATGCTACTGCTGCTGCTTCTTCTTCTCCTAGTAGCCATGTCCGATTTGCAAGTAAGGTATCCGGCACGGATCCCATACCCGTACCCGTGTCGTGTCGTGTCGACACGGGTACCTTGGGGCAAACAGGTGAGTCCGTGTAACACAGGTTACACGGACTTAATGATAGAGAGTCAGAGGAAATGGTGGCTCTTTTAGCTACTATTCAAAATGTTTTGCTTGCCCCTTTGAGTTCTGATAGAAGATTATGGACTAGCCACTCTTCTGGTTCCTTTTCTTCTAAATCTTATTTTGATTCTTTGAGAGAGGTTGCCTCGGTTCCAATTTTTACTCCTGGCAGAATGATTTGGAAAGCTGTTGCGCCTTTGAAGGTTAAGATCTTGGCTTGGTCAGCTGCGCATCAAAGGACCAATACTAATGATTGGATTCAGAGGAAAATACCGTCTTATTGTCTTTCCCCTCAGTGGTGTGCTCTTTGTAAGGAGGGAGAATCAGGGGATCACTTGTTTCTTCATTGTGATATAGCGATGGTTCTTTGGCAGCGTTTGTTTGTCCTTGCTAGCTTATATTGGGTTAGGCCTGAGCATATTGCTGGTTTGCTTGAGATTGATCTAAGAGGTTTTGGTCGGTCTGAAGGGCTAAAGTCCTTTGGAGTAGTGCTTTTTTGGCCATCTTATGGGTGATGTGGATCGAAAGGAATGCAAGAATATTTAGGGATATGCAGGAGGACATTGATGGCATTTGGGATAGGGTGTGCTTTCTCGCTTCCCTGTCGGCTTCGGTGGACAAATCTTTTGATGGAGTCCCTTTGTTCTTGATTGTGAGAAATTGGGCAGAGATTTGTACTTCGACAACTATTAAGAGGATTGTTGTTGGAAGCCATTTCTACCCTCCTTGAGACTTAGTTATTTTTGGGGGTCCTGTTTTGCCTCTTGCATGGGGGGTGTTTGAGCTTTGCTGTGTTCTTGTTTCTCTTTGTTTTTCTTTGTTGGACTTCTTGTCCAATTTGTATTCTTCTTTTGATCAATACAACTTGTTTCTTATAAAATAAAAAATAAAATAAAAACGTTAAAATACCCCTCAAAAAAATGGAAATCAGATCTACCAACATGGGGAGGTGGGAAAACCTTATAATATACTCCATCCTTCCCAATTTGTTTGCCTACATGGCTACAATTTCCACTTTGGGATGTCACAAAATGTTTGCCCCTTTCCAAAAGTCAAAGCAATTAATTATTTCCTTTCCCAAAAGACCCTTTACAATATTTAAAATTACAATAATTATACCAATTATCACATCAAGTAACATTGTCTCACAAGAGGGTAAAATAGGAAAGTTGAATAAGTTGAATGGCATGGCAACACTTTAAATGCATTGCCTAAATATTTGTGCTTGGTCAAAATAGAGCAAACGAATTGGGACAGAGAGAGTACCTTACTAGCATTAAGTGACAAATACTAAAATTGGCTTAGATTTACCAGTACCATCAACATCAAGGTCCAATTAAATTAATCTCTTCTAAATTAAATGAATGAGGTCACACAAAAAATTTAGGAACTACCACCAAAACAATTTTATGTCTCCATTATAATTCTTTTACAGCAGTAAAATGCATGCCCATCTCAACAAAAATCCTACTCCAGTTCGCTATTCTTGTGATTTCGAATGCTAGCTGGTGGGCTTTCAAATGTATAGGAAGATCAGAATGACTAACTAGCACAACAATATAGTACTTGACATGGTCTTGAGCTGCGGCGCGATAAGGCCATGCATGTGTGGGCTATACAATATTTTAATATCATGTGACATTTAAATATTGTTGAATTTACATACATTTTTATTATTTATTTGCTCAGCGCGACATAGTTTTTATACCCTACACAACACATACTTGTATTATATACATATAAATTGCAATCTTTTGATTCTAAACTGTTTATTAGAGTCTAAATCATTGTTTCCCAAAGTTTTCAATTCTTGCATATTATTAGAAATATACATATATATTCTGGGCGCTTGAAAGGATAACCTGGTGAGGTCCCAGAGGATTGAGCTGTACGAAGAAGAAGATGGAGTTCTGAAGCAACTCGAGAGGATTCATGCTAACATTGCCATCTGGGTTTGCTCATGGCCTCTTACAAACACCGTCAGACTATCCTCAAGCGCCACCAATTCGATTGATCACCCAGTTCAGTTCTAATTTTATCCCTTTGTAAAGTCTAACCTCCTATAATTCAGGGCAATTTATCCCACAATCATGTTCATAACATGACTCTAACCACAGCTGATTAAAGAAACTAGGGTTGGATGGTTAGCACAAACCATGGTCAAGCAATTATTCTCAACCATTGTTAAGTATTTATTCTCAACCATGGTCAGGAAATCAGATCTAACCATGCTCAAGTTAACTACAACCCAAATGGTTACTTCCACAACCACATTCAAGACTAAATCGTCACCAGAAAACGCCTCAACTCTCCAGGCGAGTTCCAGGACCTAACCATCGTTGTTGCTCTCCGCATCTCCATCTCTGACATGGATCACTTTGAATCGCAATGTTGAAATCAGAACCATCTTCACTTGTCAAGAACTCTGTCAGGGTCCAATACCTCAACTATCGTGCACCGTACTCTGAGTTACGTGTAACCCCCAAGAATGATGGCCCTATAAGTTGTCTAGATTTTTACTCGTACATAAGTGATCACATCTACCAACACAAGGACTGGGAGAACCTCAAAAGGATGTCTTACTATAATGGGAAAAAATAGAAATAAAACCTAAATTGAATTACAATTGCTAGTACCATCAACTTTCAGGTCAGGTCCCAGTTTAATTCATCTCCCCCAAAGTAAGAAACAAGTTCAAGCAAAACAACTAAAAAAAAGAAACTACTACCGTAACAATTTTAAGCAATCTCCATTATTGTTCTCATGCAGCAGTAAAATGCGAGCCCATCTCACCAGAAAACCCACTTTGATAGGCAAATATATAACAAAAAATCAATATGGGAATGCAAAAAAAAATCTATATATATATATATAAAGCATCTGAGAGCAAAACAGGCAAGCCTACATTACTAGATCAATCCTAATATCAGACAGAATAATTCAGAGGAAACTCATTAAAAACCATCATAGGAAACAAACAATACATAAAGTACATAAAAGAACATACAATCCTAAATTTACCTCCATCATCCATTTGGGTACTTTAAATCCCAATGATCAAACAATAATCATTCAGCAATCAACTAAATTTGATGGGTATATATATATATATATATATATATATATATATATATATATGTGTGTGTATATATATATATATATGTATATATATATGAAGTTCCAAGAGACAAACCACAGAGATGAAATGATGAATTGACAATTCGATCACCCGACATGAAAAGCACCGATATCTCCGGTCCGAAGAGAGCCGGCAATCTCATCAGCAACAGTCAGGCAAGACGAAACCCACCCACTCAGAGCCAACCAAACCATCTTCGCCAGCCAGAGCGTCATGCCCCATGGCATTGCCATTCTCTCTATATATATATATTCGTTGTCGCTGATGGTGGTGGTACTGTTCAATCGGCAAATTTCGGACTCAGATTGACCAAATCATCAAAATCCCAGAAAGACATTGCTGATTCAAAGAGAACCCAATTGAGGATCAACAGATTAGTAGGAAGAGAATTTTGATTGGAAGGTGAAGTTGAAGAAAGAGATCAAAATTTATAGAGGGTCGAATAGGTTTCTGGTTTTTTGTTTTATTTTCTTTTGGAAGGTTTTTGAAGAGGAAAATTTGTCCAATAGGAAAAATGGAAAAAAATTTGAATTTCCTGTTTACCATGTTTGGTCAAAGGAGCGTGTAAGTCCGCGGCACACCTGTTTAACGGAGTGAGTCTACCTGTGAGCACACCGACACGTGGTTCACATGTCAAAGAGAGGAAACTAAAATAGGATTGTAGGGTAACAAAATAATTTAATTATTCCCTATATTTCTAAATAAAAGATTTTTTTTTTTGGGATGTTTAAAAATTATTGTGACATTTCAAATGTCATTATTTATTTTTAATTCATTTTATAAAATATCCTTAAAAATGTTTTTTTTTTTTTTTAATGTTTTGCACACTTGAGGGTAAAATTGAAATTTTAAAATATATGCATTGAAGTGAAAACATCTAATTAGGTTTCTTTAAAAAACATATCCTTTCAAAAAAGACAGTCAATTTGAAACAGAGGGAGTATTTTTTTTTCTTTCATTTTTATTGATTTGTAATCTCACATCAGTTATTATATATAAGTTTTTCTCTTTTTAGCATATCGGATTTTGACAGGATTAAAAACATATAAATTAATATCTAAATTTGTTAGTTTGACTTGTCTGATTTTCCAATTCAATCTGAAATATTATATTACAAATTGTTTTGCTAACCAAAATAAGAGGCATAAATTTTAGGAGAAAAAGATATAAATTTTAAACTTTTATAATATAAATTTATAAAAAATAAAATTTTAATTTGAGAAATAAATTTCAAACATTTTTACTACATGTAGTGTTTATACGCATCTTGGATCTATAGTAAACTAATAATAAATAAATTATATAATTTAATATATTATTTAAGAAGGGGGTTATTTCTACTACATAAAGTATTTTAATTACTCCACTTAGTTTACACTTTTTAAGATTTACAAAAACTGGTCGCATTGCTCATATAAAACATCACTTCGAACAATTTTATAAAATAAAGTTTTTCCAAAATATGTGGTGTCGTGAAAAATGACCAAAAATTTCACTTAAGCAATAGATTTTAGAAAAGCTTTATTTTATAAAGTTGTTTAAAATGATATTTTCTAGTGGACAACGCGACTAGTTTTCGTAAAAACTTTTTATGTTTTTCGTAAAACCTTAAAAAGTGTAAATGAAATGAGAGCTTAGAATACTTTATGTAGATACAGAAAAAGAAAAAAAAAATTTGGATTGTCATTCGTAAGGGTGTCAACACATTAGATTCAAAGAAGACCGAGTGATCTTAGGGAATTAAAATGGTTTGAAAGCTCTCAAAGCCCCATTCAACTCAGCCCAATCCCATTTTGGAGGGATGGGGAAAGAAGGGAGAGAGGGGGGGGAGCCGACGAGCCAAGCCGAAGGCATGACCTGAGCCAACCCTCATTCCCTTTAGTATGGGCGCCAACCAAGCCTAACCCAAAGTACGCCTGAAAGATAAAATGGGCCACTAGGCTTGCTTTTTAATTCATTAAATAGTAAAAAAAAAAAAAAAAAAATCCATTTACATGATATATTTTAGAAAAAAAATTATTTTACAAAGTTATTTAAAATGATATTTTCTAATGGATATTGTAACCAGTTTTCATAAAAATCTTTTATATTTTTTATAAAATCTTGAGAAATTTAAAAAATAAGATGTAAAAAACAAGTCTTAAGGTGTCAAAAGAAACCCTAAAGATAAACTTTCGTGAATGAATTTAAAAAAAAAAAAGAAAGAAAAAAAAAAGGGGGCTTGGGGATTCTGTTAAGAGTCATATGATGTCTTGTCTACTACAAGATATTTTGAACAATCCCAATAATACCTTTGGTGTCTGATACATTTATTTTTGTATATGCAAGTCAATATTGGTGGAAATGACTTGCTGATTTTTTAAAGAAATTTACTTAGATCAGCCCACAAATGAGATAATTTGGAAAAGATCTCTGTAAATCAAGTTTAAGCCATCATGTGGATCTAAAAGCATGTTTTTAAGAGGGCACCAACTAAACCGGTTCTCTTTAGACATTGAATCCCATTCAAACAGTTACAGCCTAGCTAGGAGGTTAATCCTTGACAGATACCCTATTTAATACTTTGAGGGGATCTGGCCATTAAGTTTTAAAATCTAAAGGCACTGTTTGGTTGCACTTATTTTAAATTTTTTTTTTTTTTTGAAAGCAAAAAATTATAAAAGTAAAAAGCACTATTTGGTTAAAAAAACTAAAATGGACTTTTAGAAGGCAAAAGGCAAAATATTTTATTTTAAGCAAAAACAATGAAGATTTGTTTCAAAAAGTCATTTTTATCTTTCGGACGAACTTGACTTTAACTCGAAAAATTTGTTATCAGGAGAGATTGTGTTTGTCCTAGGCTTCCATTTGGGTAACGATGATTTGGTAGAGTTTTCCATTACATCCAAAAGATCACCGGTGAAATTAAATTTAGCAAACGCGTTTTTGTTTTTATTGCTTCTATTTAAAAGCAAAAAGTAAAAAGGTTAAAAATGACATTTTTTTACATAAAAAAAAATCTTTTAAAAAGTGCAACCAAATGGTGAAGTAAATTTCAAACACTTGTTCGTTTCTTCTCTGCTCTATTTTCTCCTCTACTGTGAGTTGCACAACTACAGCTATCTCCATCTCCGGCACGGTGCAATATTTGCCAAGAATTGCCACTGTCATAGGTGACGACAATGATAGCTATGGTGGTGATGGGGAGAGTTTAGAGAGAGAATGGAAATGCCGTGAGCTTGCTGCTCTCAAGATGCTGAGAATGTGATTCTTTGGTGGGTTCTGAAGGGAAGACATCAAACAGAGGGAGAAGCATTTTGACTGAACAGTGTTGGCATCTTCCTATTATGGTTAGCTAGCCACAAGGGACAACAAACTCCTATTCCCCTAATATGGGTGTAGTTTTGACTTGACAATTCTAACCTTCACTTTGTGAAATATCACATGTCCATCCTTTTATTTACTTTTATTTTATTTTTTCAACAGTGTATCCAAACTGGATTAATCTCTTGGATATGAGTAAGGATTAAGGAAAGCCATAGTCCATTCTACATTTGTTAATGTCATTATAAAACTGATTAGTAATTCACATCAAATGATACATAAGTTGATAAAATTTTAAAATCTTAAAAAAATTATTATTTTGCTTTAGTAATTAGCTAGGCTACAAATGGATCAAACAAGCTTTATAAGGGCTTGTTGGGGACAGTTTGTTTATTACATGAACCAAATCCAAGCTTAGGGTTTAGGTTTATTTAATAAACAAGCCAAGTCCAAACAAACTCAAGTAATTTGATGGGATTCGTGAACAAGTTTATTTATGGCTCATAAATGAGACTCAAATTTGTTATTAATTATTAAAAATTTTTTTTTAACTTGCATTTCTAATACATATTTAATGATTCTTGGCCCATAAGATTGCCAATGGATTAAGTCGTTCGTGAACAAGCTCGTTAACAAACTCAATAAGGGTTTGTTAAACTTCGTTAATTAAACGAGTTAAATTGAAGCAAATTAAAATTCAATTTGATTCGACTCATAACAAGCTCGGCTAGCTTTTAAACGAACCAAACTTAGGCGCTCCAAAGTTCAACTCAACTCATCGTGGTTCGTTCACAACCCTATTTGTGAAATTCAATTTAGAATAATGTATTACAAGTGATTCAATAATTCATAGCATCCAAAGGTTAGCTTAATATAATAGCATAAAAATAATATGCATTAATACGATAGTATGAAGCCACTAGTGTTAGCCCAATGGTGAGGGATGATAGGATTAGGACATGTTAGGGATTTGAATCCCTCAAATTTTACCAAAAAATAAAAATAAAAAATAAAAAAATAGTGAAGATGGATATGGGGCATTCGGTAATTTCTCATGGATTCCACCACCTACCCCTTGGCTTCTCACATACACCGTACTTACAAATTGCTGCCTACTTCCTCTGTCCTACTTACCCGCCAAAACCGTATCCCAAACCAACCAAACCCCCATTCCTCTCTCACCTCTCTCTCTCTCTCTCTAAAATCTCTCTGTAAACACAATGCAGGGAGGTCAAGTGGTGTTCCAAGAGCCCGTCCGGCTCTCCTCCGTTCTAACTTCTTCTGAACCCGTAAGCTCTCTTATGTGTGTATATGTGTGTGTGTGTACATATGATATATGATATGGTATGAGTTCATGCTGTATGCTTTTTTCTTGAATTCTATCCCTCTTGACGTTCTTAAAAAGATGTATGCCATTTTTGTGGACTTTTTTGCCCCATTCTTGAAAAGATAATCTCAACCCTTCTTGCCTTTTTATAGTAAGTTTCATTTACCCTCTAATCAATTGTTTTCTTAGAAAACTGAGGACAAGGAAAGAAAATAATTTTTTTTAGTCTTATGTTTCTTTTACCACATTTTCTTAGCAACCAAACGAAGGGTTACATTTGGTTTTACCGCAGTATTGTGTTGGCATTTACTGTTCTATTGCAATTATATTCCAAGGCCACATACATCTTGTTTCTGTGCATAAATTGTAAAAACAATTGAGGGCCCGTTTAGGAGGTTGAAGGCACAAATCCATCGCCTTGAATGGAAAAATTCAAGAGAATGATGGTCATCATCACAAATTGGAATAGAAATTCAAGATAGCAGCAATTCATAAATAATTAGAAATTGATCCCACAACATCAACTATATTGATGACTCCAAAATTTTGAAATAGTTTCATTCAAGATGATGGATTTGTGCCTTCAACACCACGTAAAACACACTAAAATTGGTTAATTTACATTCGGACGCCCTAATGGGCCCTGAAGGAATTTAGAAAACGTACAGATTGATAATGGAAAGTGAAGTACAGAATATTGCATCCTGGTGAATATAACAATTCACATACAACTAACTGCAACCAGTGGAGTATTCATATGTGCTGCAACAGCCATTGATTAGTATCCTTCTGCTTTTCCCTTGCTAAATAAGAGAGAATCATCGGCTTCTGCAGCTATGCTCTACCACTCAATTTTCTTAAGTTTCAAAAAATATATGTACATGTTTAGGGTGATAAAAATGGTATGACTGATTTCCTTCCTAACACAAGAACATTAGCTTCTGTTGACTTATAATAATAGTTCTATCACTCTACTCAACTGGATAAAGAGCAGTCTATTTCATGGAATGGCCTTTTTACTTCTTCCCAACATGACAGGGCTCTTCCCTCTACTGCCACCAGTAAAATGATGGGGGTAAAAAAGAACTAGAAAAATCACCAGGTTTCCTACTAGATGTGTTAAAGTTTTGGAAAATTCAGAGTTCAGTGTCATTTAATTGAATTCTTCATTGGGTACAACTCTATGAGATCATCAGTAACGAACTTAGGTTTGAAACAAAATAAATAGAAAAAGATATTATGGTCAATTAGTCTGCATCCAACATTAATATGGTTCTTCATGGCTAGCTTAAATTAGAATACCTTACCTAATGAAAGAAGAGTTTAAGATTAAATTGACCATTTGTTGAAGATGTTATTTTATTCATAAATGGGGCATGTGTCACTAGACTTTTTTCTGTTAATGCTGTTTTTGGATCATTGCAGAACTTTTTACCATCATTGACCAAAATAGTTGGAACACTTGGACCAAAGTCACGCTCAGTCGGGATAATTGAGGCATGTCTGAGAGCAGGAATGTCGGGTAATTTTCACAAATTGTTATCAGTTTAAGTGTTTGATTTGTAGGGTATCTGGATCTTTTGAAGGAACGCATTTAATTTTCCTTTACTGAATTTGGCAGTTGCACGATTTGATTTCTCTTGGTTGGATGGTGACTGCCACCAGGAAACTCTTGAAAATTTGAGGATTGCTGTGAAAAATGCTAAGAAGCTATGTGCCGTAAGTAGTTATGGAAATTTGTAGTCTTGAAACGCAGACTGCCATTTGTTAAAGAAATTAGGATGTCCAGACTTCGTACCTTTATTCAGTTCTGCATTATAAGCATAAGATTGAACACTCATGTCATAGATGCTTGGTGTGTGCTCAATTCTTTCTCCTCTTTTTTTTTTTTTTTTTTTTTTTCTGTTTTATGTTGATAGGATTCAATTCATTCTGATTTAATGATTAATAACATAGTGCATTAAATAAATTTGAGTGAGTTAACCATCACTCAATACTTCTGTCTTAAACGGCTCCAATTTTTTGAAGTATCCTATGTCATGGTGTAGCTATCAGACATGGTTATGCTTTATTTACTAATGTGTAGTCCTTGTGCTTTTGGAACTGTTTAGACATTGTTAATTTATGGGTGTCCTTTTTGGCATTTTGCAAACTTTGATTGAAACACCTAGCATGGTTGTTTTTAAACCGTCTCATATAATCTTTGTTGCTGGCTTCAATCTGAGGCTCGGATGACTTATTTTAAGAAGAGTTCAGTCTCTTCTTATGGGCTGTTCAGCCTAAAGTAAACAGTTTGCTTTTTGTTTCTTGAGCTGCATGAGTATTTGATCTAGAAGGTCATTCTCATAAAATTGATATTAATACTTTTTTGTGTTATTCATTGTGGTGGCATGAGGCTTTTTAGGTTATCTTTGACATTAGTTTCATGATTAAATTTTTCATGTTGGGAGCTTGTAAAAGAAAATGTGGCTGATATTGTACCTGGAGAAAGTTTGTATACTTGGCTTTACATTATCGGGATCAGATTCTCCCACCTTTTCACCCATTTAAAGTTGGACAGACTCAGAGCAAAAATAAAAATAAACAGTTGGACAGATTAGAATTTATTACTCAACAGAATCAGTGATTTTTTCTTCATTTTGCTTTTTAATTTCTTATTAATGAGAAAGCCTGCGTAATTCTTCTTCTAATTTCGCAGTCTTTACGACAAAAATTAGGAGTGAAAGTATTGTTGTGTCTAATCAATACTGTACCAGTTGCAGCTGAGATTATTTTTACACACTGAATGCATATTATGTCGAGGCAGCCCTTGAGGAAGCTTATCTTTGTGATTAGCACGATTTAAAGTTCCGCTGTTTTTGTCTTCAAAATGTGTAAAAGTTAACAAATTTAATGGGGAATGTGGCATACATCTTAGACATAAAACATAAACTCGATCTTTGTCTTTTACCTCAACGGTTATAGGGTTATGACCTGATTTTATCCTGAAATTTTGTTGCACCAAATTAATTATTTCCAGGTTATGCTAGACACTGTGGGTCCAGAACTTCAAATTTGCAATAGGAATGGGAACCCAATTGAGCTGGAGGCTAACAATCATGTGACAATTACTACAGATGTTACTAAAGAACCATCAGCAGAAGTTTTACCTGTTAATTATTCTGGACTCGCTGAGGTATGTTTGTCATCTGTATGTAACATTGTGCAAGGAGTTGAAGTGGTGCTTTTAATTTTGTTTTTATTTTTATGTAAAATTTAGTCGATTGTTTTAATTTGGCATATATAACCTTTCCTCAGCTATGTATGAGTTATGGATCCTTTTACTAGTGCAGGCATATTTTGGTAACACTAGTCATTTGATTAAGTGAATATACTGGACATAGTACTTTAGTCACAAGCAGTATCTGTTTCTTCCCTTTTTTCTTCTTCCGGACCCAATTTACCTCTTTTTATCTTGAATAATCATTCATGGAAATTTTTTGAAATTTAATGATGATAAAAGCAACTATAACTGAATCTTATGTGTACACATGCAATTTGTTTCCAAATTTTTATTTACAGTTCATAAGTTCAATGGTAATATTATTATGTAATTAAAATCATTAATAATAATAATAATAATATATATATATATATATATATATAGATAAAATAGCAATTGATTTAATGTAGATGATGCACAGGATGTGTACAGAAAAAAGAATTTATTAAGAAAGAAAAATACCAATCACTAGCTAATCCATAGTGAAAACTTGTAAAATTTTAATCTTCTAAGAAAAAATACTAATCATGAGGTAATCCAAATTGAAAATTTTAACTCTATCAAGAAAAACAAAAAGGAAATACCAATGATGAGCTAATACATAGTGAAAATCCTGACTATGTAAAATGTATATATACATGCACAGAGGGAGAGGGAGAGGGATAGGGAGAGACAGAGACATTAGCTGCTTAATTCAAATCGAAATGATGCGCAACTCAACCCCCCCCCCCCCCCCCCCCCCCAAAAAAAAAAAAAAATTCACTTAACCTACCATTTTTACTTATATGGATTGCAGACAGTCAAGAAGGGTGACACTATTTTTCTAGGGCAATATCTCTGCACAGGAAGTGAAACCACATCTGTATGGCTAGAGGTAAAATTTACAGTTCATTATTCCTTGATTATTGAAAGGTCTGGATTCCTTATCTTATTCATCTGCTAATTCTGTTGATTGATCTGTAGGTTTCGGAGACAAAGGGTCCAGATGTTATATGTCTAGTGAAGAACAGTGCCACTCTTGCAGGCTTTATTTTCACCATGCACATTTCCCAAGTCCATGTCAATTTGCCCACTTTAACTGAAACTGATAAACAGGTATTACTTGGTTCATTACTCATCTCCTATTTGTATAGATTTTAGTATTATACTTTCCTCTTAAAGAAAAGAAAAAAGTTTTTACTTTTATGCTCACAAGTACTTACCAACTTATTATGAGAGTTGTTAGGCATAGAGGTTTGACTGTTCAGTAACATTTACTTCAAGCTTTTATACAAGTATTGTGATGGACTCTAATGGACCTGAGCTCAAAGCATATAGAGGACCAACATAAAACATATACGGTAGTCACTTATGAACATGAATTCTAGAAATTAGATAACTGTAAGAAATATGTGATGTTTGATTGGGAAACCATAATTGTGTAAGTGTTCCAAAATAATGATGACTTAGTGTATCTTTTCTTATGGAGTATGTTTCGAGATTCATTACATGGTTCCATTTGAAAATGAGATAGCTACATACCAAGTGTACTTGATAAAACCTGCAAGGCTTCAACCAGAAAGAAATGTTTAATACCTCTGAAAGTTTTAGTTAATAATTTTGATTGCTTGTTTGTTAGTCAAATTGTAATTAAGTTTGGCTCTAACTTCAGATGTTCCTAGCTCCTGATGGACTCCATCTTGTGTATAACCACCTTGCTTGTACTCTTTAGGTTTTGGGTATATAAACTTTGTTGATTATTATTATTTAGGTTTTGGTTATATAAACTTTGTTCATTTTTTTTTCTTCCTGTTTTGGTGTTTGGAAAACAAGAAAGCCTTGAGATCTATATATATATATATATATATATATATATATATATATATATATTTTTTTTTTTTTTTTCCATAAAATAAAACCTTACAGAAGAAGAATGTTTAACTGCTACTATTTTTTTCATGCTGTCCTATTTTTTGGTATTTTCTTTTTCTCCAATTTCTTTGAATCCTTAGTATCTTACATGTAAAAAGATATAACGATCTTATTGTTCATGATGAGTAATAAAGTCTCAACTACTCATAACATGTTTGCAGCTATATGAAGATTTATATTGGCTGTCAATCGCCAAATATTTGAGCCTTAGTTTACCCCCCCACCCCTTTTTTTTTTTGTTTTTACCTTTTTTTGTTTTTTTGTTTGGTATTTATAATAGGTTATTTCAAATTGGGGCTCACGTAACAATGTTGACTTTATTTCCCTTTCATATACCCGCCATGTAGAAGATGTGCGAGAGGTCAGTTTTCTTTCTCTTGATTTTTGATTTTTGATTTTTGATATGTTCTTTCTCTTGACATTGCTGTTATCATTATTGTTGTTGTTTGCACTGATATCATCATTTAGTTTGGTTCTAGATAAAATAAATTCTCATTGTTTCTTTGTCTTTTACCAATAGTAATATGTATCTTACTCAATAAGATCATGCATATCATAAGCCATTGCTAAGTTAGATCTCTATACAATGGTCCCCAATGTCTTACCTAAATACCAAATAAGATGAAGTTTCTTCCGTAGCCTTTCATTCCAAAGGAAGTCTTTCTAAAGATCACTGAGATGAGTAGCATTCAAATGCAAAGTCCTCAATATGTTATAAATTGGTAAGCTTTCGAGGATGCTACTATTCAAAGTACTTCTTGAAATTCAATTAAAGGTTGAGCATACACTAAAAAAATGAATGGAATTGTGATATGGATGGAATATAATGAAGCGCCACTTTGATATGAAATGAGGCATGGAACAGAGCCACTACAAATATGTTCCGGGAGTTACGCAGTCCCTAAGCTTCTGAAATTGCAACCTCTAGTAAGCAATGGCCACAACCCTTCCTTTGTCAACTCTCTTGACTTGCTAAAGATTTAGCTTGGGGTTTTTTCTTTTCTTTTCTTTCTTGTGGTTAGCTCTGGTATATCTCTTATGTAATTGGGTTTTGCCCTTCTTTTTCTAGTACAATACTTCATAAAAAAAAAAAAAAAAACTCATGAAACCTTTCATGTCTATCCCAAAAAATGATCAGAGCCAACCTACTCATTGGCTCAATTGAGGAGACCAAGTTCATTAAACATCATCTTAATTGTCATTTTATTCATAAAGAAATCTTTGGCCAGTGGCAAAAGGGCTTGCATATTGAATAGTCAAAACTTGTCCAACCAACATTGTTTTTTACGATGCATGATCTAAATAATTTCTATCTTTAGATTAAATCGTGGTCCTCTCATGCTGACTTGATGGGTTACCAAACTAACAGTACTTGGCTGAAAAAGGTTTGGCCACTACCTGTGAGTATTGGTCCAGTGAGATGTGGTTACAGAAAACCCTAACATGTCTGCCAATGCCAATGGAGATAATTGAGAACCAGCAACTGCATGTTGGGTCCTCTTGAGTATATCAGGTTACAGAAAGTTAGCTGGATTAATATCCTCGGCCATTTCATTTTCAATTAAATTCTTTTAAAGATGAAAAAACTGTCTGAGAATGTCTTGAAAAAATAAAACACAGTTACAAATTGGATGGTTAAGATTCATCTAATCAAGCTATTTATTGATACAACTTTTATTTAATGAGGCCCACCAGATGGTTGGTCCTGATCATCATCTCACTTAACATACTAGACCAAAGATCACTAACAAGGAACGAAACTCAATTGAGAATATGGAATTTCATGAGGTGTAGTTGGCCCCCTCTTGACCCCTTCCTGCATCCTTGGGGCTAGTGAGTCTATAAAGCTTTCTATGCCATGCCTCTGTGATTATTAGAATACTTTCCTGACCCAACTAAAAATGGGACAAAATAAAAAGAGAGGAGGGGGGGGGGGGGGGGGGGGAGGGGATGCCATCTTTTAATTAATTTAAGTTCATTTAGTTTTCCCTAAAAACTAGAAACTAATCCTAATCCTTTTTGTTGACCAAATGGGCCCATAAGTTGATGCTTTGACACTAAGTGGAAATCTTCCAGGCATGCACCCTATGTTTCCAGCTTCATATTCCAATGAATTGTCTTGGTCATTTCTAATTCTAATAATAACTCATCTTCAAATTTCCCCAGATGCCAATGGCCACCCAGAAGCTTTTGTGATTTTTACACCAATATTGGTAGAAAACAGAACTGACATCCTGGCTCTTTATTTTTGTACTTAGAACCGTTTTTCAAAACAAAGATCCTTTGCACATGATTTTTTGAAATACTTTCGAGTCAAATGTTAGAAATTACTCGGATGAATATTTATTTGAGCTCTACAACTTTCAGTTGACAACGATCAATGAGTACAAAGTTACGAACTACAACTGATTAAAATTTGAATTTAATTCATTGAGCCTAGTTCCTTTTTGTTGATTGGATGAATTTCCAAGCTATTCTCACCTGTTTGTTCTTTTTGCAGCTTAGAGCTCTCCTTAAAAAACAAAATCTTCATGAAACTCAAATATTTGCCAAAATTGAAACTGTTGAGGTGAGCTAATGCATCCACATGGAAATATAGTTACTTTAGGAACTTCACATGTGGTGATCTCTTTGTAGTAATTTTAATTATATTCATTATTATCAGTTAGTAGTACTCCCTCCGTTTCAATTTAAATGTCCCCTTTGAAAAAACACGCTTTTTTAGGTAACTTTATTAAATGTTTTCAAATCATTATTTAAGTTTTAAAATTCTAATTTTGCCCTCAAGGGTACAAAACATTGGAAAGAGAGAAAAGACTTTTTTAAGGGTGATTTAGGAAATCTAAAAAAAAGAATCTTTGACTTTTTGAATGTGACAATTATTTTGAAACATCCCAAAATGGAAAGGAGGCCACTTAAATTGAAACGGAGGGAGTAGTAGTTTTCTTTGGGAGTTGCAATTTCAAGAATTAATATGAACTGATCATCCTATATGTATTTTACAGGGTCTGAAACATTTTGATGATATCCTTCGGGAAGCAGATGGTATCATCCTTTCCCGTGGGAATTTAGGAATAGACCTACCCCCAGAAAAGGTCAGCATTGTTTCTTATTAAGTGCAATTATTGCCACCACTAACTATACCTTTATCAATGTTCTTTAGGAATTTAAATTTGTTTGTTATGGATTAATTGTTCTTTGATCAGTAACAAGGGAAATGTATATTAATGGGCGAAGAAGATTGCACAACAGAAATTACATGGATAACCAACCTCTACTAAAAGGTTTGGTGACAAGCTAGGAAATAAATTAAATCAAAAGTGTTTTTCCTAGGCCTGCAACCCCCACCTAACAACCAGCTGGATTAGACTTATCTCCCCAGTACAAAATGCCCCTTCAAGCTTCATTTATAGGGATCCAACAACACAAATTAATCAGAGCACCTACCTCTGATCCTCCTCTAGATGATTCTAATGGGCTAGGATCTCATTTGAGGCTGAATTCACGCCTCAAGATCCACACACCTCACTGCCTACTCCTCTATACAGCTCTCAGATAGCTTATCTCTCTCCTCCACTTAGTCTCTTCTTGCTATCCTGTTACCTTACGCAGCCAGCCTCTTCAACCACAACCTACACATAAGTACCTCTCGTGGTTACCTCACAAACCAGAATATTTCATTATCTAGGGTTATCAGCTAAGGAGATAGGGGCCCACCTATTGTGCGAATGATCTTAGTGAGGCAAACAAGTTCATTTATGTTTAGCTCGTCACATCATTCCCATTTGCTTTTAGATTGGTTGAGGCAGAAGGTGTTGCCCCACTACCTCAGGGGTGACCTCTATCTCAACAAGCCTTTTCTTTAACTTCTAAACCAAGATCCTTAAACCATCCCAGGAGATGAATTGTGTGACCTTGTCTTTAGGACTGAGCTCCTTGGTCTTACTTAAATCATGTCATGGTGTAATGCCACTGCGACATGCCGAGGGGACCCCGTTGGTTTGCCAGCCCCTGCTTTCATTATTGCAATGGTCATCTGACCTTGAAGATGATTTGGGGTCCATCGCGAATCAATCCGGCATCCCATGAGGGGGCATCCATCATGAGGTGGGCATCCTCGTTGAGGTGGAATGTGCCCATCGAGGGCATTTAGGTTGTTGGAGCTACGCAGGGTGAGGGTGCATCTTGTCATCCTCACTGGTGTAGTAAGGCCATATCCTTTGATTTTAGACACGTGTAATGCAGACATTGAAACCAAAAGGCTGCCTTCCATTGGTTGTTGGAGACATATGGAAACTTATCATTTTGTCCAACGTGTAGAACAAATGTCATGTGCAAACAATTCCTCAAATAGACCAATTTGTGATTGTCTTTGATCACAGTGGATGATCCTTCTGTTTCTTGCCAATCACTTGACACCAAGTCTCATGAATTTCATTATTTGTTTTCATTCATCAACTTCTTGTAGGTGGATATAAATCCGTTGATTAAGAATAGTCTCTTTGTATTGTTGGAGTCTCAACAGTTCGGTTCTTTATAATCGACCCGCTTCATTCTTAAATACTGCTACATGCTGCTTAAATGCAGTAGTCATTGATCTAACATGAACCCGATATAGTTATGGAATTGACTAGATTTGACCTAACATGAACCTGCTTGAACCTGACCCATTGTCAACTCTAAGGTTATTAATGTTTTTCATGATTTCTTCCAAGCAGGTGAAGTACACATGTTATCATGTCAAACTCTGGGATTTAAATTCTTGTGTGACATATGGATATCCTTTTTGTCCTTTAATTGCTTACATGCCATAAAACATGTAGACATGTGCACATGAGTGTCATGGTTTTATATGCATATCTGACATGGCTACTGCTTGACATGTACCCTATTGCTGTGAGTAGCAGAGAGGTAGGAAAAAGAAAAAGAAAAGGCATCCAAACAGGGAACATTAATGTGTTGCCCATTTTTGGACATTTAAACTGTGTCCCTATGTCCTTGTTAAAGCCCAACCTGTTAGAAAGGGGCCACTACCTTTTTAACTAAACAACTCATCTAAAAGCCCAAGCTAATAGAGAGGGTGCACAGGGCTGTAACAGTTCTAAGATCTGTGGACTGTAATCTGACAACTGAGCATGCACCTGCACCAATATGCATACCTAAGAGTCAGTGTCGCACAAATCAGAGTAAGAGGGCAGAACAATACAGAAGTGGTCCATTTGTTTATGCCAAATGCAGGCGAATAATATGATTACATAGATGCAATATGTATAAACGCTTATTAGAGTTTGAAATGAATTTCATTTTACTTTTGTGAGAACAATATGGAAGTGTTTCATTTATTTATGCCAAATGCAGGCCAATACTGTGATTACATAGATCCAATATTCATAAATACTGATTACAGAATGAAACTATTTATATTTAACTACGTGATTTTTATTATATTAGAGTCTGTGAGTTCTATTTTATCTCACTGTTTCTTGAATCAAACACACTGTAACTGAAATTCCAACAATACAACTACTCTGACCCAGAGGGTCAATTGGTCTTTTAAGATTTACCAATTAGTTAAATTATCCACTTCAATATTTTTATCCAGTTAATCAAAGAATCACCAAATTGCATGCGATATACCAAGAGCAATATGAAAAAATGATGAACTTGATTAACCTAAAGATATATTTTTATCAAGTCGGTTACTGAGATTCAAAACAAATAATCAACCACAAGTATGCAAGCAATTTTTTGTGAGAAACACGACAAGGGAAAAACCACGAAACCTCATCCAGCAACTGAATCCATTATAATGAGGCTGAATCTTACAAGTATAAGACATGTTACCCACCAATGAATCAGCTGTGTTGACAACTTGAAGACACTAGCACAGTCCTTGTAGTCCTCCTCTTGTTGCTTGAATCGCAGGCCACTCCGCACTGAACTCCACGATGCTCCATCGACAAACTCCTTCGACGACTAATTCGGATCCGGTTCCTTGGATCCCTTCACACATGGTAGAAAGTAGATGGTTGTGGTTTAAATATCTCTAGAGCATGGACATGAAAATCTCACACAAGGGTTGCGTAGAGAACGGTTGAAAGCTCTCACAAGCAAGGAGACTATTAGGGTAGGCTTTCTCAAGGCTTAATGCAGAAAATAATGCTTATTATAGTCTCACAAAGAAACCCCATCAAATAGGTAAGTCATTGCTTGAAAAGGAATTTGATTTGAAATTAGGAAATTTCCAATCCAGCGAAGTTCAATCAATCAAACAGAACCTTCTATCAATTGAACATACACAAAACCTAATTGCACTTTTGGAGCAAGTTCCAATCGATTGAACAAAGTTTCTTCAATTGTTTTAACACTATTCAAAGCATTGACACACCTTTACAAAATAGTGATAACTTCCTCTAGTAAACTTTGATTAATGAACCCCTTTTTTCTTTGTAAACTAGACCCATTTCAAAGAAGGTATAAAAATGTTTTCCATTGCCAATAAAGACTAAGGTAAAGTGAAGTTAACATCTATCCACCTATGGTCTTTTTGGTATCTAGGTCTCTTACCTTGCTTAAAGTGTGAGATTGACAAGTTTCTTTGCTTGGTCTTCTTGTGCAATCCAGCTCCACATAGATTCAACAACCCGAGACTCTTACCAAAACAACAGTTTAACATGGAATTCACCAACAAACATATTTTGACTTAACAGTAACCTTATTTGATTCCAACCTTTATAAATGCAATTAATGCATCACAGGAAGGGATTGACCTGACATATTTTTATATGTCCACTAAATCATCAATAAAGCACTTCTTATCTTTATTCATACATAAGTTTTCTTAATCAATGCAGAAGATATCCTGTGGATTTGTTTGTCACAGACTCACAATTATATTGTCTAAGATTGGTTAAAACTGAAAGTTCTTAAAATCCATTTGCTATGCTAAGATAGCTCATAAATTATCTATTGGTGTGGATTAAATACTTGGACTATATCATGAATGCATTTCTCTGTGGTATGCCATGAATTTTTGTATATGAAATTTGGTTATGTTTATAGCATGTAGCAATTGGTTATGTACATATGTGTTAATGTGTGCATGCGCGTGTATTTGTATATAGATAGATTGTATATCTACCTTCAGTGAGAGTCTATTGTCATATTCTGTGAATGCCCACCATTATGGATTAAAAATATGCTTTTAGAGCTTTTCTGCAAATAAATTGGTCTAGCTCCAAAATATTTACTGTAAACAACTTTTGTGATGCCAACTGTATGATAGATTATATTTTATGCATGGTTTAGTTTTTGCCCAAAAATCCTACTCAATAATGATAATATCACAATACATGATCAGAAAAAATTGTAAAACGCTTTTTGTAGTTACAAAATAGTTGCTTTTTTTCTTTTTAATAGTTTGTTTCTAAATCTTTTTTTTCCCTGCATTACCGCTTCTAGTTGATTGGCATTTGGTGGTATCTCTCTGTTGTAGGTTTTCTTATTTCAGAAGTATGCTGTACATAAGTGCAACATGGTAGGAAAACCTACCATCATTACCCGAGTGGTGGATAGCATGACTGAAAATCTACGGCCAACTCGTGCTGAAGCTACTGATGTTGCTAATGCTGTTCTTGATGGTTTGTAGTTTAATGTGTTTGAAAATATGTTGCATCTTAAGGATCACATATTAAAATCTTGTTCTTTTGATATTATCTATCAGGGACCGATGGTATATTGCTAGGTGCGGAAACACTTCGGGGCCTATATCCTATTGAGGCAGTAAAAATTGTGGGGAGAATTTGTGCTGAAGTAAGTACTTATATTCATTTGTTGGGAAGTCCCACATCCCACATCATATAACTATAAAATTTGATATGGCTGCATATACCTGTTTAGGCCCTCCACCTAATAGCTTAGGCTTTTAGGTTGGAAACTTTACATCATTAATTTGGGAATTAATTTTGTGATTGATTAAACTTAAAAAATACTTAGAAACCTAAAATGGTGGAAATGATGTAGGGCATGAAAATGGGAAAATGGTCAAAGAGGAGACATCCCTATTAAATGATAAAATGGGGAAAATTTTGTAAAATAGGAATAAATGAACTCAATAGGTAGGAAATTCTTGTTAAACATTGTTGCAAGTATTATTTTGATAAAATAAAGCATCACACCATAAGAAATGCTAGTTAAACATTGCTGCAAGTGTTATTTTGATAAAATAAAGCATCACACACTAAAAAACAGTAGCATAGTCATGTGTTAATTAATTTCTAACATGCTATCAGAGCGGTTGATCCGTTCCGCTTACGTTGATGGTCGTGTGTTAATTACCTTCTACTGGCAGGCAGTAATCGGAAAACACTTCCATCCACCAGACCTGAACTAGGAATAGTCTTGTATGTTGTTCCCATGGCCCTATTTTCTTTCTTAAACTCTTTTAGGGTTTTTGCAAGTACTTTTTTGAAAAATTCACTTGATCTAGTATTTATTATCTCTACCATGAGAATCTCTGAGAGCTTTTGTCAATTTTCTTGCGTGTTCAAATAATTTATCGTCTTTCAAAATTTTTTTTCCAGATTTCTTATCAATATATCTGTAACCGCCATGCTTATTTGTGTGAAAACACGTGATGTCTTCTTCTATGGAGGCATGTGATGCCATGCATTTGTGTAAAAACACGTGATGCCTTCTTCTTTAGTGAGGCTTCTCTGGATCAATTTCAAGTGTGTTTGTGGCCTAAGTGGCTTTATGTCAAACCCATTAAGGCTTAATTTTTTGTGTGGTGACATGTGATGCCATCCATTTGTTTGAAGGAACGTAATTCCTTCTTTCTTTATGTGGGCCTAAGAAGCATTTTTTCTGTTTATGGTGGTGGCCATAGTGAGATGGAGAAAGATCAACCAACTTCAGTAGATGAAGTAAAGGGCCAGCAATCGACTAACTGTGATCACATTCATCTTGACCAATGGTGATACTAGTCATCTTGTTGCAAATTGATTGTAAATTTTATCCCCATAAATCTAAAGGGGGAGCGTTAAGGTGTTTGGTTTTATGGTGTACTGCAATACATCATATAATATCTTTGAAGATTTAGATTTGCTCAAATCAGTAGAGAATATCTCATTATTCTCTCTAAATATTTGTTTTCTTAATCTATTGTTTCTTTTATTTTATATAAATCCTTTTAGGGTTTTTGATTAATATAATTCTTAGATTTTCTAACAGGAGCCTTTTATACATTGAATATCATGGGGTGCTCCTTAGGTGTACCATAATATGGTGACCACAATTTATGGCTACATAAAACCTCTGTTTTTGAAAATTCATCTTATGAAAAGGCCACTATCCGGTGTGTGTTTTTTACTTCTTACAATTTGAAGATGATTACTGACATGTTCTGTTGTGCTTTAAGTGGAAGTGATATGCTCCTTGGGTCACTGGTTCTAGACTGTATTTTGGTCAAGCACTTATTACCACAATTCCTATTCCCACATATTTTCTTTGTTTTTCAAACCTCTGCTTCACTATTCAAGCAAGATTGGAAGAAACGTTCCTGATCATTCTTGTCTTCTCCTCTGAAGATCAGGGTTTCTGAGAAAAGGTGTTTAAAATCACAATTCTTAACTTTTGGAACAAGGTTTCCTATTTATTTATTTATAATATTAAATAAAATGTGCTAACTTTATTCTTAGGACTTGTCTGGACATAATTACTTGACAGAAAAACAAGGTATTGTCTACCTTGACATGATACTCAAACGTGCTAGTGGCATCTGTGGTCCGAGCATCTTTAATCTGATAAGTTACACATTTTTTCTAACTTCCCAGCAAATCACACCATTATTATTAGGTACCAGTGCATTGTTCTCGCTAATATGGAGAAAAGCTCTATTTTGTAGGCTGAAAGTGTTTACAATCAGTCTGTCCATTTCAAGAGAATTGAAAAACATGTTGGAGAGCCTATGTCTCATGCAGAATCTGTTGCTTCATCAGCGGTATAGAAAATTATCATCTTGTTGCATCAGTAGCTTTTATCCTCTTTGATTCTCACTAAACAATAGGTTCCTGATAGTTCCCTGCTTACTCAAAGGTACGTGCTGCAATTAAAGTGAGGGCTGCAATCATTGTTGTGTTCACATCATCTGGGGGAGCAGCAAGGTATGCTTATAATCAAACTCTATTGTACAAATAGGAACTAAATATTAGAGAATTTAAATTAGTGGCTGAACTTGGAAATGCTGCATTGGTAGGTTGATTGCGAAATATAGGCCATCTGTGCCAGTGTTTGCTGTTGTCATCCCTCGTCTCAGAACAAATTCATGGAAATGGAGTTTCACTGGATCATCACGGGTATCCAATTCTCTCTCACCCAAGTTTAGGGCCATTAAATTCATTACAGATGATATGAAAACTTAATGGTGCTATAAAATTAAGAAGTTTCTCATTTCTACATTCATTCCCATGCAACAGGCTAGACAGTTGCTTGGCATTAGAGGAGTCTATCCTATTTTGGCCAGTCCTAATTTGGTAAGAATTATATTGCCTTATGTTTATTGCCTGCTCATTTTGTGCTATAATTGTGCTCCCACCAGAAAGAGATTTTGAGAAATCTAAAAAATGTCTTACTCAATATGATTTTTTCGCTGCAAATTGTTTGCATGATGTTTCTTTATAAAGTTGCTCTGCTAACTGAAAGGCTGATTTCTTGGCCAAAAGAGGAGCTTACCTTGGAGAGCCTCAGGGGACATTTCCATCCACCTTGATTTTTTTTCCCCTTCTACACTCTTTGTTCTATTATTTTGTATGTCTACTTATCTCATGTATCTGGCTCTTCTTTCTATGTACACAATGGTTGTTTGTAAAAAAAAACAATGTCTCCTTGTGCAGTTTACATCACAACAACAAGAACATCAATGATTTCTATTTTAAGGTCATGTTCATATGAGCAAAAAATAGTTTGTGTCAAAGTTTCAGCCCTAAAATTAACTAGATTAAAGTTGACTATTAGAGTTATGCCTTGGAATGATTGGAGATAATTGTGAATAATTATGGTTGGTTGTACTCAAAATTTAGTTGACTGTAAATACATTTGAATTTCAAAATAATGCAAGATCAAATTCAATGAAAATGGGCATGATTGTTGGGTCAATGGCATGAAGATATATGATTGATGTATGCATTAGAATCTGAACATAAACTGGAAAAGTGCTTTAATGGTAAGGAGGTTTCCAATAGGAAATTATTGGGGAAGATGTATCTGTAGATGTATTATATTAGGTTGATTATTTATTTATCTATCTATTATTATTTCTTTATTGAACCAATGTGTGTATGTTGGTAGGTTTTATTGAACCAATGGTCATGAGTTCAAGGATGCCAAGGAGGCAAGGACTTTGCTTTGCTCCTGATCGTTTTTTTCCCCCACATTACGTGGAGAGAATTGGTGAATTTGACCAAGTAGGAGAACCTAATTTGCCCTTCTGTCCTACTCCAGTTAGCGGCATTAGGTATCGATTCCGAAGTCGTGGAGATCAAAGGGGATTCATCCTCATATCCAAAAAAAATAAAAAATAAAAAATAGATAGGAGCTTGGTCAAACCTTAGGGGAAACCTTTGGACATCCCATTGGAATGAAATCACTCGATTTTGTCTCAAAAAGAATATGAAATGAGACCAGTTTGTTTTTAATGCCATTTGAAAAGTTTATTATTAACTGTGTTCTCCGTTCTCTTTGATATGAAGAAATGGCATCATTTACATATATATATTTTTTGTGACTTCATGATATATGACACCTTGAAATGCTATAAAAAACACAAGTGAATGCTCCCGAATTCTATGAGATGAAGTATATTTAGAAATTTTATTTCCATTTGCTATTCCACATTTATGAAGCATAATGGGTAGTAAGGATAATTATTGCCTTCTTGATAACTTAGTTTACTCTTTCTCTTTTTGCACTTTTTTTTCTCTAAATTTTTTAAAAAATCACTGTAGTTACAATCTTTATTTTTCATCGGCAGGCTTCAGGTGGTTCCAGTGAAGAATCCGGGTTGAAACTTGCCCTTGATCATGGTAAATTTGTGGGGTTGCTCAAACCTAATGATCAGGTGGTTGTTTTCCAAAAAGTCGGGGACTTATCAGTTGTCAAGATAGTTGAAATTCATGATTAATTTCCATATAAACTCTGCAGATCCTTATTTTTCTGACCCTATATTTCATGGCAGTACTTGTATTACATTATCTTAGGACAATTAAGATGCATATTTAATTTTTATCTATGAAAATCGCACTATAGTGCCATTTCTGAAGCAGATAGGTTTGCATTTGTGCATGTATAAGGTTTTGTGTGTTTTGAATCCAAGTTTGACCTGGCATTATGAATGGAGCCATGGTAGTTGATAGGCTGACCGCCCTGTGTTCATTGAAGTTGATGATTGTTGCTTTAGGCAAGACTACGTTTGTTTATTGGCACAGTGTCTTGATCAAACTATTCCAGTTCATTTTCACATGGTTTTACCTCGCGATTTTAGTCATCTTCAAATCTCTTTTTTATTATCACAGTGTTTGTTTTCCAGAGCAATGCCATACATCACTGATCCCCCTTCTTGATTCCCAGTGTGTTGAGTCACATGGCACATCACTTTTCCATCTCATCATTCTCTTATTTATGTCAAAATTGGCCTTTTCATATTTGATGAAGATGGGGGAGTACTTCAGTCCTGGAAAATAGCATTTTTTTTTTCCAAGTTTTCTGGTCCAGTTTTCCACTCATACCAGTTTTTGAATGCTTTAACTATGATCAATTTAGGCCTTGTTTGGGAAAACTGTAGCTTTTGCTTTTAGGCAAAAGTAAAAAAGAATCAGAAGTTACGAGTAGTATAAGAGAATCAGTTTTTGTTTGAAAACTGTATTTCAAAAGTGCTGTTAGAGTTGAAAGTGATTTTTTTGTAAGCTTGGGAAGAACATTTGCTGAAGTTGTTATAATCCTGAATTGATTGAACTGCCCCTTATATAATAAATGATTTTTTTTTTCCTTTTTTGTTAATCTATTTGGTTTTTTTTTTTTTTTTTTGTGATATTAACAATTAGGAGTATCTTAAGTCATATTCTTATCGAAATTTGAGCTCAAATTATTCTTCTAATAGCACAGTGAGACATTCCATACCCACACAAACAATAATAATTGCGAGGCATCAAAACGACAACATCTGGAAAACACACCCAAGACTTGACCGTTTAATCAACCCCACAAAGGTGTATTATTAGCGATTTTTTTTTATTTTCTTTATATATTTTTTTTCTTAAAAGAAAGAGAAAAAAAAAAAAGAACATGAATTGATATTTTTTTATAAAAAATTATTACAAATCCAAATTTTATAGAATCAATTCTTGAAAAAAATTCCAACAAATATAAATAAATGAATATAAGAAGAGAGAGAAAAAAAAAAAAAAAAGATTTGAAGTTTAAATTAGGATCCTATGGGTCCAAGTTGGTTGAGGTTTCCAACACATTGATACCGACAGGAGAGAGGAGCACAGTCCACAAGAGAGGAGAGGACTTGGGTCTAAGGTAGGGCTATTATTGTTCTATTAAAGGATATGGGTGAAAAAAATTGTTTCCATACTTAAGCATTAAAAGTAGTTTTGGAAATATGAAAAGTTATTAAAATCCTATGCAAAAGCTGATGCCTTGATTTTGATTAGAAGTTGGGGGCAGTTTGCTTCTAAATAGAATCACTTTTTAAGCCTAGTATTGATTATGATTTAAGCTACCAAACAGGACCAAAAGTGATTTTAGATTTCAAAAGTGATTTTGGACTATATAAAAGCTTAGCCAAACCAAGGCCTTACTCACATTTCCATTCAAAGTGCTTCTAGGAAGTACCTTGCTGCAGCTCACTTGGGTTTGGGTAGAATTGAAGCAGGAATAAGACATACGCATGTTGGCCAACTCACTATTGTAGGATTCTGTTTAAAGGTTACATAATATGTTGTCTCGTTTCTTTCAAATATTGGGAAATGCAAGATTGGAAAAGGACAGGAAATGCAAGAACTTGGACAGAAACAAATAGGACTAATCTGGTTCATCAAAATCCAGAGGCTAGCAGTCTGTAATGATCAAATTCCAATATCCATTTGGGCAGCATTTGGGTGGCAGCAGTCGGAAGTAATTCTTTTGCTTTTGAAAACACAAATTATAGCACAGGAAAAAATGAATAAGACAAGCTAATTGTTGCTTGCTGAAGGGAAGTCCTTGAATTTGTTTTGCACCCTGGAAAACAAAGTGAAGTGTGTCATTTAGTTGGCATTTTGGAAACACAAAAGGAGTATTGATGGCTTGTTTGGTTATCCAAATGGATCCGATATAATTTACATAGCATTGAGTGTACAAATCTATCATTCAAGAAGATGGTAATTATCACCACCAATGAGAGTAAATATTTATTATTATTATTTTAAAAAATGGAAATGAAAAATAAAAAATGTTTCATATATTTCTAAAAATTAATCTCATAACATTAATTATGGTAATGGCTGTGACTTCAAAATCATTATTACATATAAGAATAAAAATCATTATTCAATTTGGACCGGATTGCCCTGACTGAGGTGAACCAGAATAAAGGTCTGGTTGGCTATTTTGAGCATAGTAACAAAATTATCAAATGATTCCTAAATTTTTCAAATTAATCCCAGATGTTACATTAAAAAAAAAAAAAATCTAAATTTCTCCTACATATTTGAATAACTCTATAATTGTTCAAATAATATGAATATTACGAATAATACCTGAATTATTTTTTACATTCTCAAATTATTCCAAATTATTATGAAACGACACCATATTTTTCTTATTTAGTTTAATTCCATTGCTCTTTTTTACTCATATTCTTTTTAATATTTTTCTTTAATCATTCCTTTCCTTCTTCTTTTTTTTCCTGAATAATTATCCGATTACGAATCATTCTTAGAATGAATATTTCCCTAATCCCGAATTTATCAACACTACATTCTGAGCCTCTGCCCTAGGGCCCCAGGTCGGGCCCCAGGTCGCCCAGAGTTTGGGTTCAGACTAGCGCTGTAAATGAGCTGAGCCGCTCATTAAGGGCTCGCGAGACAGCTCGTTAAGAGCTCGGCTTGAGCTTAATCATTTAATAAATGAACTAAGCTCAAGCCCTAATCTTAAGCTCGTTTAGTAAACAAGCCGAGCTTGAGCATACCAAAGCTCGGCTCGATTAGGCTCGTGAACAAACTCGTTTAAGGCTCGATAAGAAGCTTGTTTAGGGGCTCGACAAGAAGCTTATTAGTGGGCTCATTTAAGGGTTCATGAGTGAGGGCATAATTGTCCCACTGTACATTTTTTATGTGAAAGAAATACTCATTCCCTAGTAAGCTAGTAGTAGATGCTTTTACTTATCTTAGTAAAGTTTTAGCATGAAAGAGATACTTCTTTTGTAGAATCTAATGGAAATATGATGGCATGGTAACTAGTTTTGAAGCATATATGATTATTATAATATGCTCCAAGCCCCTAAGCCTCCAACCAATAACTTTAGTTTTTTAAGTTTATTGCAACTTTTTATTTAATAGTACTGAAAACAATTATGGCCTTATGGAGTTTTGATTTTGGATTCTTTATGGTTCATGCTTAGATGATGTTTCTTATTGTCGATTTCTTGATTTATGCTTGGAATGGTGATTCTAAACCACTTATCAAAAAAATAATAATAATAATTATAAAAAAATTAAAAAAAATCTTAAATGAGCCAAAGCTCGAGCTCGGCTCGAGTTCGAATGTTTTCTAACGAGCCAAGCTTAAGCTTAAAATCTAGGCTGGTTAAAAAGCTCGGCTCGTTTACTAATGAACAAACTTTTTAACGAACCAAGCTGAGCACTCCAAAGCTCGGCTCGGCCCGGCTCGTTTGCAGGCCCAGTTCAGACCCTTGAAGAGCCTCAAACGGTCGGTTTCTTTCTCCTCACCCAAACGTGGGAAAACGGAGGGAGATGATGATTCCCGCCATTTCTCTCTCAACATACAGAACCGTTAAACCTAACCCAACGGTCACTTCATGTTCTCATCTTCCCAAACCCAAACCTCTCACTTCCTCCACCGCCACCTTCAAATCTCTCTCCAAATCCGGCAAATTAGACGAGGCTCTTCGCTTGATCGAATCCTCACCTTCAAAATCTTCGACAACCGAGAACGATCTCGAGGCTTATTCCCTTTTCCTCCACGCCTGTATTTCTAGAAAATCCTTAGAACATGGACAAAGATTATACCTCAAACTACTTCTCTCTAGAGATAGAGGGAATCAAAACCTTCTCGACAAACCCACCTTGAAAAGCAAGCTCATTACGCTATACTCTGTCTGTGGCCGTGTCGATGAGGCACGGCGCATTTTCGATGATGGCTTTGAAACCGGCCGTGTGCCCGAATCAGTGTGGGTGGCGATGGCTATTGGGTATTCGAGAAATGGGTATTTGAAAGAAGCTTTGCTTCTTTATCGCCAGATGTTATGTGGGTTTGTTCAACCGGGTAATTTTTCGTTTTCGATGGCGCTCAAGGCGTGCTCGGATATGTTGGATTTTTGGGTCGGTAAAGCGATACATGCCCAGATAATGAAGTCTAATGAAGAGCCAGATCAAGTGGTGAACAACGCTCTTGTTAGGTTGTATTCAGAGTGTGGGTGTTTCGAGGAGGTACTCCGGGTGCTCGAAGGAATGCCTCATTGGAATGTTGTCTCTTGGAACTCATTGATTGGTGGTTTCGTTCGGCGAGATAAGGTATTCGAGTCACTCTCCACTTTTAGGAGGATGCAAGGAGAGGGGATGGGATTCAGTTGGGTTACTTTGACAACTATTTTACCAGTCTGTGCTCGATTAACAGCACTTGTCAGCGGAAAAGAGATACATGCCCAGATTGTAAAGTCGACCGCAAAACCAGATGTCCCAGTACTAAACTCGCTAATGGACATGTATGCAAAATGTGGAGCAATGGAATATTGTAGGAGAGTGTTTGAAGGAATGCAGATTAAAGATTTAACATCGTGGAATACCATGCTCACAGGGTATGCAATCAATGGGTGTATGACAGAAGCAATGGAGTTTTTTGATGAGATGGTTGATTCTGGGTACAGTCCTGATGGGGTCACTTTTATTGCGTTGTTGTCAGGTTGTAGTCATGCAGGGCTACCACATGATGGGATGAGAGTGTTTGATAGAATGGAAAAGGATTACGGTGTCTTGCCAAATTTGGAGCATTATGCTTGCTTGGTTGATATCTTAGGTAGAGCTGGGAGAATCAAGGAGGCGTTAGAGGTAGTGAGAAACATGCCTATCAAGCCAAGTGGGAGCATATGGGGTTCGTTACTCAACTCATGCCGGCTCTATGGTGAAATTTCTCTTGCAGAGGTTATCGCAAAGTGCTTGTTTGAGCTCGAGCCAAAGAATCCTGGGAATTATGTAATGCTTTCAAACATTTATGCAAATGCAGGGATGTGGGAGGGCGTTAAGATGGTTAGGGAGATGATGGAAACAAGGGGAATCAAGAAAGAGGCTGGATGCAGTTGGATACAAATCAAGAACAGAATTCACACTTTTGTGGCAGGTGGGGGTATTGAATTTTGTAGTTCAGCAGAGTATAAGAAAGTCTGGAGTGAGTTGATGGAAGCTATGGAAGAAGTGGGATATGTCCCCAATACAGGTGTTGTGCTTCATGATGTAGAAGAAGAAATGAAGGAAATGTGGGTCTGTGGGCATAGTGAGCGACTTGCAACTATTTTTGCACTTGTCCACACTGCACCCAGAATGCCAATTAGGATTACAAAGAATCTTCGTGTTTGCATAGATTGTCATTCTTGGATGAAGATTGTTTCAAGAGTTACAAAGAGAGTGATTGTTTTGAGAGATACAAATCGATTTCACCATTTTGAGAAAGGGGCATGCTCTTGTAAGGATTACTGGTGATGTCACCATTGTAGCAATGACCAATTCTTCCAGTTCTTTGTCATGTTAAAGTCGTCCTAATTCTAAACCAACTATAATAAGTTTTTTCTAAAAATCTGCCCGTAAGTGATTTGGTTTGATATGTAACTAGCGCAAAAGGATATATCTAATGCAACCTCAATTGTGGAGAAGTTAAAGATAGATGATAGAGGATAGAGGTAAAGGAGATTTTGAAAAATCTAGCAAATATTCTATTTCTTTGGTCTGCAAATTGTTTGCATGATGTTTCCTTTTAAAGTTGCTTGGCTAACCGAAAGGCAGATTTCTTGGCCAAAAGAGGAGCTTGCCTTGGAGAGCTTTAGAGGACATTTCCATCCGTGTTGATTTTTTATTTTATTTTTATTAATTGTTGCTGCTTTCCCCTTTTTCACTCTTTCTTGCATTATTTTGTAGGACTACTAGGCCCATCTCATATACCTTGCTCTTCCTTCTCTATATACAATGTTAGGTTCCACAAAGATAATTTTTTCAAAAAACGGATAAGTATATGCAAGTTATAAGTTCTTAAAAAATTAGAACACTAAAAAATCAAGTTAATTACGTAGGGTACCCTTAATAACAAAAAAGTTAGTGACCTTTGTAATAATAAGGGTAAATTAGGGATTTAAAAAACAAAACAAAAACAAAAAAAAAAAAACCAAAAACTAAAAGTGACTAATTGTTAAATAAGTTTCACCTCATTGATTAATCGAGTAACAAAAACTCTTGTTTGACTAATTGCCAATATTTTATCTAATTATGGACTAATCGCCAATTTACCCTCCTTTTTTTTTTTTTTTAATAAATGTTTTCTGGTTCAGGTTTCCTCTAATTACAGCATGCATGTGCTTAAAGGAATTTTTTACGGTCTTAAAATGATCAATTTACTCACATTTTCATTCAGAGTGCATGTAGAAGTACTTTGCTGCAGCTCACTTGTGTAGCAGTGAAGTAGGCCTAAGACGTAATCTGTTGCTTTGTCTCTTTTCAAGTATTGGGAAACACTATAATTAAAGAGGACAGGAAAAGCAAGTTTGGAAAGAAACATATAAGACCAATCTGGTTTGTCAAAATCGCAAAAGCTACTTGCAGCCTTGATAATCAAATTCTTTACCAATTTTGGCTGCATTTTGGAAGTGGTTAAATTGCTTTCAAAACAAAAAAAATTAAACCATCAAGTCTAAATTGAAGTTTTTTCAGAAGAGAAGTACCTCAATTTGTTGCATAGACCACAAAACAAATTGGAAGTGCGACATGATTAGCATCTTGGAAGTACTTAAGAAGCATATTGAATAAACTAGTCCAAGTTCTCGCCTACAATTTTCAAACCCAGATTGTGCAGATAAGTCTCTTCCTCCATCCTCTTTAAAATAAAAATAAAAGTAAAAATAAAATCTACTACACATAAAATCTACTACACAAGCATGGAACAAGACTCTCCAACATCTTCAGGCATGCATTGCACTTTATCATTCATTTCAACAAACAGGAACACTATATAACTTCAATTAGCATGGCTATACCTGCCTGCTCAATTCAGGATAGGCTGCTGGCCAGTAGTTCAATTTGCCCAAGGATCTCAACCACCCTTTCTTCAGAAGTTAACCAAAAAAAAAAAAAAAAATACACTAAAGCTCAGGTGTTCAACAGTTAGCTAGTTTAGTGAATCAACCTTTTTTCGCTTTATTTCTTCTTCCTTCTTCCCATTTTTTTTTTTTTTTTGGGGTTGGGAAAGAAGGGTGGGAAGGGAAAGTTGTTTCACCATTACATACTGCACTGAAAATAGTTGAACAGATAATGGTCCTGTCATCATCATTCTTTTCTTCCTTTCTAGTAAACAAAAGCTGTTCAACAAATTTAACCTCCGACTGGTTGCACATTAGGCTCAGAGTCTCATATCTCAAAACCCTTAAAAAGTGTTCACAATCATATCTCAATGAAGAAATGAATGATTTACAATCACCAAGTGAGTATGCAAGCTATGTTGAAGCAGAAACTATGCCAGCTCCTGCTTCATGACTAGCTTATATTTCGTCTTCCTCAAAAGGATCTCGTTCAGGATAGTCACCAACCTGGAAAATTATTAGAATGTAATAACACAAAAAGCCACTAAGAAATCAAGCAACATGATATAATAAGACCACTGAGATGAGAACTCCTCATATTTAATAAACAGGAAACACCGTTTAATTGTGGACAATGAAAGCATCTACATTGAACATAATGAGACTTAAGAGGACAATAGTCGTTTGCTCTAGGTGTTTGTCCAACCACCATTTAAAAAAATAAAAAATAAAAAATAAAGGGTTTCCCACTATGTGGCCTAGAAATTCAAAATAAATAATACAAGAGAAAAAATTAATTACATATACATTAGCATATAGACCAATGGAGAACAGAACCATTTTCTTGCAGATAGTTTTTTATCGACTCATTTAAGACCTGGCTGTCCCTTTGGGGACATCTGATAAAAGACCTGGCTATATAATTTTATCAAAATTCACTTATACCATCTTAGTCGATCTATGCACAATTCTTTCATATTCCTAGGATTTGGCAGAGTAGCACACTACATAAAAAGTGAGAACCCCACCGAATCAGGTCTTATGGTCAACATCCTGTGGTGACTATTCTCAAGGAACATAGATTGAGCTAGTAAGAGCTAATAGATTTAATCATAACTAATTCTACCAGTTTAATCTATCACCCACAGCAGGTGCATATCTTATTCCTTCTGGATAAGCAGTTGAAGGTATAGCTAACACTATTGAGAAAAAGGAAAGGGATCAAAATAATAAGAAGAAACCAAATTTAAAGGGCTGAGATTTCAAGATAAGACAGAAGAATAAGTGAGAAATGAGAGAGAGCTCACACTCTTTCCATTTTACTCAAACGATAGGGGTTTGACTAGAACACACATAATTAAGTACAGAATATGACATAAAGACCAAATATAGGTGACATTCATAGTATTCCCAAACCCTCCCTAATCCTATCAAGTTGGCACATGTATAACCATGGACTTAAAAATCGCGATATATCGACGATATATCGCGATATTTCGCCATATCGGAGGGTAACGATACGATATATTGTTGCGAAATTGAAAAATTTTCAAAAAACAAAATATCGAACGATATCAGTGATATATCGAAAATATATCGAAGATATCGCTGATATCGAAGATATATCACTGATATCGTTCAAGATATCGACACTGCCATGTTTAAATGCCCTTTTGCTGATTTCTGGTGAAACTTTTACACATTAGAATAGGTTAGGATTCACATATATATATGTACATTTTACTATGCTTATTATTTCACATAATTTAAAATATTATTTCAAACCAATGGCCTTTGGTCTAATAGCACTCCATATTTAAATTTTACAAAAATCTATTTCAATGTTATATAACATCTAAATGTTGAATTTGCAAAATTTTCTATTTTTTATTTACTTAGCGCGGTATATTTTTTATACCCTATGCAACACATACTTGTATTATACATATTTAAATTGCAATATTTTGATGCTAGATTGTGTATTAGAGTTTAAATCATTGTTTCCCAGAGTTTCAATAAAAATATCCATATTTAACTCATAATATCCACTATATCTTTAAAACGATATCGATATTGTCGATATATCCAACGATATATCCGATATATCCACATTTTTGGACCCTCGATATATCCATCAATATCGATATTAAAGTCCTTGTGTATAACATATAATCCCAATTTGCCCCAAATATCATGTATTAGTAAACTAATGACTTCTTGTGTCAAGCAAGTTGATCTCAATCTTCCCATAAGGTTACAGTTGTCAAATAAACCAAAATACTTGGGAAAGCTTGAGTTCATTCACCAAACTATATTTTAAAAAGATAAACTCCAACTTTTGAGCTCAGTGTGATTCCTAATCCCCCAGTTCCTTGGCAAGGTGTTGCATGCATGCTGCATCAGGGAAATTTTTTTTTTGTTTTTTTGGGGGTTCAATGGGAGGGGTTCAAACCCCTGACCTATGCTACTCCTACCCTTTACCCCACCCTCCCAGGTCCACTGAAGGAAACCGAGAGATTAGGGTACTGGAGAGGATCCCGAGTCTCAATGGATGGCATTAATCTGTATGATTCTCCACATATACATGAAAAATGAGAACCATCATCCTGCAAAAGTTTCAATATTAAATGACAACCAAAACATGATTGCAAACAAACCTTTACTTTGTCTGGCCTGACCAGAGCACCATGAAGGGGAGGACAATCAAAGAGACGTGTTCCTTTAACCCTGCAACATTACAAAGAGATATTATAACTAATTAATAAGTGCATCACACCCACAATCTACAAAGGGAAAGAGAAAATTAGATTTCACTATGCCTAATACAAGCAAAAGCTCCTATTAAAAAAAAAAAAAAAAAAGCAAAAGCCAAAGGAAGCATCCATTGAGCATAAGTAGCAAAATCCCTTTATTAAAATTTGGTCCAAAGGACTCAATGAGTAATAGTCAAGTGATGAAACTAAAGATTGGAGACCAACTCTTACACATCAGCATGACATAAGACTGTAAGTGCAATCTTTTGGAGAGATAAAGAGTCCTGTGGTGCAATAAAATTAGAAATTAATTTTGACAGGCCACGGACTCATATGGTATTCCTTCTCTTTATTAATAAATCTTTGTTGCTGATTAAAAAAAAAAGTGTCAATTCATGTTCAGGGAGGAAGACTAGAAATCCAAAATTTCTGCATTAAGAAAATTGAATCAAAAGGTCAATAATAAAGTTGAGAAGATTGAATTCAATCTATGGTCAAATATATATTTGACAAAACTAAATTCAACTTCTTCCTGATATATCTAATAAAATCTCGTGTTTATATTTCATCGGTAAAATAATAACAATAATTATAATCATAAATTAAATTAAAGAACACTTAGAAAGGTCTCTGGAAGCAAAAATGGAACACCACATTGTGGCTTTAGATGAGGGATGGTAAAGTTATAGTCTTATGTTTGTTCTATAATTGATCAAGGGCACACGTTTGTCCATTTTACCACATTTGTTTGATATACAAAAGAGGATGTTGGAGATAATGTTATTTTTATGTTCTTTTAGTATTATTGGTAGATACAAGGATATTACTGTCATTGTTCTCCTTGTAATATAAATAAAAAGGGTATTTAGATGCTGACATCATCACCTAATATCATGAGGATGGGCACGAACCGGTAGGGGCATTTCCCTATGCTCTATTCTCCTGTAAAACTTCAACATAATCAGAGTTCGTTTGGTAGGATTTTTTTTTCTCTGATCTTTCCAAATTAGAAAATTGGGGAATAAGGAATCAAGGAATTTCAGCTCTTTTAAGGCCTTGGTTTGCATGAGTTACAATATAACAGTGCGGATTCACTAGAGCAATTCTTCAATGAAAAAAAAATGAAGGAAAAAATGAAGTTTTAAGGGCTTAAATCCCTGCTTCAGATTAGATAATACTATTCATGCATAAGTGATAACTACCTCCAAACTCCTGAGGCTCAGTTTTAAATCTTTCTAGAGATGTTACTGAGTTATTCTAATTCAATTAGGAGTCGGATTGCCTTCACCTTTCCTTTTTTTGGCGCATCTTTTATGTTATAAAGTGAAGTCAAAATCTAGGCAATCGTCATCGGGTGTCTCTTGTTGAAGCAAACCAAATTTATGCCCCGAATGAGACCCTCCCTAGCAGATCACAACAATAAACGTATGCTTGCATATTTGTCCATAGCTCAAATCGGATATGTAATTATTGGAATAATTGTTGGAGACTCAAATGGTGGACATGCAAAAATGATAACTTATATGCTGTTCTATAGGATTGTTGATACTTGCATGATTCTAAGCATGCGTAGGTTCTCTAAAGTGCTGCAAATCCTTGCGTCTAAGACTTAAGGAAAGAAGGATTCTAGTAATGAGTAGTGGAAAGGAATTGGGAAGTCTTGATAGCCCTTCCACTACTAACTTAGTGTCTACTGACAAGTAGATTGGATAGCACTAACTATAGATATGATGCCGGAAATCTAGGAAGCACGGATACTCCAAAACCCCTCTCGAATCAGTATCGGATACCGATACGCCTCCGATACGTCCCAATACGTATCCGATATGTTTCGAACGTATCGGAACAATGTCACAACATCAGATACGTCCCGATACACCAAGGATACGGCGGGATACGGTTGGGGTCATTTCGCAATTATTATTTTAAAAAATGGGGGCTTAAATGAGATTTTTAAAAAGCATCAAGGTCAAAATTTAAAACAAAAAATCAGTACAACCACCATACCTCTCGAGCACAGCGCTAGGCATTCAGAGTAGAGACTTGAGACCCAGCATCACTTTAAAGTCAGAAGAAACCTTTCTTCTCTGTCGATTTTGCTTCTAAAGAGTAGAAACCCATTCTTGCTTTGAGATGATGTTGCCAAAGGGTTGAAACCCATTCTTGTAGTGCGATAATGCTGCCGAAGGGTCGAAACCCATCTCGCCTTGCTCGATTCCTCTTGTCGAAGCGTTAGAAACCCATTCTTCTCTGTCGATTTTGCTTCCAAAGGGTAGAAACCCATTTTTGTTGTGCAACGATGCTGTGAAAGGGTAGAAACCCATTCTTGCTGTGCGACGATGCTGCTGAAGGGTCGAAACCCATCTCGCGTTGCTCGACACTGCTGTTGAAGGGTTAGAAACCCATTCCTTCTGCTGTGATATCTCGATTCTAAAGGGTTTCTCATCCCTTCGTCTCTCTTGCTCACTTCTAGGGTTTCAGTCCTCTCTTTCGAAGGTGTTGGGATTGTCAAGGCTTTTAGGTCATTTCTCGAAGGTGTTACGATCATCAAGCTTGAGACTAGAAGACCATTTCTACTCTGTGCTCTTTGAGGTTCAGTTCTCTCTCTTTTTCTACTTTCTTCCATGTGCTATTCTAATAGTTTGGACTATCTTTATCGTCGGCTCAAGAGGAGTTGCTGTTATAAAGGTGAGTTGTTGGTTCTTTTAGGGGTTTTTTTTTATTTTTTATTTATTTTTCATTTTTAATATTATCTATTTATCTCTAATGTTGATGGTCCTACACTCCTACAAAATAAGTATGCCGTGTTTTTTTTTTAGATGGGATAAATAGGCCATATTTTTATAGTAGTGATTAATTGATAATTAATGATTTAATGATGCTATATTGATATGTGAATATGTAATACATAAATGTTGGTTACATCTTTGTATTTGTGGCTCTATTATAATGTTGTATTGTGTGCAAAATAAATTCATATTATCATATATCTTGATTTTGATTTAATTTCTTTTTTAATTTGATTTTTGTAATTTATATTGTTGGTGGATTTTATTAATAGTTATTCATTATAGGTGAGTGACTTTGGGTTCGAGAAGTATGAGTTCTAGTGGTGCAAGTGCTCTTACTAGTGACCAAGATGATACCAAGCCTCTGTGGAAATATGTTAAAAGCTTAGAAAAGTTGGGTAGAGGCTAAGAAGCACAGATGCGAATACGGATACAGGATTCGATACGATACGGATATGCCAATTCGGCATTTCTAAAAAAATGTAGGATACGATACGGTGGGGATATGTTAATAAATAAATATTTTAATATTTACATTTAGTCTAAAACATCAATAATAAACATAAAAAATAAAAAAATAAAAGTTTTAAAGCATATATGAAGTTAATTAATATGCAAAAAAAAAAAAGACCAAATAACAGTGTTACACATCTACACTCCATAGTTATCAACCATGTCCATCATTACAAATTACAAAATGACATCAACTGATCAACATTACAAAATAACCATTTAGTCATCTATGATATAATAGAAATGAAAGATGGACATCAATACATCATCAATAATGTCTATCTCTCGTTTCTACCAAAAAAACCAACTCTAAGTTCAACTCCCCAACAAAAAACAAAAAAAAAAAAGAGAAGAAGAGAGTGTTTTCAACTTTAAACTTTTTTCTTTGATAAGGATTAAAAAAAAAAAAAGAGAGAGTGTTTTCAACTTTAGACTTTAAAGTGGCCCAACTCTAACAACTCAACAAGTAATAACATCATCATCATCATCATCGTCGCCTTCATTGGTAAAAAGCACGGCCTCCATATCTAGTTCATCAAGTGAGAGATTTGCAATCTCAAGTATCCTAGCCCCTTCCCATGAATCAAAAGCATCTCTTCCAACATCCCACATCTTGCTTGGTCCTCGCAAATAATTCTCAATCTTCTTTGATAGAAGACGAAAATTAGTATGCACAAATACTAAATCTTCAGCACGTTGCGGTTTTATCTTGTTCCTCTTAATTGAATGGATAAAGGCGTAGGTACTCCAATTCCTTTCACAAAATGATGATGAACAAGGTTGCCCAAGTAGCTTTAAAGCTATATTTTAAAGCAATGGTGCAACAACCCCATAAACCATCCACCAAGCCTTTGAATCCAAAAATCCTCTATTATGTAAGCAATCAAAGGAAGAAAACCCCTCACCAGCTCCCGAGAATCGAGCATACTCAAGAATTGCCATTCTCCATTCCTCTGCATTTGGAAAGTATCTTTTCAAACATTTATTTCTCTCCTCTTGCATTTCCAAATCCTTTGTAGAGGAACCCGATTTGGGGCGTCATTAAGCCACTTTTCACTATAATAGCTAGAAATTATAAAACAATAATTAAGTTTATTCACAATTAAAGAAAATCAAAACTAAAAAGAATAATTGAATAAAGTATGTTACATTAAATTTCAAAGTTACCTAGGATTTAGTGAATGTTCCAAGCAATGAAATGGTGTGCTATATTTGTTCTACTGATCCACAAGTATTGCATATACGACCGAATAAAAGGTTGATTCCTCATATTCCTCTTTCTCTTCATGTTGGTAAATGGTCTTCTTTATATTTTTAATCATTGAATCCCACATATCATAAACCAAATGAAGAGCGGACTTATCAGTATCGGCATACCGTAACATGTCATAGATAGGTCCCGTGAAGGAGAGTATGTACTCAATCTTTCCCCACCAAACATCACTCAACACTTTTTCCTTCACAAATGTTGTTTTCCCAACATCATCCTCTCTATAAGATGACCACCGGTCACTAATGACCATTGCTTGGAGACCGTGCTTTATGAGTTTGAATCTTCTAAGCATAATAATCACCGAAGCAAAGCGTGTTTCGACAACAGCAAGTAACTTTAAAATCACAAATTCATTGAAAATTGCCAACCGCATTGGTGATTTATAATTAAGTTCTTTATCACAATGGCATCCCCAGAAACCTCAGTAATCCAATGACATTCAACATATGTAGCCTCATTTTTTTTAGAATCTACAGTTGCACAAATATTCCTAAGAGCGAGGTTTAGAGTATAAACCACACATGGGGTCCAAAAAACATAAGGATATTAGCTCTCAATAAGCATCCCTGCAGACTTGCACATTGGGATATTGTCAGTTATCACTTGCACCACATTTTGGATTGCAACTTCTGCAATTGTGTCTTTAATCAAACCGGTAATATAAAACTTGTCTTTATATTCACCCTCACAATTGATAGCTTTTAAGAAAACAGAGCCACTTTCTGTCATGGCCATAAAATTTATTAGTGGCCTTCTCTGTGCATCAGATCATCTATCAGTGACAATGCTTATCCCTTTTTCCTTCCACGTGCCCTTTATTGGCTCCAACAAGTTTTCAATATTAACCCTTTGTTTTTTGAGTAGTGTTGTCCTCAATGCATAGTAAACTCGAGGAACAAAACCACAAATCATGTTATTTGCAGCAAAAGTGTATGAACTAACATAATATGGATTTCTAGCCAAATGAAAAGGCAAGCCAGATGAATAGAACATCCCAAAAATTTCACCTTTTAATTGGTCTCAAGTCTCCATATTAAAAGCTTTCTCCAAGGGGGAATTTCCTGAAGCCTTCCTTTTCTTTGGCTCAAAACCCTCCTTCCTCAACCCCAAACCCGCATTTGAAAAAAGGATTCTTGGATGTTGCTAGAGGAAGAAGGTAAAGGGACTTGGATGGGTTTCGACCACATATCAGCTTCATCTATATCCTTTTGCATTTCCGCAAGTTGTGTAAATGTTACCTTGGGGCATACTTTTATTCCTTTTTTTATACGAGGAGGAACCCGCCGAATTTATCGCCAAGATCAACTCCTAGCTTAGTCGACCGGTAAACCTCCACGGGTATATGCATCGCATGCTCAATACATGTGCCAGGTAAGTCACAAGGCTTACGCCTTGGGCATGTGGCTCGTGGGACTCGAAAGTAGGACCTTGGAATCGATACCTAGCACTCTAACCATCTAAGCTAACCCCACAGGTTAGCATACTTTTATTCCTTGATCACAATTTCTCATTAAATGAGCTTTTACTCTATAGTATGATCCCATAAAAGTCCCTTGACAAAAATTACATTGAAATCTTGTGTTTTCACCCCCTCCACCCAACTTTTCTAAGCTTTTAACATATTTCCACAAAGGCTTGGTATCATCTTGGTCACTAGTAGGAGCACTTGCACCACTAGAACTCATACTTCCCGAACCCAAAGTCATTCACCTATAATGAATAACTATTAATAAAATCCACCAACAATATAAATTAAAAAAAAATCATATTAAAAAAGAAATTAAATCAAAATCAAGATATATGATAATATGACTTTATTTTGTACACAATACAATATTACAATAGAGCCACAAATACAAAGATTTAACCAATATTTATGTATCACATATTCACATATCAATATAACATCATTAAATCATTAATTGTCAATTAATCACTACTATAAAAACATGGCCTATTTATCCCAAAAAAAAAATAAAAAAAATAACAAGGCATACTTATTTCGTAGGAGTGTAGGACCATCAATATGAAATAAATAGATAATATAAAAATAAATAAAATAATAATAATAATAATAATAAATAAATAAATAAACCTAAAAAAACCAACAACTGACCTTTATAGTAGCAAGTCAGCAACTCCTCCTAAGCCGACGGTAGAGAGAGTCCAACTCATTAGAATAGCACATGGAAGGAGGTAGAAGAAGAGAGAAAATTGAACCTCAAAGAGCACAAAGTAGAAAATGGACTTCTACTCTCGAGCCTGATGATCGCAACACCTTCGAGAGATGACCCAAAGGCCTTGACGATCCCAACACCTTCAAAAGAGAGGACTGATACTCTAGAAGTGAGCGAGAGAAACGAAGGGATGAGGGACGAGAAACCCTTCAGAATCGAGACATCACAGTAGAAGGAATGGGTTTCTAACCCTTCAATAGCAGTATCGAGCAACGCGAGATGGGTTTCGACCCCTTGGTGGCATCATCGCACAACAAGAATGGGTTTCTACCCTTTCGCAGCATCGTCACACAGTAAAAATGGGTTTCTACCCTTTGGAAGAAAAATCGACAGAGAAGAATGGGTTTCTAACCCTTTGACAACAGGAATTGAGCAAGGCAAGATGGTTTTCGACCCTTCGGCAGCGTTATCGCATGGCAAGAATGGGTTTCAACCCTTTCACAGCTTCATCTCAAAGCAAGAATGGGTTTCTTCTCCTTGGAAGCAAAATCGATTGAGAAGAAAGCTTTCTTCTGACTGTGAAGGTACGTTGGGTCTCAAGTCTGAATGCCTAGCACTGTGCTCGAGAGGTATAGTGGTTGTATAGATTTTTTATTTTAAATTTTAACCCTGTTGCTTTTTGAAAATCTCATTTAAGCCCCTATTTTTTTAAATAATAATTGCAAAATGACCCCAACCGTATCCCAGCCGTATCTGTGCATTATCCCAGCCGTATCGGGACATATCCGATGCCGTGACACTGTTCCGATACATACGAAACGTATCGGACACGTATCAAGGCATATCGGTATCCGATACGGATTCGAGAGGGGTTTTGGAGTATCCGTGTTTCCTAGGGTGGATGGGCTGGAAACATAAGATTTCAATGTAATTTTTGTCAAGTGACTTTTACGGGATCATACTATCAATTAAAAGCTCATTTAATGAGAAATGGTGATCAAGGAATAAAAGTATGCCCCAAAGTGACATTTACACAACTTGCAAAAATGCAAAAGGCTATAGATGAAGCTGATATGCGGTTGAAACCCATCCAAGTCCCTTTACCTTCTTCCTCTAGCAACACCCAAGAATCATTTTTTGTAAATGCGGGTTTGGGGTTGAGGAAGGAGGGTTTTGAGCCAAAGAAAAGGAAGGCTTCGGGAAATTCTCCATTGGAGAAAGCTTTTAATCTTGAGACTCAAGACCAATTAAAAGATGAAATTTCTATGATGATCTATTCATCCGGCTTGCCTTTTCATTTGGCTAGAAATCCATATTATCTTAGTTCATACACTTTTGCTGCTAACAACATGATTTGTGATTTTGTTCCTTCGAGTTACAATGCACTGAGGACAACACTACTCAAAAAAGAAAGGGCTAATATTAAAAAATTGTTGGGGCCAATAAAGGACACGTGGAAGGAAAAAAGGATAAGCATTGTTACTGATGGATGGTCTGATGCACAGATGCACAGAGGAGGCCACTAATAAATTTTATGGCCGTGACAGAAAGTGGCCCTATTTTCTTAAAAGATATCAATTGTGAGGGCAAATATAAAGACAAGTTTTATATTGCCGGTTTGATTAAAGATACAATTGCCGAAGTTGGACCCCAAAATGTGGTGCAAGTGATAACTGACAATGCCCCAGTGTGCAAGTCTGCAGGGATGTTTATTGAGAGCTAATATCCTCATGTTTTTTGGACCCTATGTGTGGTTCATATTCTACACCTCGCCCTAAGGAATATTTGTGCAGCTGTAAATTCTCAAAAAAATGAGGCTACATATGTTGAATGTTATTGGATTACTGAAGTTTCTAGGGATGCCATTGTAATAAAGAACTTTATTATGAACCACCAAATGCGGTTGGCAATTTTCAATGAATTTGTGACTTTAAAGTTACTTGCGATTGCTGAAACACGCTTTGTTTCGGTGATTATTATGCTTAGAAGATTCAAACTCATAAAGAATGGTCTCCAAGCAATGGTCATTAGTGACCGGTGGTTATTTTATAGAAAGGATGATGTTGGGAAAGCAACATTTGTGAAAGAAAAAGTGTTGAGTGATGTTAGGTGGGGAAAGATTGAGTACATACTCTCCTTCACGGGACCATCTATGACATGTTACGGTATGCCAATACCGATAAACCCGCTCTTTATTTGATTTATAATATGTGGGATTCAATGATTGAAAATGTAAAAAAGGCCATTTACCAACATGAAGGGAAGGAGGAATATGAGGAATCAACCTTTTATTTGGTGGTGCATGCAATACTTGTGGATTGGTGGAACAAATATAGCACACCACTTCATTGCTTGGCACATTCACTAAATCCTAAGTAACTTTGAAATTTAATATAACATACTTTATTCAATTATTTTTTTTAGTTTTGATTTTCTTTAATTGTGAACAAACTTAATTATAGTTTTCTAATTTCTAGGTATTATAGTGAAAAGTGGCTTAATGAGGCCCCAAATCGTGTTCTTCCACATAAGGATTTGGAAATTCAAGAGGAGAGGAATAAATGTTTGAAAAGATACTTTCCAAATGCAAAAGAACAGAGAATGGCAATTCTTGAGTATGTTCAATTCTCGGGAGCTTGTGAGGGGTTTTCTTCCTTTGATCGCTTACTTGATAGAGGAGTCTTGGATTCAAAGGCTTGGTGGATGGTTTATGGAGCTGCTACACCATTGCTTTAAAATATAGCTTTAAAGCTACTTGGGCAACCTTGTCCATCATCATGTTGTGAGAGGAATTGGAGTACCTACGCCTTTATCCATTCAATTAAGAGGAACAAGATACAACCACAACATGCTGAAGATTTAGTATTTGTGCATACTAATCTTCGTCTTCTATAAAAGAAGATTGAGAATTATTTGCGAGGACCAAGCAAGATGTGAGATGTTAGAGGAGATGCTTTTGATTCATTGGAAGGTGCTGGGATACTTGCAAATCTCTTACTTGATAAACCAGATATGGAGGCCATGCTTTTTACCGATGAAGGCGATGATGATGATGATGATGTTATTATTTGTTGAGTTGTTAGAGTTGGGCCACCTTAAAGTTTAAAGTTGAAAACAATATTTCTTTTCTTTTTTCTTTTTTTTTTTGTGGGGAGTTGAACTTGGAGTTGGTTTTTTGGTAGAAACGAAAGATGGACATTATTGATGATGTATTGATGTCCATCTTTCCTATTATATCATAGATGACTAGATGGTTATTTTGTAATGTTGATGTCATTTTGTAATTTGTAATAATGGACATGGTTGATGACTATAGAGTATAGATGTGTAACACGTGTTATTTGGTCTTTCTTTTTTTTTGCATATTAATTGACTTCATATATGCTTTAAACCTTTTATTTTTTATGTTTATTATTGATGTTTTAGACTAAATTAAAATATCAAAATATTTATTTATTAACGTATCCCCGCTGTATCATATCCTACATTTTTTTAGAAATGTCGAATTGTCATATCCATATCGTATCAAATCCCGTATCCATATCCGTATCGTATCGAATCCTGTATCCGTATCCATGCTTCTTAGCCGGAAATAGACCGATTTTATATCACCCTTCTAGCAATGCCTCATTGCATAATATGAATTCCGGGGTGCAAGACAACTCTCTCTAAGGAACTTGGCAAAATAGCCCATAACTTCAAGAGAAGGGGTGCCTCCTCACAAAGGGGGTCGCAATGACCAAGACCGAGCGACTGTTTACCAAAAACACAACTCTCCATGAAGTCGTAAGACCATGTATGGGGGCTGAAATTCTTAAGTCATCTACTTCCCTTCGAATGATTCTCCTTAAAGGAGTGCCTTGGAACTCATAAAGGATTTACTTGTCTATATATTGTTCAATTTGATCTTTAAGGTCCCGACCTCACCTTGACAGTTATGCGACGATGCCTTACACAGTGCAACCTAACATTAGTGCCAGGTTCCTCTTCTTGAGACTGCCTTGGGATATTTGAGATGCCATGGCTCAAACTGTTTCAAAGGTGAGGAATACTTAGACATTTCAGTGAAAATAGGAAAATACACAAGATGGAGGATAAGCCACTAACGATTCGCTTTACCTCAATAAATAGAAGAGTTATCTGGAATACTGCGGCTCAAAGATATGACCTAAATTGATATTATTTAGTTTTAATGGTACTCAGATTGTCAATACATGACTTCAAATTTCAGCTGAGTGATTCTCATTCTTTTTCATTTAAAATAATCTTCTAATATGCCTCAACCCATATAGGTTTGTATGAAAGATATGCATCCATGTCAAGTTATCCCAAAACAACCCTCTCCATGAATACTTCAAATATTGGTCTTTATGCAGAACTATGGCCACTGAACAATGAAAAAAAAGTTTTGGGCCACCAAGCAAGAAGGTGCAGGTTTGAGGCTTGAGAGCGACCATTTTGTATTTAAAAACAAATGTTAGGACTATATACAGCTCACCCTCCTGGTCTCCTAAGACCCATCTTAGCAGGACCAACACTGTGTAATGGCATTTTTATGCTTAACAATATCATGGAAAAGTAATTACAACCACACACTATAAACAAGGGAAAACTAAAACCATATAACATTTCTTTTGATAAATATAAATTTACTTCATTTATATATATACTCCCTCTGTCCCACAAAGATGGGCCATTTTTGCTACTTTTTGTGTCCCAAAATGTTTGTCCATTTTGAAAAGTCAAATCATAATTTTTTGAACTTTCCTACCCTACCCTTTATAATTTCAATAATTACTCTCAACACAAATACAAAGTTAGTGAGGGTATTTTTGGAAAGATGGAGTCTAATAAATGATAAATCAAGGTAATGATGGCTTTTCTTAAACTGCATGTTTTGTCAAACTTGGCCTATCTTTGTGAGACGGAAGGAGTATATATTATGGCTTCTAGGGAACACCAAAAAAAAAAAAAAAAAGGTGAATTACGAGCTTACGTACATGCCATCATGTTTCCCCAAGGGTTCATCATATTGAACGCCAACCCAAAAGCCAGGTGCGATAGATTCTGCTCGGCCCACAAATTTGATGACACCTCTTTTCTCCCCCGGTTCAACTTCACATCTATCTCCCACCTTAATTAATTTTTTTAATAAACAAAAATAATAGCAATCACAATAATGTTTCATAAAGAACTAGACAAGACAAAAGAGAAGCCATCAAATGTCATATGTGATGTAAGAAAAGCAACTGATGGTAAAGAATGTTTCACTCCTATGCGAAACTAAGCGAAATATAAGCATAATGATTAAGTGCATATATATATATATATATATAGATATATATATATATGTACGTATGTATGTATATATATATGTATGTATGTATGTATACACAACCCCAAGGGATAGCTCAATTGGCAAGGGACAGAAAGTGACGGTCCTAAGTTCAACTCTTGATAAACTTACCCACACAAGATTTCATGGTTCTCATGGGCCTTGAACTCACTTGATTCATATTAGTTGTGGGGTCTTATATGGGCCCGGGGTTTGCTTACATATATTCACAAACACAATTTTTCTACTCTAAAATTTGAAACATAAATGGCGTGAATAAAAACATATAGACCTCCCATACGCTCAAGAGTATGTCAATTACACCTTACAAGTAAACCCACATCCTAACCGTGATAACAGCAACAATTTGGCAGAAACACTATCACTTTAGGAAAGACAGTCCATATTACTTAATCACACAAAGAAATGTTAATTGCTTTTAAGGTAGTGGGCCAAAATTCTTTCCCAATTGGAGATTGGTATATGTGCACACAGGGGCAGAGTAGGCAATATTATAAAGAAACCACCGCAAAACAGTTTCACAGAACATGTTTACTCTTTTATAAGACTCGCAGTATGAGTAAGATGCGCTTTTCTCTCCTCATCCTTCTTACCAAGGTTGTTTATATTTCTCAACAATTTGAAGACGAGATGTTAGGTTCTTGAGTCTAACGGCCATCTTTCTGGTCAAACCTCCTTTAAGTTGTTGATTTCTCGCCTATCAAAAAAATTCGTTGATTTCTCATTCCCAAATTGATTCCTTTACATTTTCTTTCAATCTCGTTTGGCATTAGACCACACCCCAAAAGGTGAAGACCTTATCTTGGACAATAGCTTATGATAAAACAAACACCTTTGGTATGCTTTAAAAGAGGACGCTGCATAAAGCTCTTTCTCCTATTATACGTGTGTTGCATTGCGCCGCTAGTGAAATGATGGGTCAAGTATTCCTTCTTTGTCCCATCTTGCTTATGACTTTGAATAGATTGTTTGAATTGGCAGGCAACTTCTGGAGTTCACTTTGGCAAAGGAAGCTTCATTTCCCAGAAGGAGAGGTGTGGTGTTATGGAAGTGAGCCATTATGACAACTATTTGGTCTAACATGAATGCGAGCAGTTTTGAAGATAAAAGACATAAGGTTGTGACTCTATGGTATAATATTTAAATAACTGTGCTTCTACTTCAACAGAATTCCATGAGGTTTCTCTATCCAGTATAACTAGAGATATTTTGGTAGAGCAGTATTCTTTAACAGTAACATTTAATACTAAGGATTGGGTGGAAGCTAGTTGGATATTTTGGCTTCTTACGAGAAAATTTTCTGATCTAGCTATCTTACGAGAGAAATTGCGAGAACTAGCTAGGTTGATTGGGTTCATCGATCAACCAATGGAAAGGTAGATTTCTTGAGATATTTCTATCCACCATAATTTTGATCAGATTCTTCATTTCTTGCTTACATTTTTACACTCCTCCTTTCATTCTTTTGTGGACTACTCGCCATGGATTTTCTTTCTATATGTACAACCATTGCTTGTAAAAAATAAACACGACTCACATATCTACGATCAAAGGGGCCTTGTCACCATTTAATGCTTAGCTGCAAGAGCTTATTCAAAATCAAAGATTCAAATTTGAAAATTCTAAGTATTAACGGAAAATAATTTATCCTTTAACAAGGTATTTATCAAGTAAAATTAAAGGCTACCACAAAGAAGTTATATAGAACCAGTATCTATTGCAATAAGGGAGTTTTAAAGCAGTACTGCAATGTGATTCCATCAGATCAAGTGCTTATAAAACTAAACTTCATTTTTATGGTTAATAGATCCCATGTTCCATACTAAACCACCTTTTCCTGAGTTCTCAATACCTTAGGACATAATGCAAATGAATAAGAGCAGTGGCACAATTTACCATAATCTGTTATGAGACTATGAGAGTATCCAGCCTGACTAGCCTCAGCATCAGCCTAAGGAACATATCTAAAGTTGCTATAGGTACTGTTACACGACCATCCATCACTCAACACAAAGAAAATCATCATCTTCTCAATGATGAACATCTTTTATCACAGTGATATCACTAAATCCTATTTACAAATCAGAAACACTTTTTCTCTTTCATACACCTCAATCACCACCCAATTACATAATGCATGAAATGAGACTTTCCATAATGAATCTGCTTAACGATTAGGGGGCCATTTGGATGTCCCATAAAACTGAATCAGTCCAATCATGTCTTACATATAACACCCAAGTTGGTATTGTAATAACTAATAAGACAGCATCACCATAATCATAATAAATAAATAAAAGTAGGAACAAGGTCATTTAGTGATATCACAAAGTGCTATATCTTTAACAACTGCTGAGAGAAACAAATATATTTAATTTAGATGGCTTTGAATTAACACAACCAACTCTCTTCAAATTCTAATAATATTTCAGACTGTCCATTTAAAATACCAAAGAATTGTGGCTTTTTCCATATAGTGAAGGACCTTGGTATACTTCTTAGTCCTTGCAGCAGTCTTCAACAAGATTCTTATATATGGGTGAATCACTTTGATTTCTGAAGAATTGGGCTTTGCCCAACAGGTGAATTTTGTGTGGATCTAAGGCCAAATTATGCCCTACAACCTTCTTCATGGCCCTTTTTCCCATGCCATATGGTCCTCTCTTGGCAGATGAAACAGCTAGAAAATTATTTTATAACTCTGTCACCCCCATTAATAGATATATGCCTGGTGAGATGAATTTGAGCCTCCTCAGTGCTTTATCCTTTGCCAATACAATATGCAATAACTCCTCTTTCATGTTGGCATAACCGCATAACTCCAAATATGCCATATTGCAATGAGACTTGCTGCAGGGTAGGCATGTTAACACTTCGTTTGGTATGAAGGATGTAAAAGTAGAAGGAAGGAAAGGTAGGAGGGATGGACTCCATCCATAGGAAAGGGAGACCCTCCTTCCTTTCCGTGTGTTTGGTAGGATGGATGGATAAACAATTTCCTTTCTTTTAGTTGGGTAATGCAAGGAGAGAAGGAACAATAAAAAAAAATAAAAAATACATGTTTTACTATTTTACCCTAACATATAAAAAATATTGAGGCTAGTCTAGTCAATATTAGAAATAATAGAAGGCAGCTAAGTTATTTTGTCGAAAGAGCTCTCTTTTCCCCCTCTAAATCCGCTGGATGAGAAAGTGGTCAAGAGGGGTCCTCAAGTCCTCCAAACTTCCCTCCTTCCCCATTTCCTTCGTATACCAAACACAAGAACTACATTCCATCCTTGTCCTTTTCTCTCCTCCTCTCTCCATCCATACACCTTTCCCTCTTACCAAACACAGCATAAAGCTTGGTAAGGTTGAAATTTAACAAGGTTGTGCTTCCACAATCCTTAGGACTATCCATTAAAGGTTTAAATAAACATGCCTATGAGGGAGAAGAAGAGACAACGGAAAGAGTTAAACATGACATAGTTCCTTCATCAAGGTTCCAATAACTTTTCATATGAAGATATTAATGCAAATTTTTTATGAAGTAAAATTACAGTGAAAGAACAAAAAGGTATACACGATGCATACGAGGCCAAAGCCAAGGAAGGCAAAAAAAAAAAAAAAAAAAAAAAAAAAACCTCAACTTCTCAACATCCCACTCCAAGATGCTCAACAGCACAAAACCTCAACTTCTCAACATCCCACTCCACACCCTCAAAAGTCCTCCTGTTACACCCCCTCCAAATAAACCAAAAAATCATGCAAAGGGTCATCTTCCAAATAGCAACAATAATATTATTCTTACTCCAACACCACCATGATTTCAAAAAGGGCCGTATTGATCAAGGAGTTATCCACTGCACACCAAACACCCTGAAGCACGTAGTGCACACCTTTCTCACCAGCTCACAATGAAGTAATAAGTGATCCACCACTTCCACTTCCATCTTGCACATAAGGAACCTATTAGGCATCGCAAAACCTCTTCTGTGCAGATTATCAATGCTATTTGTCTCAACAAGCCACCCACACGGAAAAAGAAATCTTATATGGAGCTGCTATCACCCAAACTATTGAAAATTTCTCCCTTCTCTATATAACAATAGACTTCCTCCCCTCCCTAATGTAAATCAAATCCACCTAGTATGCTCCTAGCTATTGAGATTCTTATTTAACTCAAAGAAGACACAAGCCAACCCACCTACTATGCTATTAGCTTTTAAGATTCTTATTTGACTCAAAGAACACATCCACACACACGCGCGCGCACGCACACGAACACATACTCACATATTCATCTAAGTTAATTGTTCCAATACTATCTAATGTCTTCACCCTTCCTCCAAGCTAAAGAAGCTACCAGAATGTTCCTCATAAAATAAAAGCTCCCCAATGATGCAAATAGTGCATGTCTAAAATTTTGGCCAAAAATCAAGGCAGATTGTTTGTCAGATATGGTGCATAAGCAACCTTTTTACATGGGGGAAATTTTAGCCTAATATGTTAAACGGCATTTCCAATTACTATCAAAGAAGACAAAAATGATGGTGGAGGTAGTGGTGACAGTACAACCACAGTTTATTGAGGGTTGTCTTCTAAAATTAGAAAATCATTTATAATTGTTGAGGCTGGTTCAAAATTTTGAAACATTTGTGCTTCAAATCTCGATGCATTAATTTTCTTAAGGGACTGAAATCAAATGTTAAGGGAACTGAAAGTATTTACATAACAGTCAGAACTTTAAATACTGTGATTATTTCCATCCCTTTGTTTATGTTATCTCTTCCCCAAACCCCCTAACCACCCCCACCCACCGGCTCGGCTCTTAGAGCTTACATTTATCAATAATCAACATTTATTTCACACAAATGTTGTAGGTACCCCTTTATAGATAAACATCCAGTATACAGATCCACAAATATACCAATACATATTGAAGAAACCACAAAACTAGGGTTCACTAACCTTGATATTTGTACAGAGTTCTTCCATGTAATTTTCTGGTATCTGTAAAAATAGGTCAAGTCAATAGAAGTAATATCCACTCACTGCAACGCATACAAGATGTTAACTGAGGACAAAGTTTGATAGTTTGAAATAAACAAGATGGAGCAGGTCTAAGACAGGGCAACAAATGGTATAGAGGAGCAAACATAATCTTGCTCCTATTCAAGATAGAAGGCTTTGGATCAGCCACCCTTCTCAATCCTTTTCTTCTAAATCTTTTTTTGACTCTTTGAGAGAGGATCCCTCGGTCCCTATTTTTATTCCTGCTAGAAAGATTTGGAAAGCTATTGTCCCTTTAAAGGTTAAGATTTTGGCTTGGTCAGCTGCTCATAAGAGGACTAATACCAATGATCGGGTTCAAAGGAAAAGACCTTCTTCGTGTCTTTCTCCAGATTGGTGTGTTCTTTGCAAGAAGGGTGAACCTGTGGATCATTTATTTCTCCACTGTGAGATATCGTTTGTTCTGTGGCAGCGTCGCTTTGCCACTGCTGATTTGAGATGGGTTAGACCTGAGCATTTTCCTAGAATGCTTGAGGTGGATTTCAGAGGTTTTGGGAGCTCCAAGAGGGCGAAGATCCTGTGGACTAGTGCTGTCTTAGCTATTTTATGGGTGATCTGGATTGAGAGGAATGCTAACATTTTCAGGGATGTGTATGAGGATTTGGATAGTATTTGGGATGAAGTGTGCTTTCTTGCTTCCTTATGGGCTTCGGTGGACAAATCCTTTGAGGGTGGTATCCCCTTGTTTCTGATTGTAAGAAACTAGAAAGAGATTTGTGCTTCGAAGCCTGTTAAGACTAGAGCAATTGGAGCTTCTTTTTCTCATCCTTGAGGTGTTTTGTTTTGGTTTTGATTTGCCTCTTGTTTTGTTGGTTCGGGCTGTGTGTGTTTCTTTGCCGTGCCGTTTGGCATGTTCTTTTAGTACTGTTAGGCTCGTGTGGTTCTTTTTGGCTTATTGGTTGGACTTCTTGTCCAATATGTATTTTTCTCTCTGGTTAATACAACTTGTTAATTATCAAAAAAAAAATAATAATAATAATCTTGCTCCTATTGTAAAAAAGAACAAAGGAACCTTGGATACAACTAACCAACAAAAGTATAAAACTATAGATAATAACAATGAGAAGCTTACTTTAGTCTGAAGAGCTGATGGATTTTGAGATACCAATCTTTCTTTAAATTTTCTAAAAGTGCCTGAAACACAAAAAAATTTGAAGTTCTAAGCTACAAAAATCTAAAATTTAGTATCCCATATTAATCAATTCATGTTTTTTTAAATATATATATATATATATATATATCATGCTCATATGCAGTACCTATATAGTATCACATTCTATTAACATGTAAAAATTGTACGAGGTGTACATTTACAATAAGAAAAGCAAGTACCATGATTCAGATATGCTACTTAGCTTTGATGATTTTGAGTTACTGCTACCAAGTTTGATGAATGTACTCGTGATTTGCCTTCCGGTTTATCTCCTATGCAAGACATGCTACTTAGCTTTGATGAGGAACCCAAAGAAGCACCTCATATATAAAGGTGATTCATCATGTACCTCTTTTAGAGATGGGTGATTTCTCTTGGCAGAATCAAGGCAAGAAATTTAGTGGCTCATTTCTTTGGGAATTGAAATATGTGTGAGGTGATCTTGTTTCTAAGCTTCCGAGTGGGTTAGATCAAGTTTCTTTCCCTCTTCCAAAGAAGATATGACAAGGATAGACATGTGGTTGAATTTATGAAGGATGTTCATGCTCCCAAGAGGTTCAAGATTGAGAAATTCAATGTCAAACACAAGTCCAAAGCTGATGTTAGGCGGAAGAAGCTGATTTTCAAAGCAAGGGACCTTGCGTGAGATGTGTTGAGCGCTGGCAACAAACCAACCAGCCATGTCATGGATACTTCCACTTCATTATTTCATCTTCAAACTTGAGGACAAGGTTTTTTTAGAGGGGGAGTCCTGATGTGTCACAATAAGCTGCTATCCAGCAGCTTCTAGCAATTGTTTTACTTGTATTTTGTTTCCTACTTGTATTAATATGTTGTAGAAGCTTCTATAGTTAGTTACTTGTTAGTTTGAGTTTACTTGCTAGTTCAAGTCAGTTAGAGAGTAGTTACAGGCTTACAGCTTTGAATGTCTATAAATAGTCAATTAGAGTTAGTTGTATTCAATTTTTTAATCATTTACCAGAATTGTAACCACTTTAGCTGTAATTAGAGCTTTAAGTTCTTTCTCTCTCTAGAAATAAGAGATTTACTTGATTTTCCTTCATTTTTTCTCTCTTTCTTGCATTTTCTCGCTTAAATCATTGATTCGTTGGTGAGCTTCACATCATTCATACTGACCTCACAGTTCAATTTTTTCTTCCATCCAAAGATGGGTCCAAATAGGAAAATCGGAACACCACCTGCAGCAATATAAGCATACCAATTTCCGATCCTCTAAGATACAAATCAAGGGGACACCCTTGAACTCTTTTATGACCAAAGCCCACATGGAAGTGGAAAAACTTCTGTCCCATACGAGATCCACTTCTTCAAAGATTCTATACTCTCTCTCCAACCAATAGTTTATACCACAGCTAAAGAAGTACATGACCAAGGCCCTTAGTAATGAAACCCTTGCCAAAACCTCGAAAACCAATCTCCACCAGAAAATAAATCTTCTGACAAGGAAACCAAAAACACCAAGAGTAAAAGCTTTTTCCACAACCATCATGAATACGGACAATGTAGAAATCGATGATTACTACTCCCACAAATTCTCTTACATAAAGCACAAATTAGAGACTTTCTCTATCGTTTAGTCCAAGAATTCCCAGCACAATGTTAGAATTTCTTTCAAAACTATCAGTGTTCTACAGTTTTTCTATCAAAGAAGGAGTTGTAGGGAATCTGAAACTCCAAATTCTAAGGTGGTGAACACAATTAAGCTCATCAGCATGCTCAATTTCATCAAGACCAGGGTTTAGTTAAGCTCATGAACGAGCTCAAACTTGGACAAACCCACACAAGCCAGGCCTGAATAGCTCAAATTGGGAACCTGTAGAGTCAAGGCTCGATCCAAGTCTAAACAAACAGAGGTTGAACACTCCAGTGTCAGGCTCAATTTGGCCAATTTACGCCCCTACCACAAATGTAGCATATTCAAACAAACACTCATGATGAATCATGAAAGACATGAAACATAGTAGTTTGTTATAAAACAACTTAAGCTTTTGTGTATAATTATAAAAAAAAATCAACCAGCAGAGACTTCTTCATTTATGTAAAGGATGGATCTCAAGATTTGGACGACTTTGTCAAAGTGGAACTTGTATCCACTAATCACATTAACTTTTACCGAGTCGAGTCAACTCTGTTCAGTTAAAATTTTACTCAATAACTTTTGGTATATCGGACAGCTGAATTAACAAGAAATGAACATATACATAAACTTTTTGCCTCTAAAGATTGAAATATATTAAAATAAGTTTCCTTGGATACTTACCATCAAGTTTATCGTAGACTTCATCAGAAATCGAGTATTTCTCCACCAGTGAAGTGTCTTCCAGCCAGCCACCCGAGGTTACTGATGACGGGTCAAGATCAATAACATGTAGCCGATACCTTTACCAGACAAGAGAAAGATAATCCAATCAAACAAATAAGCCAATAAACTGAAACAAGTGAAAGAAAAATAGGTACCTAACTGCCTACTAAATATAAGAAAGGTCCTCAAAAAGCAACAATGGGCTTCTCATAATAATGGACATAATGAAACAAATATATTATAGGTTAAGAAAGAAGAGATATCACACCAAAACGATCAAATAATCATCAGTAACACCAAAAAGATGAAATAATCATCCATAAATTCTCTTTCAAGCTCATTGGGGGAACAAATTTCCTCCCAAGATCAAAGCTCATACTTGGACTGTGCAATAAGAAAGGCCAATACACACGATGTGTTTCAAAAGAAGCAAAAGTATTGGTGTTGCAGCCTCATAGAATGTCTAAATGCCACAATCATAGTATTTGGCCAACTGACAACTGGATGCCATCAGGAACCACACTACTGAAATCAGCAAGATTTGTCTTCTTATAAATAAAATTAAAAAAAAGACTTGTCTTGACACTCTAGTTTGATTAAGATAACAAACCATCAATAATTCCATACTGCAATCTTCTCCCCAAACTATGAGAGTTCATTTGCAACACATTTACTCATGCATGCCTATGATAATGTGATCAAGGATCTTGGCTACAGTCATAAGTCTCACCACTTAAAACTTAAAAAGTGAACATTTTGCTTCCAAGCTTTTATGCTTTAACCATGATCTCATATGTTGCTACCAAATACAGGCTAAGGATGGAATCTAGCGAAGGTAAAACCAAAGGATGCTCACGTAAGCTGCCAAGTGTTTTGAATTTTTTTTTTTTTTTTTTTTCAGTACTTTCTCTTTTTAAATAAATAATGAATCTAAATTATCAAATGGGATACGATTAGTGAGTCTCCAATTGCAACAAACATAGGATGGACTTTAAAGAAAAATTGTCATTTCATGAGTCAAAATTCAAACTGTGTCCAACCTTTCATCAAATTAGGAATTTTAACAAGTCTAATAACAATATAAAATAAGTTAATACTGACAATGAGAGAGATATCTTTAAAATAAGCAGATTAGATATATCATAATTTGTCTGTTTCAAAATTGAAAAAATATATAATGTAAATAGAGTATTAATCTACAGACTTTCCATCGTATCAAAGAGAAAGAGGAATAGAAGAAAATAATCAGTTACACTAACCCATCTTGTGGAGAATAAAAACCAAGAGGTCGCAAATTATCACTTAGATCTGAAATTTTAGCATCAGCATCATCATAGAGCTCAAGGCACATTGAATTAACAGAAGTGCCACATTTTTTCCACAGCTTCTCTTTCACAGATTCCACTGTCATCTGAGAGCAGTGAGACAAAATTTGGTTGTCAGAAACACCATATATAGATAACCGGTGTAACTGTGTTTCACAGGTCAACCACTCCACTCCAAATTGTAAAAGATAAATAAGTAAAAGGTAATTATGCCTATAGTTCAAAAAAATCCAACAAGTATGTGTCACACAAGATTCAATTGCAATGAAGAAATGAGAATGATGCAATCACTTGAAGACAAAATAAATGCTACCTAGACAACCACTTCTGACTTTATAAATTCGTGTTTAATGCCTGAACTGTCACAGACATCATCAATATGCCTGTTAGTCATTTATACTAGACTTTGGGGCATACGCGACGCGTGTGCAAAGAAAAAGACATGTAAAATAATACAGAAAAATAAGAAGAAGAAAAAAGGTTAAAAGAAATTCAATTTAAAATTTAGGTTTGATAAGGTGTTTGTAGGATAGAGAAGTGGATTAGAGAGGGACATGGGATTTGGTGATTGTGGAAGAGTTAAGGATTTGAGAAGTTGAGACAGTAACTACCCCATCCACTCACATTTTACATTTTTAAATTATTTTGTTCCAAAAATAAATTGGAGATTGGACTTGATTATGTTGTCAATGGATAAATTTTGTAAATTCAATAAATGGAGACAAAGGGAGAGACCAAAGGAACTCTTCCCTTCATATAATAGTACAGATTATAATGTCACAGACTAGCACCAAATATGTCCATATATTCCCAATCTCCCATCATACCCAAGGTTTTTTAATTTCAACATGTTTCTGCTGAAACGATCTAATTTGTGATTGTAAGATATAAAATGAAACCTAAAGTAAATATACAACTCCATAGTTTCAATCAAAACTTACAAATATAGGGAAACTAATTGTGTAATTTTTTTATTTTTTATTTTTTTTTGGTGCAAAAAATTCATTATTACAGTAGGGAATTTCATAACAATTTGAAACAAACAAAAAACAAAGGAATGATATATAAGTTCATTTCAAGTTGATATACATACATATATATATATATATATGTACTCCCACGACAACCATTGCCGCACCAAAAAGGATTGACTTGATAAAAGTTGAAAGCGCAACACATACAGAAGGAAGGCATGTAAGAAGGGAACAAGGCATTGAATAAGACATGATGGCCCAATGATTTCAAGGAAGGAAATGAACCTAGAGAGATGAATACCAAAAAAGGACTCATATAGCCAACCCAATTTTTTTTTTCCTCTTTTTTTTTGGGCCGGGGGGGGGGGGGGGGGGGGGGGGGGTTGTAGGTAAAACCTAAGAAGCAATATGTGACTAGAAAAATGAACCCCATGATATCTCCAAATGGGGATGGGATGGCCACAAGATCAACAGTACCTATTAAAAACATCAACTCCAACAATAACAAAGTCCATTACTCAGCACATAACAAGTTCAAGATCTATACATGTAGACGATACTTCTGATAGCTTTTGTGTTATCTGAAGCATCAAAGCATGAATACAGAAACAAAAACTGTTTTCTGTTTTTGAAATAGGAAAGAATTGAACAATTGAATATGACGCAGAAAATGCATTTGATAAATGACCTGAAACGTCAGAATGTTACTGTACGGGCTCATTTTTTACGACCAATTAAGACTCAACACGTGGCAAGCTTCGGTAAAAGGAAAAATCCAAGCACCGAAAATATATGCAATTGGGACGGACCATTGTCCTCTTATGGATTCTCGGTGCCTAAACTCTTCGGGCAACAGTAAAATCACTTCAAATGGCGTCATTAAACTTGGTTCTCGGGTTCGACATTCGGTGAAGACTCTTCTCGTCCTTTTATCTCGGTCGTGAGTCCGACACGTGCCTTTTGGATATTCGTCAGAAGGATCCGACAAAGAAAAGCCACATGTGGTCAGTACGGACTCTGAGTAATCGGACCATGGTTGAACAGCTGTCCGTAACCGAGCCTAAAACCCTAAATTAACTATGGTCGGGTCAAGGCAACACAACCTGACCTGAGACCTAATTTTTTCCTATAAAAGGGAAACTATTCACGCGAAAAGAGGTAGGTGCGCCGTCATATGAAACCCTAGACATTCTCTCATTTTGTCTTTTTCAAAAAAACATTGAGATCTAACTTGGGCGTCAGAGGGTTTTAGGCCGGACCAAGCCCCGGCCTCCATTGATGGTTTTCTTTGTTTTCAGGGCACTGTTCGTCATTCTGCTCAGCGGCACCGTTCATCGCTCTAGCTAGTGGCATTGTTCGTCTCTCTACTCGGTGGCACTGTTCATCACTTTTCCTAGCAGCGCTATTCTCACCCTGTTCATCAGGGCTGCTTTTCTCAACAATCGTCACTGATATTCTCTCAAGCTTCCTTCATATGGCGCTTTAGTTCACCGGACAACCATAAGCAAGTGCGCTCCGCCGACTGTCTGGATTATTCCCCGTACAGTTACTTTCCACCTTTTCAAAAATGTGGGCCCAGTTACCACTGAAATTGACTTGAAAGTGAGTTCTCAAAACTGAAATTTGTTTCAATCAAAAAACGATGTTTTGATATGAAATGCCTTGTCATTTTTGCTACCAAGCAGGCCCTAAAGAGACGGACATTTTTCAGCAGTTTTATGGAATCTTTAGAAAGAAAAAAGTAAGATCTTGATAATGGATACCTGAAGCGAGAACCGAACATCAGCAGAGAAGCTCTTGAGGTTAGAATGAGTTACACGTAGAAGTACAGACTCATCCCCCTCAACCTGTAAGCGAGATCCCATGACAACAAAAACTTGGCCTCTTGTATTCTCCTCTTCAGTACACTTCTGTAATGGGATAGATCTTTGGCACAAAAACCCTGCTCTCAACTTTGTAAACTCCTTCTGATAAGAAGCAAACGTGTAACCCACTTGGATTATTCAGTTTAACAGATCAAATGGCATTTTTTTTTTTAGTAGGCAACAGATCAAATGACAAATCGGAATAAACACAGAAATAAATTCCAAATTCAGTAAAACATAAATGAACATATGGGTATTTTATAGTCCACATGCATTAAAATCAACATTGATATCCTATAACATAAACACAGCACGGTAAGTCTCTAAAGAGCGTAGGCTTTCAAGAATCTGTTGAAATCCACATAAAAATGCAAGAAATCGTCATGTTCCAAATTCAATAGAACAAATTCACAAACCGAACACCAAGCTGAGTGTATGCTTTCATAAACTATTGAAACCCACATACAAGTGCAAGAAACCATGGACCAAACATGTTCACTAGACCAAAAGGCAATGATTATTGATTGACCCACTAATGAATCTATCGACCAAAACTCCGAAATCAAGGCAAAAAGGTCTAAAAGATGCTGCTTATAACAGTTTAAATATATGTAGAGCTTCAGCAGAAAATGGCGTAGATAAATTGTTACGAAGACGAAACCCAAACCTGTAGAAATCGATTGGGATGAGAAAGCTGTTGTTTTACTCAAAACCCCAAAGGCAAGAAATGGAGGAGATGGGTGAAATGGAGGACCAGGTAGGGGTGCGTGAGAGAGAGGAATATTGCCCCTATTGTTGGACAGATGATCCTACCAGTTTCTTCTCCCAAATTTTGTGCACAATACTGCAGAATCTATTTGATGCAGAGACAGAGAGAGAGGGAGCGAGTGCTCGCGTGGCTGTCACTGTTTGTGTTCCTTTGCGCAACAGAGACCGAAAGATGTGAGCCTAGGGAAAATACATTTTTTTGCGCTTTTGATTTGGGTTAGTGGGTTACCGTTAGGCTGTGAATGGACCTAGACAAACAGAGAGGAGAAGAGAAACAAAAAGAAAAGGGAAAGTAACTTTCTCTTTATTTTGTTTGGTTAATCAGATCTCATTAATGAAAAGAAAATGTAGAGAAAAAATAGTCATAATTATATTATTACCTTTTTTATATATCTATATCTATACTACCTATAAAAAGGTGAATATCAGAAAAACTTTTGATTGACCTTTATACCCTCATTTTTAAATTTAATTACTTTTTTAACCTTCCAATATAGAATTTATTTTTATTATATTTTAGACGTAGAAGAGTTATTTTAGGGTTTCTTTGTTTTTGATCACCCAAAACTCTTTTTATTCATTTAAACCAAAACTCTTTTTCCGAAATCACAATCCATATAGGATTTATATATATAATGCTATTACATGAAAAAGTCACTTGCCTTTTGGGTCTGCGGCTGTGACCGGCCATAGGAGGGCTCGTGGAGAAGACAGGGGATTCGCTTGATGGGTTGTTAGAGGATTTGCTAGAGGTTTTTAAAGGGTTGTCGGAGATGGTTTCCACGATGGTGTCCGATTTGTTGAACAACTACTGTCAGATATGTCACAGAGAATGCTTGATTTTATTTTTAAACCCTTTATCGGTTTGTTGGTTGTAAATTATTTTTGTATGGTTGATCAAAAAGTTGATTTTGCATCATACATAAACCAATTGCTTCGTGACTTTGTCCCAACGCTTTCCATGTCAATTAGTCCTTGGCAGAAGTGCAAAAGAAAAACTCCCCATAGTTTAATTAAAATATATAAATTCTTCTAAAAAGTTAACTCTGTTGTATATATTGGATATTTCAAAATACTTATTTATTCTTGTGTTTCTTGTTGTTAGCCCAAAACACCTTGTCCCACATTGGAAATCTATAAAGCCTTGTCATGTGTTTATATACCTTTATACTCTTTATGTTTGGTTAACATGTGATAGAGTTTGAGGAGGCCCACGTGCGCACGAGCCGAAGCCCAATAGATCAATTTGCGGGACAAGGGTCCGAAAATTGACTCAGTCCAGCGCGACGCAGGCGTGCTACGTGCACGCAGGGGGTGCAAATCCCGGATATTTGGCTTTGCGTGTGTGCGCAGGTCTAGCCACTTTTTATCAATTTTGTTATTGGGCCTTTAGGCTTTCGGGGTTGAACCAAGCCTAACACTCTTCTAGTCCAATTATTTGATCTGACCGTTTGTATTCAAATCATAAATTTATTTTGATTTTTTTTTTTTTTGACTGTTGGCAGATTAAATTTTCTACTGTTGCAGATTTTAAACTCTACATACTTTCCAAAACACACAGCAGTTACTGCTCTCTTCTCCTCTCTTCTCCTCTCTCTATATTTTTTTTATTTCGAGTTATTATTTTCAGTTCTGCAGTTCTAAATTTTCTAGTTCTGCAATTCATGTTCTACAAAGGAGTCATCTGAGCTATTCACATCTCTCTAGCATTGCGAGTGCACGCTTGCGGGAGGTGTGACTGTTGTACCTTGGAGAGTAGGCCGCTATTGTCCATCTGCACCGAGCAACTTGTTCGTGAGGCACGATCTTTTTTTAAGGGCAGTGTTCTCACACGCCTCAGTCTGATAAGTTTCTGCTTTGTTTACTTGTAGCTTCCATATTTTATTTTCCAACAATCTTAAAAGTAGATATCATGGTTGCTGCTAGTCTGACTACTAAAATTCTGCATAATGTTTCTAAGATCGAGCATTTTAATGGTACTTTCTTTAAGCGCTGGTAAGAGCGTGTTTATTCTGCTTTGGACATGGTGAACTTGACTCACATACTGACAGACCCTTAACCAAAAGAAGGTACTGAAAAATATAAGGAAGAGCTGAAAAAATGGGAAAATGGTAATAAAGTATGTAGACACACTATACTTAGTACACTGTCTAATGATATTTATGATATTTATTATTCCTATAAGACTGCTAAAGATATTTGAGAAAGTTTGAAAAAGAAATACGTCTTAGAAGATGCTGGTAATCAGAAATATGCTATAGGGAATTTTGCTAATTTACAAATGACCGAGGATAGAGATATATCATCTCAAATCCATGACTTTCATATTCTAGTGAATGACCTGAAAAATGAAGAAATAGTTTTGCAAGAGTCTTTTCTGGTAGGATTTCTTATTGAAAAATTGCCCAACTCTTGGAAAGACTACAAAAATAATTTGAAACACAAAAGAAAACATATGAGTCTTGAAGATGTGATTGTTCACATTTAAACTGAAGAAAAGAATAGGCTTAGAGACAAGACTGAAAAAGCCAAGGAATTAACTTCCAAGGCTAATATGGTTGATGGACCTAGTAGACCTAGTAATAATAGAAGGACCAACAGCAAAAAGAGTCACAACACCAACTGGAATAATAGACCTAACCAAGACCGTAAGACTAATCAGAATTTTAGATATGGTCAGAACCAAAAATCCCAACCTACCTTCAAGAAAAAGGGTAACTGTTATCTTTGTGGGAAGCCTGGACACCATGTTCCTGAGTGCAAGTTCAGAAAGGCAAACAATACTCCTACACGTACGAATGTTAATTTGGTAGAGACAGATGATGTCATTGCTGTAGTTGTTACTGAGGTGAACATGGTTGCAAATGTAAAGGACCGGGTGATAGACTCTAGGGCTACCAAGCATATCTGTGGTGACAGAAGTGTTTTTGTCTCCTACACTCCTATGGGGGAAGGTGAGGAACAAGTGTTCATGGGCGATTTGAGGCCCTCACTTGTTATCGGCAAAGGAAAGGTTCTTCTTAAGCTGACTTCAGGAAAAGTCCTTTCACTGAATGATGTGCTCCAAGTTCCAAACATTCCCTACAACTTGGTGTCGGTTTCTCTGCTAGGTAAGGTTGGGGTTAAGGTATCTTTTGAATCTGACAAGATTATTATGACTAAGAATGGTATGTTTGTTGGGAATGGTTATTATAACCAAGGTTTGTTTCTTTTAAATGTACTTGAAATCATAAATGGAAATGCATCATCTTCTTCTACTTACTTGATTGACTCTATTAATATATGGCATGGTAGACTAGGACATGTGAATTTCTCTTATATTAAGAAAATGAAAGAACTTGGTTTATTGCATAATATATCTATAACTAATACAAAAAAATGTGAGACATGTGTAAAGTCTAAATCAACTAAGAAAACTTGTTAAGTCAGTAGAAAAAGAAACTGAATTATTAGGCCTAATTCACAGTGACATTGGTGATTTAAAGAGTACATTAACTAGAGGTGATAAAAAATATTATATAACTTTTGTAGATGACTATTCAAGATACATAAAAGTTTATTTAATCAGATCTAAGGATGAGGCTACTAAAATGTTTTTAAAATATAAGGTAGAAATTGAAAATCAACTAAACAAGAAAATTAAAAAACTTAGATCTGATAGAGGGAGAGAATATGAATATAAACCTTTGAATGATTTTTGTGAAGAACATGGCATAATACATGAAATAACTCCACCTTATTCACCTGAATCTAATGGTGTAGCTAAAAGGAAAAATAGAACTTTAAAAGAAATGATGAATGCTATATTAATTAGTTCTGGAGCACCGCCTAACCTGTGGGGGGAGGCAATACTTTCTGCATGTTATATTCAAAATAGAATACCATTTAAGAAAACTGGTAAAACACCATATGAACTTTGGAAAGGCTATGCACCTGGTTTTAAATATTTGAAAGTGTGGGGGTGTTTAGCTAAAGTTTTATTGCCTGAACTTAAAAAGAGGGAAATTTAGTTCTAAAACTTTTGATTGCATGTTTATTGGCTATGCTCAGAACAGTGCTACATATAGATTCTTAGTTATTAGAAGTGAAAATAATGTTATGGAACCTAACACTATTGTTGAGACGAAAAATGCTGATTTCTTTGAACATGTATTTCCTTTAAAATCAAAAACTGAAAAAGGTTCTCATATACCTCTAAGTGAAACTGAAAAGGTGACTAATGATAATGGTGAAGTTGAATTAAGAAGGAGTAAAAGAGTAAGAAAAGAAACTAATTTTGGAGATGATTTTTATACATTTCTTATTGATAATGACCCACAAACTTATAATGAAGCTATTTCTTCTCCTGATTCACTTTTTTGGAAAGAAGCAATTAATAGTGAAATAGAATCTATTATGTCTAATCATACTTGGGAATTAGTTAGTTTACCTCCGGGTGCTAAAACTATTGGTTGCAAATGGATTTTCAAAAAGAAGTTAAAAGCTGATGGGTCAATTGATAAATTTAAAGCTCGGTTGGTTGCTAAAGGATTTATTCAAAAGAAAGGTATAAATTATTTTGATACTTTTGCTCCTGTAACAAGAATTTCCTCAATAAGAGTTTTAATAGCTTTAGCTTCTATTAACAACTTGATAATTTATCAGATGGATGTTAAAACTGCGTTTTTAAATGGTGATTTAGAAGATGAAATTTACATGGATCAACCTAAAGGTTTTGTTATTCCTGGTAATGAGAACAAAGTTTGTAGGCTAGTGAAATCTTTATATGGTCTTAAACAAGCACCAAAACAATGGCATGAAAAATTTGATAAAATGTTAATTTCTAATGGTTATCTGATTAATGAAGCAGATAAATGTGTATATGGTAAATTTGTTGATAACATTGGAGTGATTATTTGCTTGTATGTTGATGATATGCTTATTATGGGTACTAGTCTAAATATTGTGAACGAAACAAAATCTTTTTTGGTTTCCAACTTTGATATGAAAGATATGGGTGAAGCTGATGTAATTCTTGGAATTAAAATAAGTAGAACTTCTGATGGTATCATGCTTTCACAATAACACTATGTAGAGAAAATTTTAAAGAGATTTAAACATTATGATTGTGATCCTATATCTACTCCTTATGATGCTAATTCTCAATTAAAGAAAAATAAAGAACATAGTGTTTCTCAAACTGAATATGCTCAAGTGATTGGAAGTCTTATGTATTTAATGAACTGCACTCGACCTGATATTGCATATGCTGTAAGTAGATTAAGTCGATGTACTCATTGTCCTAACAAGGATCATTGGATTGCTTTAAGCAGGGTACTATGGTACTTAAAAGGAACTATTAACTATGGTTTATCTTACAGTAGATTTCCTGCAGTACTAGAGGGGTATTGTAATGCTTGCTGGGTCTCTGACTCAGACAAGACAAAATCCACGAGTGGTTATATATTTTCTCTTGGTGGAGGTGCAGTATTTTGGAAATCTTTCAAGCAAACTTGCATAGCTCAGTCCACTATGGAATCCGAGTTTATTGCCTTAGAGAAGGTTAGTACTGAGGCTGAGTGGCTTAGAAACTTCTTAGCAAATATTCCCATTTGGATAGGACCAGTTCCATCCGTGTCTATTCACTATAATAGACAGGCTGCAATTGCCAGAGCTAAAAATAAATCTTATAATGGGAAGAGTAGGCATATACGCCTGAGACACGATATTGTGAGGCTAGCTGCTTGATGATGGGACTATATCCCTTAATTTTGTGAGATCAGAGTTGAACTTGGCCGATCCTCTGACTAAATCACTAGGTAGAAAACTAGTAAGTGATACATCGAGGGGAATGGGACTTATGCCTATGTCAAAAAATCAACAGTGATGGTAACTCGACCTATGTAAATGGGGATCCCAAGAAGTAGGTTCATACGGGTAATAACAAATCATTGGTTGATTTGGTGGCGCACTATCATTTATATTTGAGTGTCCCTTCTTATGGTGTAGATAGTGCAAACTGCAATATGTAAGGTTGAATTTAATTCTTAATGGAGACCATAGTCCTGTTTGGATGGTGTACTTAATTGCAGTGTACACTTAATGGATCCACCTATATAAGTGTGGGAGTGGGGCCGCTACCTATGAGAACTCGGGCAGGTTCTTTAGAGCACTCATGAATATCCAGCTATGGCGCATGACCTATTCGTGCCACCCCGACTTGAATAGCTCAGATCTCAAGAATTTTTTGTGGATTGTAAGATGGTTGATCTACAATAAGGAATTTTGGTTCATAGAAATTTTTTAATTTCACCGTTTTTCTGTGGGTCACTACTTACATATCCTAGGTAATGGTTTATAGTCCTAAAGACACTATTACTCATGCATTTAATTCTCTTACTCCTTCGTATCTCTTTTATTCCTGTATTTTGAAATATGTGGGGGATTGTTGTATATATTGGATATTTCAAAATACTTATTTATTCTTGTGTTTCTTGTTTTTGGCCCAAAACACCTTGTCCCACATTGGAAATTTATAAAGTCTTGTCATGTGTTTATATACCTTCATACTTTTTATGTTTGGTTAACATGTGGTAGAGTTTAAGGAGGCCCATGTGCGCACGAGCCGAAGCCCAATTGATCAATTTGCGGCACAGGGGTCCGAAAATTGACTTAGTCGGGCATGCGACGTGTGCGCAGGGGGTTGCAAATCCCGGATATTTGGCTTCGCGTGTGTGCGCAGGTCTGGCTACTTTTTATCAATTTTGTTATTGGGCCTTTGGGCTTTCTAGGTCGGACCAAGCCCAACACTCTTCTAGTCCAATTCTTTGATCTGACCGTTTGTATTCAAATCAGAAATTTATTTTGATTTAATTTCCCTAATTTATTTTTTGACTGTTGGCAGATTAAATTTTTGACTGTTGCAGATTTTAAACTCTACATATTGCCATGTTTCTGTCCAAATTCATTTGAGGCAGTTTCAAAATTTATTTCGTAAATAAATTTTTTATTTAATTCTTTGCAGCAGTTTCACTCTCTAAACACTATATAAAGGGGTCCTTCCACCTTTTCCAAAACACACAGCAACTACTGCTCTCTTCTCCTCTCTTCTCCTCTCTCTATATTTTTTTTATTTCGAGTTATTATTTTCAGTTCTGCAGTTTTAAATTTTCTAGTTCTACAAATGAGTCATCTGAGCTATTCACATCTCTCCAGCATTGTGAGTGCACGCTTACGAGAGGTGCGATTGTTGTACCTTAGAAATAGGTCGCCACTGTCCATTTGCACCGAGCAATTTGTTCCGTGGGGCGCGATCTACTTTTAAGGACAGTGTTCTCACACACCTCAGTCCGATAAGTTTCTGCTTTATTTGTAGCTTCCATATTTTATTTTCCAACAAACTCTTCTTATCACAAGATATATATGTGGAGCAATTGTTTTTTATTCAAGATTGATCAAAGATATATATTATAAATATTTCATATACCAGAGCATAGTTATTGTTTTATTTCAAGGTTATTATCTATTACAATGTATTATCAGGTACGTTGAACAAATAAAATTATAAATATTTCATATATATAGATATTACAATGTATTGTGGGTTGTACACTGTGTATTAGACCAACATATCCTATAACCCACTAATGCATAGAGGGTATAACCCTCAATGTAGGTGTTGACTAGCCGATGCACAGGATGTAACCCTCAATGCGGGTGTTGACTAGCCGATGCGGGACCTTACACCTCCAAATGTTAGTATGATTTGTAAAGACTAAAGAATCAAGAGGCAAAAAAAGATATTTGATAATGGCCCTTGTGCATGCTTAATGGCACATCCTGTTCTAATAAGGGATTAGGGTTTGTGAAGGTTTTAGTTTTGACTCCATGCAGGTGCGTGTTTTTGGCAAAAATTTATTGATTTTATTTTACTTTTATTTAGGCATGGTGGTGGAAAAGTGGAATGGAATCTATCTTAATTGTCAATTTACACTCTACACAGATACATTAATTTGTTTGAAATAACCCAAAATGTATTAGAATATATTTTAGAAGACATTATATTTTGTTTCACGCTACCATATTCCTAAAAATAAGCCCAGATGTGCACACATTTTATGCGGACTTCCCAATTGAGGTTTTGATTGTGCCAAGGTTTTGCATGTGTGAGCAGATGATAGACCATAAACATAGTGGACTCTATTCGTTATGGTATGTTCCTTTGTCACTCTTATTTTTCCCAAGATTCTGAAGAATTTCATTATGACAAAACATGAGATACGGTGTACATCGGTACACCGTATTATTTACTTTAGGATTATAACTTCCAGGAGAAAGAATCCCAATTTCCCATGTAGGAGAAAAGATAGGGTGTATGATGGTTCATTGTAAAGAATGAACCATCACACCCCATTGGTGATTGAATAGGTATGACTATTGAGAAGAGGTCATGAGTCATCATAGGTGTCTAATGACCATTGAGATCATCTCAATAGTCACAATAGATACCTTTTGGGTGTCTATAAATACACCCTACCACAACCCTTCTAAAATTAATAAAACATAACAGTATGTATGTATTATCTCCTTCCCAAACTCCTACATGTGATACATAGTCTGACGACAGTAGGGAAATCCTTCATTGTTCTACCTTCCAGAATCCATCAGTGGTATCAGAGCCAGATTCACATGTTGATGAAGAGAGTTGGTAATGCGAGGGAGTACGCAGAGAAATTAAGGGTTAACCATTCAAGAGGATTGTTGGACGATATTCGTTGTGTTCTTGATAAAGAAATTTCAAGTGTAGACACAACGATTCGTTTTTACAATCATCATTTGAATGTTGTTAATCCTCAAGCCTGCCCATTAACGGTGATTATTAGTGGTACGGATGCAAGAGATTTGAAAATCATTGAAAGTGAATACAACGAGAAAAAGAAGGCTCAAATTCAAGAGGGTTTGAGAAAATCTTCAAATTCTTCCAAAATTTTTGAAGAAATTCAGAGTTCTAATAAAGGGAAGAACGTAATTATTGAGATTTCAGACAGTGATTCTGAGAAAAATTTCAATTTGGATGATTCACAGAAGTCTTTTTTGCAGAAAAACGTCAAAAACACTGGTTTTTTGCAGAAAATCACGAACAGTGGAGAAGTCTTCCGTCGGACCCGACCCGAATCATTTCCGGATCGCAAAATAACCCAGTTCAGACCCTTCATGTGCCCACACGCGCCCCGAGGAGTGTCCACGCGCCGCCACGCGCCAGCCCCGCGTGCCACGCGCCCATACGCGCACGGCCCGCGCTGCACGCGCCAGGCATCAGGCCATTTTGGCCCGCCGCTCCGCGACCCGCCTTTGACCCGCCCGTGCGTGTTTTTGACCCGCCCGTCTTTGACCCGTCGCTTCGACCCGCCTGCCCATCAACCTCTCTTGGCTCAGCCCGCTTCTACGATCCAAATTGGGCCCGGTTTGGCCCAATTGGCCCGGATCCGGCCCGTTTTTCTCGGTTTTGTTCAAAACCGACCCAGATTGCTGATACATTGGGTTTAAGCCCAATTAAAGGTCCAAACGAGCCCGGATTTGCACCAAATTTGGTACCCCAACAAAATTTTCGCGTCCCGGACGCAACCGTGGGATCAAAATCAATTTTTGGACGCAGCAAAAGTCACTTCTGAGCAGGCTGTACAAAGTGTATTACAAGAGGAAATTGGTGGACAAAAGAACAAATTGCCTTCCGGTGGAGAATTAATTCAGGCTTGTTCTAGTAATTCTAGTAATTAGAATTTTATTTACTTAGAAACACATTTTTATTTACACATTTTTTTTTACACAATTTCAGTAATACACAATTAGATATTATATTTGTTTTTTTTTTTTATGGCAAAAGCTATGTTTGACACAGTTAAAATAGAAAAATTAAATAATATAAACTTTCGAATTTGGAAAAGGAGAATTTCATTTCTCTTAATACATGAAAAGACCCTATATGTTCTCACAAAAGACAAACCAATAGAAATTTCAGATGACCCAAACACTTTGAAATTAAAAGAAAAGTGGGAGGAAGATGATATGCTTGCAAGAGCATCCATCTTAAATCATATGCAAGATGATTTAATTCCTCTCTATGAAGATTTTAAGTCTGCAAAAGAAATCATGAATGCTCTTGAGGATAAATATGGACCAAAATCCGATACCTATATACAATTATTATTAGATAAGTATACAGGACTTCAAATGTCCGAAAATGATAGCATAGGGGATCATGTGCTAAAGATGGAAATCATAGCAAAAGATCTATCTATCGCTGGGCATTCAATTTCCGACAAAATGCAAGTATCCACTATCCTTAATAGTCTTCCAAAATCATGGGATCATGTAGTGACTTCAATAACTTATGGACAAGGAAAATTTCCATGAACACATTACCTGCACTATTGGCTCTTGAAGAGGAAAGAATGAATAGAAGAAAGAAAGAAAAAGGACATGGAAACTTGATGTTAGCAGAGGAAACTTCAAAACAACAATCAAAGAAAAACTCTTGGAAACCAAGAGGTAAGAAATCAAATTCCAAAGTGTCCAAGTCAAAGAAAGATAAAACTTGTTTTAATTGTGGTAAGAAGGGTCATTTCCAAATCGATTGTCGAAGACCAAAGAAAAAGAAAATCAATGATAAAAAAGAGATGGTCATGACAGTCTCTAAAGCAATGGTATCACAAGAAGCGGAAGATCATTGGTGGATCGATTCAGGAGCTACAAGACATGTTACAAAGAACAGAAATATCTTCACAACTTACAAAGAGAAGGCACAAGGAGAGCACCGACTCTACATGGGAAACGATACATATATAGATGTACTAGGCGAAGGTAATTGTAAAATTTCTTATAAAGAATCAAATTTAATACTTCAAAATGTATTGTATTCTCCGAATATTCGGAGAAATCTGATTTCTGTGTCTGTACTTGAAAAAAAGGGGTTTGAGGTTCGATTTAAATCTGGTCATGTAACTATTGGAAAGGATGGACGTATCCTTCTAAAAGGTGTAAGAATTAATGATATGTACTCAATAAAGGATATTCCATTTTTCGATTATATTAATATCTCTACTATAATTGATGATTCTTATTTATGGCATTTAAGATTAGGACACATAAATAAAGCAAAAATGGCAAGAATGTGCCAAATGGGATTACTACCTAAAATAAATCCGATTGAATATGATACATGTGAACCATGTATAAAAGGTAAACTAACTAAGAAACCTTTTTCTAAAAGTTGGAAATCATCGGATTTACTTGACGTAGTACACTCAGACATATGTGGACCTTTAAGAACAAAAACACATAGAGGAATGGAATACTTTATAACATTTACTGATGATTATTCAAGGTATGGGTATATCTATTTAATAAAATATAAGTCAGATGCTATCGACAAATTTAAAGAATTTAAAATAGAAGTAGAAACTCAATTAGGTAGACCCATAAAAGCCTTAAATAATGATAGAGGAGGGGAATATGAAGCTTTTGATGAATTCTGCAAAAACTATGGAATAAGGCATATTTACACTATGCCATATACTCCAAAACAAAATGGAATTGCAGAAAGAAGAAATAGAACTCTAATGGATATGACAAGATCCATGATGGCATATGCTTATTTACCTTTACATTTTTGGGGTGAAGCCCTATCAACTGCAGCATATATTCTGAATAGAGTTAAAACAAAAGCCAAACCCTTAACACCTTATGAGTTATGGACTGGTCATAAACCTGACATTTCAAACTTAAGAGTTTGGGGATGTAAGGCGCATGTGTTGATACCAAAACCTCTTAGAAATAAATTAAGTAATAAGACATGGGAATGTCGTTTTATTGGATATCCTGACAATGGTAGTGGATATCGGTTTTTCCATTCAGAAAAGGGATTAATTGAAAGTAGGGATGCCCATTTTATGGAAACCACTAACGTGGTGACACCTTTGGAAAATATAAAACTCTTAGATGAAGATCAAGAGATGCCCACTTTACAAGAAAATTCCCCTATTAATCAAGAAATGATTAATAGTGAGGAAATTAATAAACCTTCTTCAAATATTCAGAATAGTGGGAGGAAAAGACCAAGGGAACTATCTGTAAAATTGAAAAATTATTATGTCTTCAGCATAGAAGATATAGAAGGTCTAAGTGAAGACCCTAAAAGTTTCTCTGAAGCCATGAAAATGGATGATAGCAAGGAATGGCACAAGGCTATGAAAGAGGAACTAGACTCTATAGAAAATAATGGAGTATGGGAACTTGTTGATCTACCAAAGGGTAGAAAATCAATTGGATGCAAGTGGGTTCTCAAAAAGAAATTAAAAGCAGATGGAACTTTGGATAAATATAAAGCAAGATTAGTGGCAAAGGGTTACACACAAAAACCCGGTATAGACTTTGTAGATACATATTCACCTATGGCAAAATTTACATCAATTAGAATTCTCATGTCAATTGTGGCTAGATTAGATCTAGAGCTACATCAGATGGATGTCAAAACTGCATTCCTCAATGGGGAATTAAAGGAAGACATCTATATGAATCAACCTGAAGGTTTTCAAACAGAAGGACATGAGAATAAAGTCTGTAAACTAAAAAGATCTTTATATGGACTCAAACAATCTTCAAGACAATGGTATTTGAAGTTCCACCAAGCTATCCTTGGATTAGGATATGAAATGAGTCCACTAGATCACTGTGTATATATATTAAAATCCAAAGAAAAGTTAGCAATATTATCATTATACGTTGATGATATATTACTAGCAGGAAATGATATGGATATAATGAACAAAACAAAGAAATACCTAGGATCTAGATTTGAAATAAAAGATATGGGAGAATCTTCCTATGTATTAGGAATTAAAATTTCTAGAGATAGGAATTCAAGATTATTATATCTAGATCAAGAAAAATATCTAGAAAAAGTACTTAAAAGGTTTAACATGGAAAAATGTAAACCAATAAGTACACTTGTTTGCAAAGGCTTAAGCCTAAGCAAGTCAATGTGTCCACAAAATGAGGACGAACAAAAAGATATGATACAAATTCCCTATGCCCAGGCTGTGGGCAGTCTCATGTATGCTATGACAAGCACAACGCCTGACATATGTCATGCAGTTGGATTGGTAAGCAGATATCAAGCCAATCCAGGTAAGACACATTGGCAAGCAGTAAAAAGGATATTCAGATATTTACAAGGAACTAAAAGTATGAAACTTTGTTTTGGTTTAAAATATCTAGAGATTATAGGCTACAGTGATGCAGATTTTGCAGGTGATATAGATGATAGAAAGTCTACTAGTGGCTATATATTTATGGTAGGCGGAACCGCTGTTTCTTGGTTAAGTAAAAAACAAGGTTGTGTTGCAAAATTCACTATGGAATCTGAATACATAGCATGTAGCACAGCAGCAAGTACTGCAGTTTGGATAAAACGCTTTATGGATAATTTGAAATTAGGTATACCAAATAGACCAGTCAATGTGTATTGTGATAATCAGTCTGCCATCGCTTTGATAAAAAGTGGAGCAAATAGCTCAAAAGGAAAACATATTGACGTGGGCTACCACTATATACAAGATATAGTAGAGAGGGGAGAAATCAAAATCGAATATATACCCTCTGAAAGGATGGTGGCTGATCCCATGACCAAGGGATTATCTTTGGAAAAATTCAGAGAGCATGTGGCTACAATGGGATTAAGAAACACCTAGGTGTTGTAGAAAAGCATGCAGTATAATGCATCATTGGTTGAATCTCGGGGACGCCTGAGAAGAACAAAATGATGCGACTCTATCTATTTATGGCAAAAATGTTGGTAAAAAATAAGATAGAGGACACTAGCGAGGTAACGAGGTTATGACGAGAACGATTGAGGATGTAAAGTTCACAATAAACATCTAATTGATTCTGCATAACACTTAGGCGCATAGTGTTAAAGTCGCTGATAAATTGAATCAAGGAAAACCTTTGCGATGACCTAGAAGGAAGTACTTGATCTAAAAATCGAGCGCAGGTCAACACTATTTGTGTTTGGCTGAAGTCGCCAATAGTAACTGGGGTGGTGAACTATGGTTCCCTGTTACAGGTATATTGGTGCAATTCACTTGAAATAGAGTGAATAGAAGTCGTCTATAACATATCAAGAAATTGATATATTGGGAAATAGACTGCGGTCAGAAAAGAATGGTAAAAGCGTGCGCACGTATGGTCATACCATCATCTGACGTCGATCTGAAGAAAATTCAGATGAAAGTTAGTGCCCAATTAAAGAATTCTGAAGGATATTCAACCGTGGTAACTAACTAGAGGAAGTTATCATGTTATCTCATATTTGTCAAGTGGGAGATTGAAGAATTTCATTATGACAAAACATGAGATACAGTGTACATCAGTACACCGTATTATTTACTTTAGGATTATAACTTCCAGGAGAGAGAATCCCAATTTCCCATGTAGGAGAAAAGATAGGGTGTATGATGGTTCATTGTAAAGAATGAACCATCACACCCCATTGGTGATTGAATAGGTATGACTATTGAGAAGAGGTCATGAGTCATCATAGGTGTCTAATGACTATTGAGATCATCTCAATGGTCACAATAGATACCTTTTGGGTGTCTACAAATACACCCTACCACAACCCTTCTAAAATTAATAAAACATAACAGTACGTATGTATTCTCTCCTTCCCAAACTCCTACATGTGATACATAGTCTGACGACAGTAGGGAAATCCTTCATTGTTCTACCTTCCAGAATCCATCAGATTCTTTAAGTTTAGAACTGCAAACTAATTGAAAGGTATATTTTAGACTGTGAAAGTACATGCTTGACGTCTCTCTCTCTCTCTCTCTCTCTCTCTCTCTCTCTCTCTCTTTGTGTTGATATCTTCACGTCCTTAAATAGTGATATATAGTTAAAATTGTTAGGTGATTCAAACATGTATTATTGCTAATTTATATACACTACAAAGTATGTATTAGATGTCAAAGCATGCTATTCCAATAATTTAATAGAACAAATTTCTTAGGTTATTATTCACATGATGCATACTTTGTTATTTTAATCATAAATTGTCATATTTATTTTACTTGCACAATCCTTTATAAAGAAATTACTTTTCAGAGCCTAGAATTAGGTCTTTAACTACAAGAATCACTAACCTTCTAAATAATAGTATAGTAAAATTATGTAGGTGATCATAAAAATAAAAATTACAATTTAAATTTAAAATGGTTTAAAAGTCTCTTAAACTCAAAAACTTTTTATTCACCATTTTGCTCTCATTTTAATTTATAAATATAATTTTAACCATGTAGACATCCTTGTTATTTGGTAACAAATGAAAATTAAATTTTAACTCAAACTCTTAACAAATGAAAGTTAGATTCTTACTCAAATTCCTAATGCTGACAACTATCAAGTTGCATGACAATATATATGAATGCAAACTCTTTGAATATTCTGTTTTATGAAAGAAAAAAAAAATTGAATGTATATTTAACTTTTGAATTTAAAATTTTATGAAAAAAAAAAATGAAATCTTCATGTATTTATTATTTTTATATAATTAATATCATTTAAAAATGTTCACGTGCGACGCACGTGTGCTATAGCTAGTTAAACAAAAGTTGTGTAAGAATATATTTATCATTTCCTTATTCACTTATTTCTTTTCTCTATGTTTCTCTCCAAATCTTTCCAATTTGGGGACAAAGGTGAAAGGCTCCATTTTCTCTCCATTTCTCTTCATTTCCTTTCTCTTCTCCCAACTTCAGAATCCAAACAAGGGAAATTGAGATAAACTCATTTTCTCTTCTCTTCTCTTCTCCCCGTTGCTCTCAATCCATACATAGCCCCATACAATTCCCTTTGTCTTTGGGAGAGCTTATTTTAAAACATTCTTTGCTAAATCCACAACTCTCAAGTCTTATTTTTGACATATTTTTATTCATCGAGGCCACGAGGGTGTGGATTTGGTATGGAAATAACCCATCCTTGTTTTCTATTTATTTATTTATTTTCCCTTTTTTTGATTACCTAGCCCTTGTTTTTTGATAATCCCACAAGTTGGTCCATTCTCCTCATTTTCTCTTGATTTGCTGCTGCCTTCTTTTCTTCACATCCCCAATACTCCCAATTGTCTATTAAGCTTAGGCTATGTTTGTTAGAAGTAAATTATGGAGGGAATGGAATAGTTATTTTATTAGTAAAAAAGGGTTGTAGTTTGGTAGCTTTGAGGAATAGAATGTTCATTCCCTTTGTGGAGTTCTATTCCCTCTCTTCAATGAATGAAATCATAAAAACTGGGTTCCACCTAATTTTTACATTCTATTCTCACCCGTTACCAAATAGTGGAAGAGAATGACCATTCCCATTCCATTCTCATCTCATTCCCATTTCATTCACTCAAAGTCTCAAACCAAACACAACCTTAGTATTAGTCTACCCTCGTTGGTTAGACCAAAGACATTGTTGGCCTTAAAATGGTTTATCATTTATGGGTCTAGTTTTCCATAGAGCTTAATGGAAGGAATTAACTATAGCTGACCCCAATATACGTGTAGGACAAACTACAATAGCAACCTTAGCCACTGAGGCTACCTTGTTGGTGAGGGATGGTGGGATAAAAAATAGGCTAGGAGTTCGAAACCCTCCAATTGTAGACCATAAAAATATAAATAAATAAATAAATAAATAAACTCTCTATTTGATTAAGAGTTCTCGGAAGTAAGCTTTTGGGAAGATATATTTTTTTAAAATAATTTTTTCTGAGCCTCTTAGGTAATAATTTTTTTTTTTTTTTTTTTTTTTTCCTGGCCACAAGTCGATGGTTTATACTAAAGCTGAAAGGACTGCAAACAAGCTAAGCCAAGTATTACGGTGCTTAAGCTTGACTTATTCAAAAACTTGGTTAGTCAGAGCTTAACTCGAGCTTGTTAGGAGCTCACCAAATCGAGATTTGGTTTACTTGAGATTGACTTGTTTGTTAAATGAATCAAACTCAGACAAGCCCTTACCAAACTTGTTCATGAGTAATTCAAATTTGATTTATTTGCAACTCTTTCTCCTAAAAACTAGATGAGAACTATTAAGAAACCAAGAGAGGAAAGCCCTAAAAAATGTTGGACTATATATATACGTACTAGGCCTATTCAAGCCTTGTTCACAAGCCTAAGTATAAAGTCCTTAACAAGCTCTCATTATCTTTGTTATTGCTTTATTTTGGATCAAATTTGGTTAGACCTTTTGTTTGGTTTCTGAGTTCGAGATTCATTGGTAAAATGAAATGAAATGAAAAATTTGTATTGCTTAGAAAATATGATACATGCACGTATCATCAAGCACATTACCATCACTAACCGTCTCATATTCACACATTACTCCAAACATCTGTGCCCAGTAGTTTGATTGGTAAAAGGTATTGCTTTTCTCTCATTGTAAACAATGAATCTTGCACCCAACTCCCAGCCTTCGTGTGCACCCGCGCAACAATTGAATTTGACCTGATAGTGGCATGCTTCACAAAACGAGTCGCTTAGGTTGGCAGCGGGAGGAAAACCGAGAACATTAGGTTAGGCGGTTGGGAGTAAAATATGTACAGTTAGTGGCTTGTTGCCATGCTTCACAACAGGTGAACATGACAAAGAACTGGAAAATTACCATACTACAGCCATGCACACTTCGTAGATTTTTTTATTTTTATTTTTTATTAAGTGATGTTTGTATTAATAACAAAAAGCTTAGCTCAAGTATATGAGACATATATAAGCATACAAGCATACAAGTGCAAAAGAAAGACCCCTTTATAACTTCAGAGAATCTATAAAATAGACAAAAGATGGCTTGCAATAATTAGCACTGCTAACAAACCAAAAAAAAAGGAAAAAAAAAATATTCTTAGTAGTAAAAATGGATTTAGATCAATGACCAACTTTTTACCCCTTTCAAGAGTCCTAGGTTCATCTCTCTTCAAATGCACCAATAAATCGCATGGAGTCCATCCTCCAAACCACTTTAGTCTCTTTATTACTCCCCTCTTAACCACCATCCTGAAAGAAGATCATGAGTAGACAAAGGAAGAACCTAATGAACCCCAAACAAATTAAAGGTGAGCATCCAAAGACTTCTAGCCACAATGCAATGTAATGAAAAGATGATCGACTATTCCGCCTTGTCCTTGCACAAAATACACCTATTGGGCATAGTCAAACCTCTCTCAATAAGGTGATCCAAAGTCAAACATTTATCATTTCCCACCAACCAACAAAAGAAAGTCACTTTAGTAGGAACCAAAGCAATCCAAGTGTTCTTTGCTAGAAGAAAAGGAACTCCTTGAGGCCTTAAATAGTTGTAGAAAGATTTTACAGAGAATAGCCTTTTTGGATCCTTATGCCACACCAAGGAATCATTCTCACCCACTAAAATTTTACTATCGTAAAGAACTTGATGAAAGGCTAGAACACTTTCCATCTCCCAATCATTAAAGCTTCTAGAAAATATGACATTCCAAAAAATAGCACCATTCTCCCCGTAGAAATTTTAAGCTGTGTAATCTGGAACATAGAGATATGAGTTAAAATTAGCCATGTTACTTGTACAAAAATTGGTGAGAAAGAAGGTTAGTAACATTACATAGATTTACTTGTGTGAAGTGTGAACAATACGTATAAGCAGAAGAGTTTTTTTTTTTTTTTTTGATAAGAAATCAGTAGAGTTATCTATGCAAACATTAAAACTATATTCTCACTTAGCAGTAGAGTTTTGTCCATGAAACATTTTTTTCCATTTCATAAATATGTTAATCAATAGTATAGGCTATTATATTGTCAATTAGTGTAAGGATATTGCATGCTAATGTTGAGACCATTAAAAATTTGTGTCATACCCTTCTCTATTTTGTGTTGATAGATGGCAAATAAGCAAAATGCTAGAATGTTTAAAGAAGAAAAAAAAAAAAAATAGCCAAAAGCAATTTGAAGTAGTTAATTAGACAGATGTTGTTGAGTTACGTTATAATGAGACGAAGAACGGAAATAAGCTAGAAAAAATTATAACTAAAATATGTTGGAATATATAGTAGCAAATTTCATAAAGATAACTGGGAAAGATTATGACGAGCCAACTGGAAAACCATTCAAATACTGTAAAGAGTAATTGGAAGATATAGTATAATTTAAAGGGTTTTCTTAGGACATATGTTAAGCTGCATTTAAAAAGGGAATCATTGCATGGGAACCATTCTCTATGCATTTTCACTATTTCTCATAGCAATGATTGCCTCATTAAATATAGCTTAACGTATCCCCTAAGAAGCCCTAATTTAAAAACCAATGAAGCAGGACTTTGATTGGATCATAGCACAAACACCATTAATGATGGGTAGGCCAAACATATATATATGTATACAATATATACATATACATATATCCATACGCACAAGTATTTTAATTTAGGTTTTGTCAATATATAAAATAACAAAGATGTATTACTTTGTAAATAGAATTACCCAATAGAGCAGTCGATATTATTGAAGAAAATGTTGAAGAAACTAATAGTATTCATCTTTGAAGAAAAAATAGGGTAGGAACCCTTTGGCCTAAGTGTCGGCGAAGAATCTTCTGCTGCAAACATAAATAGGCATCATAAATGTATTTGTAATGCAATTGAGTCAATGAGCACTACCTATTAGCTACCCATAGCCATATGGGTAGTACTCCTTAACTCAATTGCACCTCAAATTCACAAATACGTTAAAGATGTCTATTTCATCTTTGTAGCAAAAGAAATTCTTCCCCACCACTTAAGTGAATAAATTCCTTCCTTTGTTCTCTCCTGAAGATAATACCATTAGTTTCACATTCCCAATTTTTTCAATAATATCGGATACTTTAGGTTGTTCATTTTTGCGGATGAGTTTGAGGTTCCACTTCAGTGAAATTCTCTTCCTGACTCTTCAACGTATTAGTTTGGTCCTAAGACCTAACACGGTCCAACATTATCATTTGGGAGTATTCCCTATAAGGATGCCTATGTTGCTTTACCTATTAATCTTCTACCTTAAATAGAGCAGTTAATTCTTCTAAATGCTCAAGTTTTTTCTTACAATATTTCACAACCTCTAGGTAATACTGTTATCAAAGTAACGCCTTTTTCTTATTTTATATATTCCCAAAACCTACATTAAAAGATATATGAGTGGAAAAATACATACATATATAAATGTATGTATGTATGTATGTATGTATGTATATGTGTGTGTATTGTATACTCATATATGTTTGGCCTACCAACCATCCATATCATCAATAGTGTTTTGTTGTGATCCCATATCGGCCATGTTTCATTAGTCTTCAGGTGGTAACATTTTTTCCAACCACTTGTCATAGTATCCCATGGTTTTTCAATTAGCTTTTGTCATAATCTTTTCCAATCAACTTTGTGAAATTCGCAATTATATTATGCCAACCTTCTTTAGTTATAATTTTCATTGGCTTATTCTCATTCTACATTTCACAATTATGTATGCATGTATGTGTGTATTATATACTTCTATGTGTTTGGCCCGCCAATCATCCATATCATCAATTGTGTTTTGTTGTGATCCCATATCAGCCATGTTTCATTAGTCTTCAGGTAGTAACATTTTCTCCAACCACTTGTCATAGTATCCCATGGTTTTTCAATTAGCTTCTGTCATAATCTTTTCCAATCAACTTTGTGAAATTTGCAATTATATTATGCCAACCTTCTTTAGTCATAATTTTCACTGGCTTATTCTCATTCTTCATTTCATTATAGTATAACTCAACAAAAACTTTATGTAATTCGTTGCTCCAAATTATTGTTCACTTTGTTTGAGGTATTTTATTTGTTCCAAAATCCCAGCATTCTACACATTTGACATCCATCAATGTAAAACAAGAAGGGTAAGACACAATCTTTAAATGATTAGAAGGGTAAGACACAATTTTTAAATAATTGAATCTCATTATAACCATACAATATTTTAAATACTTGATCTCAGAGAGCTGGTTAATGGGCCTCTTTATACATGATCAAACCATCATAATCAAGATCAAATTCTATTTTTTTCCTTAGGTAATAATTTCCATGTGCTATTCCCTCAACTTCAATAAAAGCATTCTTCCTTTCAAATTCGACTATAGGTTTACAACCTCTTTAGTAGCAATCCATCTCAAGTTTCACCTTGTGCATATAAAATCTACAATACATGCACATCAATTATTTGCATATATTCTACAACTATTCAGCCAATAAGCCATTCCTTTAGTATAAACTCCACTAATGGCAAGCAAAAGCAAATGGGAAACATTACCAAGACAGGTTTTCCCCCAGGGAAAAAAAAAAAAAAAAAACAATTGCAAAAACATATTTTCCCCAAAACTAACTTACCAGAATTATTAACCAAATGGAAGGATAGCTTTTAAAAAATAGATGCTATAATTTGTGTCACGTATATGTTGGAAACTGCAGAATTTAATTCTTTTCATCAGGTTTCACGGAAAACTGAATCCATTAGATCATTTTAAGGGCAGCAATGCCCTTGGTATGACCAATGAGTGTGGACCACTAAGCCTAAAGAACAGTTGAATCCTACAGGTTGTGAAGAAAACAAGGCAGCAATTGAAGAAGAAATGAGGAGAATGAACCAACTTCCTGCACATAGCTTGTATCCGACTCATCATTTGCAGATTCTCAACAAGCTAAAACTTATGTCCATTCAAAGAACTGCACAATAGGATGAGGAGTTTGGTAGGCTATCTCTATGAATCAACTTGTCAGGAAGTAAATGCCCAATTGTGGACTCCATATCCTTGCAGAACTATTTACTGACATAGTGACATGCATATTTGTTCACAATGGTTATCTCACCCCTTTTGTTAAAGGCTTTCTTTAGATTAAAAAATAGGGGAAAATTTTTCATATCGTCACATTGAGCTTCAAAGAGAAAACTCCTTTCACACCTGAAATTCCATTTCAGGTTAACTGGAAAATATACCAGATATTCTATGCTAGCTTAAATACTATATGGTGTGTGTGTGTGTGTGCACGCATGTGTGTAAATATATGAATACTTTTTAAGACTTCAACCATTCAAAAACAGTGAATAATAAGGCGAAAGAAATGGAACTAAAACAGTGATTCCATACACATTTGAAGAGCAGACAAGAAAGACTGCAAGCACCAATAAGGAAAAAAAAAACATTTTTGGCATATAAAAATATGGAATTTAGAACACAACAATGAAGCACAATCATGCAAATTTTCCACAACAATCGATATATGAGAGAGCGAGCTAGTAAAACCCAAAAGATTGAAGAGATATGGGAAGACGTAAAAAGAAAAGGAAAACAAGAGGAAGGAGGAGGAGTACCTTGCACAGCTTCTCTTTGTGTCGATTGTTTCAACTTGTTAAGTTTTGTAGTTGGGGTTATTTGGGAAGTAAAGGCATAAAGATCGTGACTTTTTGGTTTCATCACTTAAAAAACCATACTTGTGCCTCCACTAAACCTGTTACAAAGCTTCGTAACCAGAGCTTCCAAATGTTTGTCTGACAGAATAGTCAGAAAAAACAATGTGATATTATCATCAAGACGAAAGGATTGCCACTTTGGCATAGTTAAACTATTGATACCTTATTTGCAAAACCAATTAAGAACTGCATAATGCTGCAAAACGACTCTCTTCAAATTCTGGTTGGATAATTTTCAGAGGCTATCTAGAAGTAAATTACATTTTGGATTGCTTTTTGTAAGCATAACTGAGCGACATTCACTCAAGGCAAGAAAAGCACATAGTGCTATCAACAGGAATTAACCAGTTGGGCATCACTTACCTTTCTTAGACAACTCATGAAAGAAAAATTTGGATACATTAGAAAGCTTTCCATATTCATCCTTCTAAACATTTCATTTAAACAACCTTTCGCCGGATAAACCAATGCTCAATCAGGCCCTTGATCATTAGTAACAAAATAGAAACAACATGGAGCTGTTAATCGGCCTCTCAAACCTTCACATGTCATCTAATATAAGATGAGAAAGCATCAAAACATCACTCTTCCAAACAGAAATTGAAGGTTCTCGTTACTGAGCACACATGTTCCAAGACCATAGTCCTGAACTCCTGATAGATTAGGAAAACAAACTGCCAAATCTCCGAGAGCTGTGGTGCAATTAGAATGAACAGTTTCTGGTGGATCACTCTCCACAACCATTAAGAGAAGCTGGAGAATTGCTTTACCAAAAAGACATTCAGTAGGAACTTCACTATTGTTTGTTTCCAGTGGAGAGAGAGATCTCACCAAAAATCTGCACCAATAAACATAAATTGACATAGTGTAAGCATTCCAAATGCCCGTAGTTCTGGACAAGAGAGGCAATATATAGGTTGTGCACTTTCCTAGACAAGTTTCTCACGAACAGAACTAGCTAGTCAAAAAGGATGCATTTAGACACTGCACGGAAAATAAATCTCTTCATTTCATCTACATAGCAATGGTCTGAGTTTACTTTCTTTTATCGTGAAATTTGAGATGATGGATTTTATATTTAGTAATATTTAAATGACTATATCTTGCATAGTGTATCATTATTAAATTTCAAAAAAAAAAAAAAAGAAAAAAAAAAGAGATGTATTTTTTAATGATCACTTCTAGCTATTGCATGTTTCTACTATGTCCATTATAACTTATAAGGATGAATTTGTGTACCAGTACATTACCTTTCTCAGAAAAAATTCAAGTTGAGATCAAGTCATTCGAAATAGAACATTCAGTAACAAAATAATTGCATTCTTTTGACAATTTTGACAATAAATAAAGAAAAAATACACTAAGCCACTAAGGCAAACGGGTCAATGATATGGCACCTGTCTATAAAAGTAGTTCTCACACACACAAAGTGGGCACATTTTCTTGTTGAGTGCTGATTCTGCAGCTACAATCCACAAAAGTAATAAATATTCATGCCATCAGGCCTTGGGCATAGTGGTTTAACGTTTCAAGGGCGTTGTGGGTTCGACTCCCCTTGGGTGTGTGTCTCTTATCAAGCAAAAAAAAAATAGTACTCCATTATATATATATATATATATATATTATTTATTTATATCATGAAAAAAGAAAATTTCTAGAAGCATGGAGAATCAACAGTTTGAAATTTCCTCATGTTAAAGCAAATTTATCCCTAACGTTTTTCTGTCAGATTAATTAGACTTGCAACATGGTGAAAATTTTAAAGTTTTTTTTAATAAAAAAAAAGACATTATATATTATATATGGAAATCATGAAATAATACCCTCACACCCCAACAAATACATCAAAGCTGAACTTCTATGCCACTGGAACTTTGTAATGCTCTTAAAGGACAAAGAGGAAGCAGAATGTAACGGATCATAAATTGACATAAGTATGGATTATAAGCTTATAACCCAAATAAGAGAATCAATTTCCAAAATTGACGTGCAGGAAGCACAAGTACATGAAAATTTTCTAAACTACCATGCCAAAGATATGATTTCAAGCAATCATAGCACAAACAGATTCACCTTACATTAACTTAATAGATCAATTGCGACATATCACCTATAGGATGGAAGATAATGCGAACCATCTCATGAATGCTGAAAAAGTGAGCTACTTCTACAAAGGGCGAGTGACAAATCCTCTATCCACCATCTTCTCCACCAATTCCTCATGCTTCTTCAACTGCCCAGCATTCCTCAGCTGCTGCAAAACCATCTCATAAACCTGCAAACTCGGTTTTAAGCACTTCTCCTCAATCATCTCCCTAAAGAACTTGTATGCATTGTTCCAATGTCCCATCCCACAATACATTGAGATTAAAACCCGGTAAGTATTCACATTAGGCTCAACTTCCATATCATCCATTTCCTTCTTAAGCTTGAGAACCATATCAGTCGATTTCGAGCCAGCAAACATCCGCATCAATGTATTATATGTCACAGTATTGGGCCTACAATTCAATTCCTTCATCTTAGCAAACATCCGGTGAGCACCATTCACATCCAGCGACTTCGCAATGCAGTTAAAGATCGGATTAAAAGTATAAGCATTCGGGCTGCACCCTTTCTTAACCATTAAATTAAGCACCTTAACCGCATCTTCAAGATTATTATCCCGACAATGACTCTCAATAAGAAAATTGTATGTGATCGTGTCATGCAGGGCAATCAAGCCTCTTCATCTGATTATATACTTGCAAAACCTTTTCGGTCCGCCCAGCCCTCACATGAACCCTCATTAGGTTATTAAAAGTAATCGAATTTGGATTGCAACCCACATCGATCATCTCTGCGAAAACATCATGGGCACGCGTAATCTGCCCACACCTACACAATGCATCGATCACAATACTATAAGTATACACATTGGGCTGAATACCAGCAGCCTTCATTTCCCTAAAGACCCTCTCTGCCTCCGAAATATTACCTGCACGGCACCACCCATGAACCAAGCTAGTGTACACAACCACGTCGAGCTCAAACCTATCCTTCATACTATCAAAAAACGACTGAGCCTCAGAAGCTCTTCTCTTCTTGCACAAAATACCAATCAAAATGGACAACGCAATGCGGTCGGGCTTGCAACCGTAATCCTCCATACGATTAAACGTGTGCACCGCTTCCGCAGCCAATCCGGCCCTCACGTACCGGCGAACCAGAATCGAGAACGTCTCGATCCGAATTTCTAAATTTCGAGCTTTCATCAAATCGATGAGGTGCCACGCCAAATCGAACTGGCGTACCTTCCCGGCGAGGTCGATCATCTCGTTGTAGGGTTCGGGGGAGTGGGCGAAGCCGTCGCGGGCAGTGGCCCAGTTGAAGAACGCCAGGGTTTGGAGGAAGGGGATGCCGTGGCGAACGCCGCCACATTTCTCGATTACGCGACGTACGACGATAGGGGAGATGGATTGAGCGGTTTGGGCGAAGTCGAAGGAAAGAGTGGGGATGGTGAAGTTAGGGTTTGGAGGGAGAGGATTAGGGTTAGGGTTAGGGTTTTTGCGGTGGTGGTCTTTGATTAGGGCGTGGAGTTGGTCTGCGATTAGGGTTTCTTCGGGAGATATTTTGAGAGTGGTTTTACTGTTATCGTTTGTGTCCTCGTCTTGAAAATCTATTTCTGAAGTTAAAGAAGAAGAAGAAGAGGAGAAAGGTTTTGAAAGAGAAGAGAGAAAGTGTAGAGAGAAGGATGGGCGTAGCTTTGATTTGATTAACGCCATTGACGGCTTATTTGGGAGCGCTTTTGTTTCAGTCTTTCACACAGAAACTGGAGAGAAAAATAGCGGCTAGCCACAGAGGAAGAACTGAGGAGAAGGGATCGCTAGGGATGGCATAATCGGTAATCGATGGTGGCAGTTACGACGCCGTTTGATTTTTTGATTGGCGGGTAAGCTAAAACGACGTTGTTTTAATCGCTATGCCGGCAGATAGGGGAAACAGCGACATTCTGCATTGTCCGCAGTGTTTGGGTGAAATTAAAAATAAAAAAAAATGATACGGTTTTTAAAGTTTAGAATTTATAAATGAGAGTTCTAAGATTCTTCATTTGGCTAAATTTTTTGAAATTTTAAAATTTGAATTGGAATTCTGCATTTCTTATTCTAAAATGTAAAATTTGGCGACTTCAATATAAGGAGACAAAATTTTTATATAGAATATGATCTCCCAATTTTTGACTTAGAGTTCTAACTAGAATTTCATTAATTCTAACTTCAGCTAGCCAAACACAAATTTTGGTTATAAAGATTTGAGAGATTCTATTCCTCAACCTATAAATTCCTCTCCCAAACAATCACAACCACCTTAATTATTATACCCCATTTTTTTTAATTTGTCCTGCTACTCTCCATGATAATTTTTGTGAAGAGAGTGGCACTTCGAGAATGCCTCAAAACATTGAGCTTGATAACTTCGCATCCCATGAAGCTACAATATATCGAAACGTACTCGATCCTTCTAAAGAGTTGCTTAACACTCCAAGCCTGAGTGTAGCTGGTATACTAATGGATAATCAGTGTACTAATAGTACAGAAGATATAAAATTGGTGACACTCCACCAGAATCCTCTGCAAATACAACTCAACGTTTCGTAGTAAAAGAGCGCGCTCGACATTACATAATTAATGCAACTTGACAATCCAAATTAAGTAGAGGATCTCAAGTTCTTAGTGGTCAAAGCCCAAGGTCAATTTCGATTAATCTCAACTAGCTCAATCTTGTGTATGTGGCACATCCTATGGTTATCATTTAAATGCGAGTTTTAATTGGGATCATAATATAGTTGTTGGAGAACTGGAGAAGACTTTTGTAGCTGAAGAAGTTGTAAAAAGCCTAAAGAGCCTTGGTACAAAAATAACAAGGGTTTCTCTCAAGGTAGAAGAGGATTGGATGCTTTATCAAATAACGAGCTTGTGTTTGCTCCCCCTTCCCTCAGGGTTGTGGGGAGGATTTCAAAGAGGCTAGGCCATCCTCCATTAGTGCATTTGTTGGGAGAAGGGGTTATGGGAAGGAGATGAGCTACTCCCCTTGTGTAGCTCAAGAAATCATTAGGCTCTCATTTGGCAAGTGTGCAAAACAAACAAAATAATAATAATAATAATAATGAAGAACCTCATCAAAGTGGATGTAGGCTTGTAAGTCCAACCAATATAACTCTGTGATGTTTCATGATATCTCTTGCTTAAAATCCCATTTGCCTTCATGATTCTATATTTCTATGGAGTAATTGTTTATCAAGTGTTTGAGGCAGTGCTTAAATGACTGCATGCAACTCAAAATACTAAAAAGGTCAACATAAAGGAGGAAGAAAAGAATCTATTCACCCTCTTCTAAGTTCTAGAGTAATCCTAGGCTTACACATTCAATTAGATGGTTATAGGTTGCCATGGTTTTGTTAGTGATGAGTGATGGGTGGGTGGTGGCGATGGTAGTGATTATTGGTGGAGGTCTCGTGCGCGAGGGTGGGGGGTGATGGGTGGGGTGGTAATAGTGGGCCAGGGATAGTATCAGGTGGTGATGGTAGTGGTATTCGCGATTGGGTGAAATATGGACATGGACACTAGACGCATCATACAATTATGTGATACGAGATAAACATATAGATATTACAAATTTTCAAAATTTAGAATATGACAAGGCGAAGATATGACATTAATAAAATAGATATAGATATTTTAATAAATATCTTTATTCTATATCATATCACATACAACATTCAAATTACATCATATTGTATTGTTTTCAAAAATTCTAGTTGAGTTATTAAGAGAAATAGCAAAATGAATAATAAAGGAAAAGAAAGAGATGCTGTACCGTTAGCATGTTGCTAGGAGTTTCATGTTTAGTATGTATTTGACCCTTACCAATCTACCATGACATTTTTTTGAGAAGTGTCCCGTACTTCTTAGGTGGTTGCGATAAATAATAGTTATACTGAACTAGTGGTGGAGATAAATATAGTCCAGCTGAACATCATTACAAGGCACATAACTAAACTCTTAGGTCACAATATAAGATCCACTGCTTCTTACACTGAATCCAACAACACCAGATCATCACTCTAAGACAAAAATTCACACGTGTGTGGCTATGTGTTTCATTAGTTCCGCTGCCCGTAACAGGCCCGCAGAAACTCTCCTCTTTCTTTCTTTCGCTCTCTATAAATACCGTCTCATTGCAGAACTGTAATGGCAATCGCACTGACACCTCCACAAAACCCTACTTTCAACTTCAACGATGGCTTCCTCTCTCTCTATCAAACCCTTCCTTACCTCTCTTCCTTCTGATCTCAACGATCAAGTAAGAGTCTGCGTCCCAAACTTTTATTTTCCTTCTATTTTTCCGTTTGGTTCCCGAGAAAGCGTAGTAAAACGAACGGGAAAATTTTGAGTATTGGAGTTTTTCATTAATTTGGGAGCACGAGAAAAGCCGATAATTGAATGTTCTGCTCAGAAGCTGATAAAATTTAGGAAAATACAAAAAAAAAAGAAGTGATTTTTTTAAATCGTAGGTGTTTCTATTATCTCGCTCCCGGTTGCTCAATTAAATGTTCTGTTTGGTGGCTGAGAAAATTCAGCAGTGTTTGGCTTTGCTAAGTTGATTTTTTTTTTTTTTTTTTATTCCCTTTATTTCTGGGAAAACCAAAACAATGTGGAGCATAAAAATCAATATTTTATTTTATTTTCATTAATTTTCCTCCGTTTTCTCGGTCTCCAAAAGGTGGGTGCGCGTTTGTTTCTGATACTGATTGGTTTTGGTATGTAGGGTTTGACGCCCGGGAATTTCCCGGCGAGTTTGGGTTTGAAAAAGTCGACCACTGTGAAGGGGAGTTCATCGTTGCTTATGAAAAAGAAATTCGAATTGAATTGCTTAGGGGATAGAGAGATGGATGTGAGTACGTCGGCCATGGTCGATGGCATTGCGGAGTGCTCAAATGGTTTGTCTGTGGTTGTTTTAATGATGGAAGTCGTATCTATGATTATTATTGTTTATATGATTGGTAAAATGCCTTTTTCGATTGCAGAAATGGAGGCTAAGGAGCCAAGTATTTCGACGATATTGATGAATTTCGAGAATAAGTTTGATCCTTATGGTGCCTTGAGCACGCCTCTTTACCAAACAGCGACGTTCAAGCAGGTATGATCGGAGAAGCACTTTTACGCTCCAAATTTTGAGAGTTGATGTGTGTATTTAGTATACAGGAAAGATAACAGAACTTTATAAATTCACGAAGTTGAATGCAGTGTCAAACTACAATTAGAGGGCATTTTCTACCCTTCAGTCTTTTAGAGGGTATTTTATTCCATCATAATTTTGGGATACTATATGGGATACTATACTGATTTGGCTTGTATAGCTTGTGGTATAGTAATGGTATAGGTATAATTTGGATTTTGTTTTCATGAAGGGAATTGCTTCCTTCTAAGATGTACTTATGTTTATCTTAACTAATAAATTGTTTCTCATAAAAAATAATTAGAAAAATTTAACTATGTTACTACCTGCATTATGTGTTTTGATTTTCCTTATCAAATAAAAAATAAAAATAAAAAATACAGGTGGTACCCTGATGGGCCATAATATTGAAGAGGTTTTTGTATGATTAAGGTATCCTTTAAGCAGAGACTTTTAGTCTGGGATTATTTACTGGAAGTGAACTCATCCTTCAGGTATTCTTGATTATATATAATTGAGGAAAGTAGTGGATGTGTAGGCTGAGGTTTGTACTCTTTTCAATTGGCTTAAAGCAGTGGTTGGGTGAGATGCAATTCTTGGATTTCTAGATCGGTTAATCCAGATGCTGATTATCTTGCTAAAAGAGCAGTCTTTCTCGCCCACTCGCTCCTCTTTAATTTCTGTTTTCTTTGTTATCTAGGATGAAGGAGGTCCTCCCATATAAATGTGAACTTTCTTTCCCCCTCTTTCCCATTTAATCATATTTCATTTCTGATGGAGAATCTTTTTTTTGATCATGTATTGTATTAAACATATCAAAAAGGAAGGACATGAAACTCTCGTACACGGCAAGTATATCAAATAAAAAAGAAATAAAAGAGAACCTATTACAATAAGGAGGCATTGGAGAAGGTATGATCTCCCATTTGCTCTTTGCCGATGATGCTCTTCTTTTTTGTGGGATTGAAGAGGAAAAACTTAGGCACCTAAGGGTCATTTTGTCTTGTTTTGTTTTGAGGCCATTTTGGGTTTGAAAGTAAACCTTGGAAAAAGTGAATTGATTCCAGTGGGGGAGGTGGACAACATTGACCACCTTGCTTCTATTCTTGGTTGCAAAGTTGGAAATCTCCCAGTCACTTACCTTGGCCTTCCTTTGGGCTCGCACTTCAAGGAGAAAAAGATGTGGGATCCTGTAATTGAGAAGATAGAAAGAAGGCTTAGTGGTTGGAAGAATAGGTATTTCTCAAAAGGGGGCAAGTTGACTTTGATCAATAGCACTCTTTCTAGTATTTCTACATACTTTATGTCTATTTTCAAAATCCCCAAAACCGTTGCTCATAAAATTGAGAAACTTCAAAGGGGTTTTCTTTGGCATGACTTTGAAGGTAAACGTAAATATCACCTTGTTGATTGGTCGATGGTGTGCCTTCCTAAAAGTGAGGGTGGGTTGGGAATTAAATCTCGTGTTTGTATGAACAAAGCTCTTCTTGGCAAATGGTTGTGGAGATTTGGCACAGGGGAACAAAGCCTTTGGAGGGATGTGGTGATTTGGAAGTATGGTATCTCTTTGGAAGGTTGATGGCCTAGGGAGGTTAGAGGCACTCATTGGGTGGGTCTTTGGAAAGCAATCTCACAAGAATGTCAAGACTTTGTGAAAGAAATCAAATTTAAGATAGGGGATGGGGAAAGAGTGAGATTTTGGAAAGTCACTTGGTGCAATGACAATCCCCTCATGATCAACTTCCCTCTTTTGTTTGATATTGCCAGGAAATAAGGATGCCATGTTCATTGATTGTCTTGATGGGAATAATGGTACTACCACTTGGAATATGAACTTTATTAGGCACTTCAATGATTGGGAATTGGAGGGGGTCTTGAACTTTTTTCAAAATCTTTATGATTGTAAGATTTCTTTGGGAGGGAATGATTCCTTGGTGTGGCATAAGGACTCTAAAGGGTCATTCTCGGTGAAATCTTACTATAAGATCTTGATCTCTTGTGGAGTTTCTTTTCTGCCTAGCAAAGTCAATTTGGATTGCTTCGGATCCCCTATAAAGTCTCTTTCTTCACTTGGTTGGTGAGTAAAGGCAAGTGCTTGACTTTGGATCATTTGATTAATAGAAGATAGATCTTGGTAAATAGATGCATTTTATGCAAGGAAGTGGAGGAAACGGTTGATCATCTTTTCATTCATTGCCACATGGCGTGGAGCCTTTGGATGTTCATACTTAGCCTTTTTGGTACTCATTGGGTTATGCCTTCTAACCCTCATAACCTTCTTTTGGGTCGGCGGATCAAGACGAGGAATAAAAAAGCTAAGTTGGTGTTGGATATGGCCCCACATGCGCTCTTTTGGTGCCTTTGGAGAGAAAGAAATCTTTGAACCTTTGAAGATAAGGAAACTTCAATCATTGAGCTATAGTATTTTTTGGTCAAGACTCTTTTTTGGTTGTTTCATAGCTACACTAATGATCACAACCCCTATTTTGTTTGTTCCATAGATATGTTAAAGATATAGTTTTGGGGTTTTTTGTTTTATTTTTGGCTAGCACTTGTATATTCCTTATGTACTTGGGCTTTTCCCTTTTTGATATATAATACTTACTTCATTAAAAAAAAAAAAAAAAAAAAAAAATTTACTCAAAAGGTCCCCCCTGTCCCACGGCTATTCACTCAAGATGTTAATGTGCAATATTAGACTATGATGTAGAGATTGTATAATTTCTTACTTTATAACAAAATCAGAACTAGATTGTACCTAAAAAAAAAATCTAGAGGCAAATCTTATAGATTTATGGTATCTAGCATGTGATATTTTATTAATTGGACACCACTCAAATGTTGATAAGATTTTCTGAGATTTTAATGCATCTTTTTATCTTGAATATATCTAGTTGTGCTTTTCACTGAAGAAGGCTTTAGATTGGTTAAGTTGTGTTTACTTTTGCCTGTTCAGTCTATGGCCTGCACAGAGTGGTGTCATCACTGGTTGCTTCTGATAGATGACCATGTAGGCCATACGTTGTTCTCACTTTCATCGACCAACCTATATTGTTCTTTATATTTAAGAACTTTATAACCACTTCTCTCTTCTTCATCCTTTTTTTTTGGTTCCCTCTCCCCATCTGTGTGTGTGTGTGTGTGTGTGTGTATTGAAGCAGTATTCTTATAAGGCATCACATGTATGCACTTGTGCATTTATTTTGGTATCTCATGTGCTCAATTGTGTGACATTCTAAACTTCGAGTTTTCACTTATATTTGTCTTCTACACTCTGTTTTGCAGCCTTCAGCTACAGAAAATGGCCCCTATGATTATACCAGAAGTGGAAATCCTACACGGGATGCTTTGGAAAGGTTTGATTGTGCTTGTTGGCATTCAGTAATTGAAGTAGTTCTGTCAATCTTCAAAAGCAGCTACTTTGCTCTTTTTACTCTCTACATTCCTTATTGTGAGCTGAATTTTCTCTGTATTTGCAGCCTCCTAGCAAAACTTGATAAAGCAGATCGAGCATTTTGTTTCACTAGTGGAATGGCTGCTTTGGCTGCTGTTACTCATCTTGTTGGAACAGGTTTTTATTCACTCTTTTGTGTTGTCTCTTATATATATATATTCATTGTGTTTGTAGTAGGAGCTGTTTAAAGATGTAAGAGTTCAAAGGTTCAAACCAGAAGGAAACTTGGGTTGGTTATATATTCAACTTTTCAACCCATGCGTTTGGTGCCCAAATTTTTTTTTTAAAGCCCTTCGGGCAAACCCTGGGCCCATATAAGACCCCACAACCCATATGGACCAGGTAAGTCCAAGGCCCATGAGAACCATGGAACCTTGTGTGGGTGACCCCAAGGGGTTTAGCAAGAGTTGAACTTAGGACCTCTGCTTCCTGAGGCGGGATCCCTTGCTAATTGAGCTACCCCTTGGGGTTAGGAGTTTTTTCCCTACATATACAACCGTTTAAAAAAAATCCAGATGTATATGAGTTTGGAATCTTATTCCGAAGATATATGACCTTCGCCACGTGTATGCCATGTGGGATGGAATAAAATGAATTAACCCAATGCGACACACACTTGATAAGATCGCTGTCTTTGTCTCTCGTTCTCTCTCGACACCATGTCCGGCGATCAGTGTGTGTTTCGTTATCAGGCATGAACCGACACTGCCACGGTTGTCGCAGGCATGAACCGACGCCACTATCACTGCCGGCACTGTGGCCGGCCAACTCCCCCCTTCGGCTGACCCATGAAATCCCCCACTCTAGCCAACTCCATTTTTTCCTGCCAACTGTGTCCTCCTTTTTTTTTTTTTTGAATTTAATCAAACACGGTATGCAAAAACCAAAAATAAAAAATAAAAAATGAAGCAGCTGCAACCCCCTAATACTCCCTCTTTTCAGATCCGCCGCCACCGTTCTCCCTCTTCGCTCCCCATACTCGCCGGTGGTATCAACATAAACCCCTTAATCGAAGCAGTTGCAACCCCCCCCCCCCCCCCCCCCCAGAGGAAAAAAAAAAAAAAAAAGAAGCTCCAGATCTGCCATGTGAGGTAAACCCACCTCCAGATTTGATGTCACTGACCATCAGATCCGTCAGCGTTCTTCGCCTTCACAAGAATTTGGATCGTCTCCGGCAGTAAGAGTTGTTGGTGGCCGACCATCCTCTTTCTTTTACGCTATAGGATCAGAATCTCGTATGGGTTCTTTGATTTTTTTGTTTTTTTTTTCTTTTTCCTTTCCAGATTTACGCTATAGGACCTTGTATGAGCTTGAAATTTTGACACTCATGGCTGGACTCAAACCATTTCTACCAAGAGCAAGACGGAGGACCCTCATCAAAGATGGCAGTCGAGAGTGAGAGAGATGAGTGGAGCAAGAGATTAAGATCAGATCTGGATCTGATTGAAGAGTTGTGTTTGGGTTATCTAGTGAATACATCATCAGAGGGTGGAAGCAACGGCGGTACCAGCTCTGGCATCGAGAGATATGGGTAACTGAAATGGTGGAGAATTTGAGGCTAGGAAATCAAAAAAGCAAAAAGCATTGTTAAACGCAGCGTTTAAAGATAGTTGGTGTACACATGGCTGTCAGATGACATGGCTCGTATACCCTCGGAATAAGATTCCAAACTCATAGAAGAACAGATTTTTTTATAATGGGTCGTATATTTACGGAAAAAACTCTGGGGCTAGTGTGCTCATTTTAGATACTGTACAATTATATGGGCCGGATTGTCAACTATTGGGGTTATGAGTCCTTGCTCTCTGCATGTTTTGTTCCCTTTTTTGTGCAAGTTTTATACTACACTATTTATAATAAAGGGTCTTTTCTCTTTTTAATTGGTTGCCAATTGCAAATCATGAATTTTTCTGTCATGTCTCATATTAATTGGTAAAAATGTCATAATAGGTGAGGAAATTGTTGCTGGAGATGATGTCTATGGTGGTTCGGATCGGTTACTGTCTCAAGTAACTCCAAAAACTGGAATTGTGGTAAAGTTAGTATATTTTTTTCTCTTGTTCATCATGATTTAGCTGCTAGCAAAATCTAAGTTAATTATGCTTACAATGTGCAGACGAGTGAATACAACTGATTTAGATGAGGTTGCGTCTGCCATTGGCCCCTGGACAAAGCTCGTGTGGTTGGAGAGTCCAACCAACCCTCGACAACAAATAACTGATATTCGTGTAAGACATAATGGTCCTAAATTAATGAAATTGTGTTTATTTATAACTGTTTTATGATTTTTTTATTTCAGCAACAAACAATGGTGAGAAACATATTGATCTGGCATGTGCAAAGATATGATGCTCCATAATTTATACATTATGTGTGTGGAAATAAATGCTTTCGTAGTAATGCTGCTTGAGAGAGTATCAGGGGATCTATATTGAGGTTGATTATACTTCTAATCTATAAAAAAAAAAAAATGCAGTATAGGAATGTAGGTATTGGTGTATAACATGGATAGGAGGTGTACAGCATGGCAATCTGGTGAACACAGAAATGCCTTGTGTTTTGGTTGTGTGAACACATGTCAACATGCATATATGGGTGATTGGAGTATACAGTTTTCAGGGTTAAGAGTATTGGAAAGAATGGAGCTTTAAAATTTAAACAACAGTTTTTCTTGGTGATAATTTCCTTGGAAATTTATGTAATTTTAATTACAGAATGCCAGTTATCAATCATCATATATACAATTTATAATACAGCATTTTTTGTCATAACAAAGGCAAGTTTCATCTACAAAACCATACAAGTCCATTTTTACAGTCTTTTTTCAAATTTTTCTCCTCCCAATTCATACGAAATCATTCCTGATTGTGACTTGTCTTCTTCCTATATTGGTTTTTGTTTGTTTACTTATAGCTTATAATGTGCACAAAAAATTGCATCTCTCTGACTATAGCTTTCATTTTCAAAATACCTGGATAATCTGCCATAAATTTTGTCATGGTTATGAATTGTTCCTTGATCTTTATTTAATAAAAACTTTTAGATGTATAGTTTCTCTATAATATTTTTGTTGATAAAATTACAACCAATATCAAAACGTGCTACTTTTTAATGGAGGATTTCTTTTCCATGTTTATTCCATTCTAGAAAATAGTAGAGATGGCTCATGCGCATGGTGCTCTTGTGTTGGTGGATAACAGTATTATGTCCCCTGTATTGTCACAACCGTTGGAACTTGGAGCAGGTATCAACAATATGCTGTGGGTGTAAAGTTGAGTTTTGGAAAATTGGAATTCTCTTCGAGTGTTGTTATTCATTTTGATTGGTCTGTCATTCTTACAGACATTGTGATGCACTCGGCTACCAAATTTATAGCTGGACATAGTGATGTTATGGCGGGTGTGCTTGCCGTAAAAGGGGAAAGGTTTTACCTTTTACTCTGTTGTTTTACTGCACATCTAGAAAACATCTTCCTTCTCTATTATTATTATTATTTTTTATTTTTGCTGAATTCTGGACTCCTTTGTTGCAAAAAGCGTGCCTAACTTTGTTGGTTTAAGTACAATAGTATGTACTTTTGGTTAAATGGATTAGTACGCCTATAAGGGGGATTAGTGGTTCAAATTTAAAACAAATTCTTCTAGGATGGCAATGGGCTGGGTTAATTGGGTAACCCACCCCTCTCACGGTGCGGGTAACCCACCCCTCTCACGGTGCTGCCACTATTGTGATGGGTTTAGGAATTACACAATTGGGTTCAGGGTGGGTTTGAATAAATTTTGATAATTTTGTGCTCTTTTACTTCCACTTTGACTTGTACATAATCCACCAAAATTATAGTTGTGTTAGAAGGATATAACCCATACCATCCTATTGGGATGGGGCTGAGATATATATATATATATTCGGGTAAGGGGCAGGTTTAGGACGAAAATTTGTGAGTCTGAGTTGGGTTCAGGGGCAGGGTTGGGCGGGATTACTTTTAATTGGATTGGGGTTGGGTTGTGGTCACCTCGTCCCAAGCCACCCCATCACCAATCCTGACCCTTCATGACTGTGGTCTTGATGCCTGTTCAGCCTGGGTAAGAAAGAACAGTTGCTTTACATTAAAAATGTAATTGCAGACTTCCTATCAGGAATTCATTTCCTATATGTTCAAGATAACGCATAAAAATGCATTTGCTAACATTGAGTGTTTGTTTTCACCTGGCACTTCAGGCAGGAGTTGTACTATCTGAGTTCTGGGTTATTGTTTCTTTTGTTACTCGTTGAGGATGGGGTTTGGAATACGAACATTGTCCATATACTTTGATTCATCAAATGAAATTTTTTTTCTTACAATTTTTTCCTTAATTTCTGATTGGTTGACAGTTTACACTGATGAGGGTGTTCACGCAATTTTTAATGAGTTCTAGATGGCCTATTGGTGCTCTTAGGTGTTTCTTAGTTGGATATTAGGAAAGTCTTGTTGTGTGTGTATTATACTCGTAAGGCACCTATGTGCTGTACTTCCCTTTTTTTTCTTTTTTGGGTCGTTTTGTTTTAATGAACTTTTTTCATTAAACTGTACTATTGACCTTCAATTGTTATTTGAGTGTTTATCAGTCCTCCAATTATCAGGTGCACTTGATATTAACTAATATCTAGTGCACTCCAAAACTCTACCTAGTGATTTGTATTTTATGAATCCAACCGTTGGATTAGATAGCCTTCTCATGTAGGCGTTCCATGCCAAAAATCAAGTTGATTTGAGATTGATTGCTATTCGATCCAAAACGTGCATTTTTTATCAATAACAATCGCTCATTTATGGACATTTCGAATGAAACAACTCCTAATCTTAGATCAACTTGAGTTTTGGCATGCATGATCAACATATGAATGAAATTTAATCCAACAGTTGGTTTGGCCAAATACGAATCACACGTAAGAGTTTTGGACTGCAATTGATGCAAAATTACATCAGGTGCACCTGATAATAGAAGAACTCTCTCTCTCTCTCTCTCTCTCTATATATATATATATATATATATATATATATGTATATTTGTTTAATAAACTTCCCCTTCTGTTTTCCTGTTCAACAGCTTGGCAAAGGACTTGTATTTCCTACAGAATGCAGAAGGCTCTGGGTTAGCCCCATTTGACTGTTGGATTTGTTTACGAGGTATTAAGACCATGGCCTTACGTGTTGAGAAGCAACAGGTGCTAGTTCGAATCTGCTTCAAGTACATTTTTTGCTTCTAATTATTCTGAAATTTGTGTCTTTTTGTGTTTATTGGATTTTCTGTGCAATCCCTTATTCATCTGAATGATTAGGCAAATCAACGTTAAAACCTAATGAAGTCACTCTGTAGATGGTCAAACCACCGAATTATGTGATCCGGTCATTTCACTTAACAATGGATTACTGAGTCTCAGTCTATTACAATATTACAAGAATAAATCAAAGCAAAAAATTAAAGCATAATCTTTTAGAAGCACTGATATGATGTTTAGCTAAGTCTGCAATGCGCATTCCTTGTAATTGTCTCTACATTTTTTTCTTTGATAAATCTTGTAATTGTCTCTATTATTGTCAAATTATCTTATCCTATAGCAAAATGCCTTTTGCTATGCCATTCCATCCTATTAAAAATTGGAGTATTTGTAATATGAATGTGTGGTGATGAGAGAGTTCGAGAGTTTTTTTTTTTTTTTTAGAAAAATAAAAAAATAGGAAACATAAAAACTGTAGGAGAATTACCCAGGCGGACAAGTGGTCCACCTAGTCCTAAACATTTTAGGAGTGGTTCAGGATCTTTGATCTTAGTTCTTCTTCCAATGAATGAGTTATTTTGTGTACTTTAATATTTCAAGTTTTCCTTTTTCATCATCACCAATGATTGTCAAGGCATTTTATCTTCAGTTTTAAGTCATTCTGCCCGACAGTTGCAGCAAGGGAATTGGGTGTTTTGGCTGTAGAATAAGTTCAAAAGGACGAAGATGTTTAAATTTGACAAACAAATCACTTATCAATCACAAGATGTGAAATCTTGAGTGTCGCATACTGAATTTTTTATAGAATGATTTTGGATAGCCAATTACCTTAAGATTATGAAAGATGCTTATAAGATTATGGGAAAGAAGAACTATGAGTTTTGTTGGCAGAGATAGAGCCATCACAGGGGTTTTTCTTTGGTGAAGCAGATGTTTGATGTAACATAGGCCTGAGCAATGTAGTCTTATGAAGGTAAAATGAAGTTTGTTGAAATGTGCTTACTCAATCATGATGATACGCATAGTTGTTAAAAGCGTGCCTGAGGCGCGCGAGGCGAAGGCGAGCGCAAGGGTTGGGCTTCGCTTTGGGCTAGGCGAGGCAATGTCCACTAGGCGCAAGAAAAGTGCACTTTTTTGGGCTTTTTTAAGAGGCGCAAGGCCCATTTGAGGCGCGCCTTAGTGACCCAGCCCTCTTTTTGTAAAAAAAAAAAAATAAAAAAATTTAATACAACTTTTTTTATAACCGTAAAAAATCAACAAAAGCAAAAAAGGAAAAAGAAGGAAAAAGCGGTGCAGCCCTAGCTCTCTGCGATGGTCGGTGCAGCTGGCAGCTGGCAGCCCTCGTCAAACAGGTATGTACCTCCTGCTCCTTCTCCTGCTCTTCTTCTTCTTCTTATTCTTCTTCTTCTTCTTCGTCGAACAGGCACTGTACTTCTCGTAGTTTTTTTTTTTTTGGGTAAATCTGTACTTCTCTGTTCCTTCTTCTCCCTTTTTCTTCTTCTTCTTCTTCTTCTATTTTTCGATTTGTGCTATTTTCTAAGTTTCGAAAATAATTGCTCCAGCGGTTCTGTTCTTTGTTCTTCTTCCGCCTTTTTTTTTTTTTTGCTTCTTCTTCTCTGTTCCTTCTTCTTCTTCTCTGTTTTTTTATTCTTCTTCTCTGTTTCTCCTTCTCTGTTTTTTTATTCTTCTTCTCTGTTTGGTATTATAATTTGTTGGGCTACAAATTAACAAACTATAAAGTATAAACAACATCTAATTGTGGTTGTAAATTGTGATTTGTGACTGTGTGCTTTGTGGGTCTAGGATACTTAGGCCAACGCTCTGACCGATTGAGCTTATAGGCGAAAAGATATGAGTGTTTAATTTTATATGTTTAAATTGATTATTTTTGTTAGCTGCATTTGATAAAGTAGTTTTTATTTGTTTTCTTTAAATTGTGCGTCTCACTTCCTTGAAGCCTGCGCTTTTTCTTGCACCTCGCGCCTAGCCCCAGGAGACCTTTGCGCCTTAGGTGTGCCTTGCGCCTTTAATAACTATGATGATATGTGAAATATCCTATTCCAATTTTCATTATTGTGGCTACTGTCCAGACACTACTCACTAGTCGTATGGAATTGACGCAACAATCTCTCCCTTCTGAACTTAACCGCTGGTTTTGGTTTTTAACATCTACACCAAGAAGTGTTGTTGTGCCAAAAAATTGACGAGTTTTCTAGATGAGTGACCATGAATATAATCATTCAACTAATTACAAATTTGGATGAACATAAAATTTTTTACTCCCTCCGTCCCACAAAGATAGGCCAAGTTTGAAAAAAAAACATAGTTTAAGAAGAGCCATCATTGCATTGACTTATCATTTATTAAACTTCACTTTCCAAAAGTACCCTCTCCTACTTGGTATTGGGTTTTGTGTTGAGAGTAATTATTGAAATAACAAAGGGTAGTGTAGGAACTAGGAAAGTTCAAAAAATTTATGATTTGACTTTTCAAAATCGACAAACATTTTGGGATAGAAAAAGTAGTAAAAATGGCCCATCTTTGTGGGACGGAGGGTGTAATATATAAACTATTAATGCATGCTTACAGTTGTCCGATCAGCTATATATAGTATGGTAGGTCCCCTAATAATAATAGAGTAAGTTACTGATTGCGGGTGGTTCTTATGATGAAATGAATAATTGTGCTCTCTCTCTCTCTCTCCCTATCTCTCTTTTTTTTTTTTAATTTTTAATTTTCTTTTATTATCAACAAGAGGAAATTTTATTAAAGAAAAAAGAGAAACAAGAATACATTAAAAGGAGGACAAGATGTACTCACTGTAAAACTAACAAAAGAAGATAAAACTACAAACTACAAGCTGATTTCCAATCATACTTAACAACAAACAACGGCACTTCCACAAAAGCTTTGGAAATTGATGCCCAAAAAGAGGCTAAAAAACAAACACGATCCCACAACTCTTCTGCCAACACTGCTTTATCCTCAAACACCCTAGCATTTCTCTCCACCCAAATAACCCAAAATATTGCCATCATAGCACACCTCCAAAGTGTCATAGCTCTCAAACACCCCAGCATTTCTCTCCCACAACTCTCTCTCTCTCTCACACACACACATGAAGTCACAAACGTATATATATTTAATGGAGAAATTTTATGAGAGATTTAGTAGATTGCAAAATGTAATATACAGCACCTAATGAGTGAATTATGAATTTGTTTTTCCTTATTAGACTTTAAAAGAGGAGACAGAATTTGGTCTCTATTGTCTTTTGTAAAGAACTTTGGAAGTGGAGGCCTTTTCTTCCATCTTCTCCATTAGTTTTTACATTTAGGAAAGATTCCAAAGGCGATTAAGATGTAAGATTTTGTGTTGAAACCAATTTCTGAGTAAATTGTGGATTTGAACCTACAATATGGTACCATCGTATACAGTTTCGAGCAAAGCAAGCCTCTATGACAAATTTGAAGAATGGTGATAAATTCCTACAAGACAGGTGACAAATTGACAATATACCTGTGACTTTTTTCTCTAGATTTATGTTTGAAGGTTTATATTTGGATTTTGATCTGCAATTTTGAAACAATGATAGAGATGTTGAAGCCAGCAATGGTAGTCTTGTACACGTTGGTTAATACCTGCACAGTGGATACCCTATAATATGAAATGTAACATTAGAGAGACTTTCAACTTCTCATCGAGGGAAGAAAGTTAATTGTTGATGTCTTTGGCAGGAGAATGCGCAGAAGATTGCTGAATTTCTCTCATCTCATCCACAAGTGAAGAAAGTTAACTATGCTGGTCTTCCTAGTCATCCTGGGCACTCTTTACACTATTCTCAGGTACCATAATTAGATTGAACTTCGAGATTAATAACAAAGTACCCCAAAACCCTTTTTGTTAATTACCTATATATTCATTTCTTGCAGGCAAAGGGTGCAGGATCCGTTCTTAGCTTTTTGACGGGGTCGCTGGCACTCTCAAAGCATATTGTTGAGACTACCAAGTACTTCAGCATAACTGTCAGTTTTGGTAATTATTTTTCCTACTCAAAGTTCATGCATGACCACAACGATTTTTACAATCACTGAATAGGAAAGTTTTAAATGAGTAATGGGTTCCTTACTTCCTTTAACATAACATTTTTTTTCCTTTAACCACATGGTTTAAAAGACAAAGATGATTGTGCGATGTGGTCACCCATTTGCTCTCCATCTTTAATTTTCAAAAATTGACCTGGGGCTCAATTTAGTTTGATTTGTAATGCCCCTAACACTGAGGTGATCACCCCACATATCCGAGCTCTCTCTCTTTCTCTGTCTCCCTCTCTGTCTCTGTCTCTGTCTCTGTCTCTGTCTCTCTCTTTCTCTGTCTCTCTCGATATTGATAAGGCAGTGCCATCCATGCACCCATCTAGTGTGGTGTACCTGTGGCTTCCTATACAGAGGAACTTGGAACAAGAAACTATTAGAGAAGATTTCTGAATCAGATTGTCCCTGGCATAGTTTTCAAATCCGTGTATCATATGGAGTACAGGTTCATTTTCATAACATGGAATGTTCAATTCCATGACAAACTTAAGTGTCAAATGTTTTATATATATATAGGGAGGGGGAGAGAGAGGGGGGATCAAGGGATTGACCGAGCCTATCCCTCTTCTATGACATTTTCATTCATTTATTAGTAAGGCGCTGTCAAAACTTAAAAGATTCTGTTCTTTTAGTGTGTATAATGTGTATCGCATGTTTATTATATACTAGATATGGGCACATGTGCGTTGCACATGACTATTAATTAAATAAAAAAAATTATAAATAATATATATATATATACATACATATATATACAGAGGTGATCCTATCAGCTGCAGCTGATAGGATGCTATATCAGCTGAGGCTTATCTGACCGTCCATTCCCATTAAAAGTGATCTAACGGCTGAGTAGAAAATGAATTTAAAAGGACTCGAATCACACTGGAGCGACCCGATCTGAAATGCAAATCCAAATCCCCTTCACCTTTCCCTTTTCAGTTGGATTGACCATGATTCCTTCTCCCACGAAACCTAGATCTGACGGCGACGGCGGATTGAACCCATTCGAATCCAAATGGGGGGGGGGGGTGACATGGGTTTGATCTCTTCTGGCGATGGCGGAGAAAGAGAGAGAGAGAGAGAGAGAGAGAGGGAGCAGATTGTTGGGGTGAAGAGCAAGGTCGCCGCCAGTGGAGAGCAAGATTGTTGGATTAGCCGGCGCGTGCTGTTGGGATGGTCACAACTCACAAATGGAGTTGGGCGAGCCTTTGATGGGTTTTTGCCCATATAGAGAGAGAGATGGAGATGTACAGATAAGGAAAAGGAATGAAAAATCTTGGAAAAATGAGTGAAACCATTAAAACCCACCTTGGATATGGCGAGCTTTTGATGGCTTTTTGCCTATAACTACTGTTGCTGCTTCTTCTTCTTCATGTTTCCCCTTTTTTTTTTTTTTTTTTTTTTTTTTTTTTTTTTTTTTTTTTTTTTTTTTTTTTTTTTTTTTTTTTTTTTCATGTTGTTGGGATGGTCACAAATGGAGTTGGGCTTTTTTTGCTGGAAAAAATGGAATTGATTGGAAAAAATAGAGTTGGTTGCTCGCCGGTGTTTGCTCGCTTTCTTGGCTGGTGAAGGCTAGGGCACTGATGGGTGAACAGGAGCTCTCCAAATCACGTGAGAGGTGAGGTCCAGATCTGGTTTAAGCGGGTGACCCAAGTCCGTATGGTTGGATTCGGGTCCTTTTAAGCTCCTTTTCCACTTAGCCATTGGATCACTTTTAATGGAAATGGACGGTCAGATTAATCTCAGCTGATATAGCATCCTATCAGCTGCAGCTGATAGGATCACCTCTGCATATATATATATATATATATATATATATATTGAACATGAAAATCTAATGGAGTATTTGATTTAGGGTTTCCTTTGAATTCCTATTTGTGTTTTATATATTAAGGTATGTGTTTTAGAATATATTAAGGTATATGTTTTAGAATTATAGTTTCCATATTGCTATTTTTCCTATATATGCAGAAGGGTGGGTAGTTGTGTATTTAAAAATTAAAATAAGGGTATATTAGTCAATCAAAAGTTTTTCTTACATTCATCTTTTTATAGGTAGTATAGATATATTGCATTGCATACTGTTAGGTACAGTTGACACTCAATAGATACTAGTGATATATTAAGTATTTTTTTCTTTATTATTGTTATTATTATTATTATTATTAGTATTAAGTGAATGTATAACATTGAACATATTGTAAGATACCAATAATTAATGGTCCCAAGTCATTTTCTGTATCACATTGTCTTGTGTCATCTGGTTGTGAATCTTGCACGTTGACAAATCTCTTAAGGAGGAGTCAATCTTGCGGTTGATTTCTGCACCACTGTACTAGTGTCATGCCGTTGGTTGTAGACTCTTGAGGACCCTTGTTTGCCTCTAAGGCTAAGATGCAACTTGCTCCCTTATTTTTGTAATTTTGTTCAACACTTGAGTCATCTTGTGGTTGATTCTACACTATTAAACTTATTGTCATGCTGCCACTTGTAGACTTTTGATCAGAACCCTTGCTTTGACCCTTAGGCTAAGACGCAAGTTGCTCCCTTAATTTTGTAAGCGTTCTACCCTCACTATGTGATTGTTTTTTATTGGTAGGGAGTGTGAAGTCCCTCATAAGCATGCCCTGCTTTATGTCCCATGCAAGCATACCAGCTGCAGTGCGTGAGGCCAGAGGTCTGACTGAAGATCTTGTCCGTATATCTGTGGGGATTGAGGATGTGAATGATCTGATTGCTGATTTAGACAAGGCATTTAGAACTGGGCCTCTATAGGGACTTCAGAATATCTATAACATGTGGGACCTACATGGTATGGACGGTCTAGATTTTACTAAACCGTCCATTGCAATGGAGAGATCCTTGCTCCTATCCTTGAGCACTCAATTTGGATTAATGACTTGGCATCTGCTTTCAAATGTGAACTGACCCATTATATGTAATTATGCTTAAATTTATTATGATTTGGGTGCATGGTTATTATTAGTCGGGAGGGTTTTGTTAGAAAGTTTTAGAGTGTTTTAGAGAATTTATTTATAATTCAAAGTGCATTTTTGGCCAAGTCGAAATTGGTTTATTGAGCTGAGAATGCGTTCTTGGATTTTATTCATTTACTTTTGGTCTACGGATTCTAGGAGAATGTAATATGAGATTGATTCATATTTGCGAACTTTGGAATTGTTGCTTCCAGAAATACTCGGAACGCATTTGCGCCATAAATTTTCATTCTAGCTTAAGGTAGCTTGCATCCATGGTTTAATTCAACGGAAAGTAGATGGGAAAAATGCAAAAGGTGCTGCTTTCTTTCTGAATATTTGGGCTAACAATTTCTATAATTAGCCTGTTGTGATCTATAAGCTTTTAAGATGACAAGCCCTCTCAAAACAAGAAGCAGGGACATAAAAACTCTATATGGTTTTTGGCTGGATCAGTCCAAATCACTACAACAATTGCGATGTAATGTTTTTTTTATTTATTTAGGGGGATTTTAGATTGGTTGGGAATTTTGGCAAAAAATTTGCAGTAATTAACTTTCCTCCCTCCTTCGAGTCTCACTTCTGATCTTACTGCAAATCTTCTTCAGATTTAACACCATATGTTTGCATCGCAGACATCTAAAATAATTAGGAAATGAAAATATATAAAGAATTTTATATGGTTCACCCACCATAGGACTGCACCCATAGGTAAAGGGGGATGCAAAAAAAAATTATTCAGCACGATGAATTGTGCCAAATTTATTTTTGGGTGCTTACAATTGATGTCAGAGCTTAGGGAATATTCATAAACGATCTCAGCCTTGGTTCCTAGGTCAAGCCCACGAAAGTTGGTACAATTTTCAGTACTACATATAATTTTTAGGCCATTACGTGGATAACGCTTTGCTTTTGGCCAGCCAAAACAAAACTGTTCAAAAGCCAAAAACTTTATAAAAGAAAACAGACACCCACAGAGAGAGAGAGAGAGAGAGAGAGAGAGAGTAAAAGTTATATAGTTCTAATATCATACAAGTAAGAATGCTTCAAAATTTATATAGTGCTGTGGATCAAAGTCAAATGAATGGTGCGACCCAAAGATTAACTGACAAATATTACTTAATTAGCAAAAAACATGATCCATATAAATCAAAACAGCATAACATGATTGGTTTAGCACCCCAACTATTCAAGGTACAGCAGAGTTTTGAGTCGTACAGAACAGAGAATTCACTAGAAAATCACTAGTAGCATAATAAATAAGACAGTGAAGTCATAAGCTATAAGGAAATGGAATGATTCTTTACAAATGTGATAAAACGGTGCCCATAAAACATGACCATAAATCCATAATAGACAGAATGATTACAAAATAATTGCTCGTGGTGAATTGTTCCGTAGTAAAAGATACTATCAAACGGAGCACACTTACTCAAGTTTTTTGAATAAAAGAAGTGATTACCAAATTGTAGAACCTCATTTAAAAAACTTTAATTTTCACCTACAATGAAAGAGGTGCTTCTAAATTTATTTATTAAATCTTTCAATCTTAAAAGAAGGAATAATGTTAATAGTCCACCATACCTATCAATATTATCATCAAACCAAAGCATCATATACATTTCTAAGACAAGCCTGATACAGGAGTAAGATCATCTCCACGGATTCCCATGGTAGCACAAAACCACTTTTGTTGAATTGTTTTGAAACTACACAGTCTTTTTTTCCTTTTCCCTCTCCCTTTTAGGAGCATTCCTAAGGTCATCCCTCATCACTATATAATGATATTAGTGACTTACACACCAAGCAATACCTTCCGAGGAGTTGACTTAAAATCTGAAGCTTCTCCATCTCTCGAATGGCTATGTACAAACCCTTCTATCCTAAAGGATGCAGTTGCACCTGCAGCACCAAGAGCACAAGATGAACAGGTAAGTGCTAAAACAACTTAAGTAGGTGTATCATGTGTAGTTGAAAAGGAAGAATGGTTTCCAATGAGCACTGCAGTAAGCAACCAATAAGCTTTGGCAATAATGAGACCATTTTACAGGAAAATTATCTTCAAAGTTAACGTTGCAACTGATTCTTATTATTATTTTTTTTTAACAAAAGGTGCCCAACTTTTGGCAGAAGTTAAAAAAGAGATGATATGAGAGGTTGCAAGATAAATATGTTCCAAAAATTACACTCCCAACCATTATATACTTTCATCAAACTTTTTTCTTCTTTTAAAAATAATTATCCTGAAATTATTGGTATCACTTCTTCTCTCAATTTCTGCAATTACAAAAAATAAAAAATAAAAAATAAAAATTCTGAATTGTGGTCAAGATTTAAAGTAATGTAATATGCCAATTTGACAACACAAGAATCAGAATATGGGCCAAAAATTTGCCCATAAATATCATTCCAACATCAGAATTTAAAGAATTGATTGCAAACTAGCATGCTCAAGTTTTCTGGACATGGCTATCTGCTTCTATAGTCCCATTTATCATTTATCCTCTAATAAAAGCAACCATTTTATGCTGTCCTATTCCTTCTATTTTCCCCCAATTTTATGTTTGTTCTATTTTCATCGTCCATAAGTAATCCACAACTATGTAGCATGCATAAGAACACTGGAGACAGACTAACACAACATGTCACTGATATGCAGACGGGAAAAATAGTGACAAATAGGACGCGGACACAGCTAGGATATGGAAATTTTTTTTTCTACATTTCTGCACTAATAATTTCTTAGCTTGGAAGATGAAGCTCAAGAAATTTAATATACTGGAGCATATGCTACTGCTACCAATATTACTACTACTGCTATTTATTTATTTATTTTTATAACGGTGGAACCATCCCCTAGCAGGGCCCTTTGGACCCACACATGAAACCTAAACCCCTGAGGAGACTAGTGCAGCAACCCACTGCCACACCCCCCACTAAAATCTTGGGTTGTCCTAGCGGGCAATCGAATCCATGACTGTGTGCCTAACCACACAATCACAAGTTCGCCCTTACCAACTGTTACCAAGGGTGGGTTACTACTGCTACTCCTATTATAATTTCTTTACAACTATATTTTCTAAAACTAAAACAAAAAGTTGTTTATATTGTTAAGTTTCCAATCTAAAAGCCCTATTAGGTGGACGGCCCAAACAAATATATGAAGCTATGTCAAATTTTATGATTAATCGATGTAGGACATGGTATTTTTCCAACACTCCCCATGGGTGTGTCACATAGACAACAAAGATGGGCTCACAAATGAAATGGGCCCAGGAATGACATGCTCTGATACCATGTTAATTTTCCAACCTAATAGTAGAGGGCCCAAACAAGTATATAAAACCATATCAAATTTAATATTTATACGATGTGAGATGTGGGACTTCCTAACAACTTTTAGGTTGGAAACCTAACATGTACGGTACGTCATATGTGTTGAAGTGAAACAATAGAGCTTTATATCCAACATGGTGTCTAATACAGACACTACTCTTTTCAAGTATCCATGCTATATAAGCCCACGCACATATACTTACACGTATGTACCTATACATTTATACAGTCCTTTTCTTATAAGGTAAACCTAATATAAGTTGCATAAGGCCATGCATTGTGGGGTTGTACCTCATGCATGGATTAATTGTTAATTTAACTCACCCGAAAATTTTCGAACATTTGTATACATTCCTAGACATGTATTAATAATATGGACGCATATATAAATGTATTTATGTATCTATGTAATTTGGTTTGTATGTATGTATGTATGTATTTACATATATATATATACAATTTACCTCACTAGAAAATTTTCGTACATTTGTATACATTCCTAGATATATATTAATAATATGGACACATATCTAAATACATACACACACACACACACACACACACACACACCCAACCTATGCATGAGGTACAACCCCACAATGCATGGACTTATGCAACTTATATCAGGTTAACCTCACCTGAAAATTTTCGCGCGCACACACACATATATATATACATTCCTAGACATGTAAATACAATATGGATGCATATCTATATACATACATATATATTTACATAAATACATAAATACATAAAACCTAATTACATAGATACACAAACACCTTTATGCATACGTATTATAAACATATACATGTAAGCATACCTACTTATACAGTTACACTCACCTACAAATATGCCCATTTACATACATAACTACACACACACACACAACCCTCCACATATAGATATACACAAATACGTATATACATACATACATACAAACATACATCTAATAACATAATTGGAGTGAATTTGCATGTGCAATGCACACGCCATTTACTAGTATATCCTACAAAAGGTAGTAAGACTATTTAGTTTTAAAGAGTGGTTCAGAAAATGCACACTGATGAAATTTCATTCAATTCTACTTCCACTTGAAAATTGTTCCCAAAAGAAAAGAAAAAAAATTCATAATATGGTGCTCACCAAAGAGATTATACATGAAAAAAGGACATTTTAAAATGGCCTCATTAACATGTGAAAAATAATTATACTCATCTCAAATGCTATTACAAACAAAATGAAATGGTTTCATTTACATGTGCCCTTTAAATGCTCCCAAAGTAGTAGTGAAAGAAAAGGTAAAAATTGAGAAGTTGACAAGCTCTTTGCATCTGAAAGTTAAGCTAAGCATCCATTTCATATAACACATCTGTCTGAATGATGTATAGATCCTCTTAGACATGCAAGTATACTATATTTTTATTTTTTATTTTATGAAGAATATGCTAAATTTATGCACTTGTTGTCTCCTACAAACCATTAAACTGTAAAAGTTCAATATATGATACTTGAGCGGAAGCATCTTGGGAAATAATCAAAATTGCACCAGGTAGCGTGACAGTGTATAATGCAGTAACCTCAAAGTAAAATGAACTGCCACATAAATCTTAGCATCTGAAATGTCTAGCACAGTAAACGAATGTAAGGTACAAAAGTGCCTGTGTAACATAGTTTGTTAGAGAATCAGAAACTAAATGCTATTCTAGTGCAGTGATAGAGGTCCAAGAACTGGCTTAGCTAGGAAAAGGATGAGTCAATCATTGCTTATTGAGCTAGGCAGTAAAAATTTACATGGCTAGATGAGTAACAGCAAAAACCAATATTGAGAGGAAGAAACTTACCATAGATTATCCCATCAATCACTGCCAAAATCTTCATAACTATAGCCTTCTGATATAGTGTCCAACCTTTTATCCTCTCCTGTCAGGCCAAGACCCAAACATCAGTTACCCTTTTTGTGAGGAGACAAATATGGCAGAAATGGCATAGAACTCACCTTGATTTCCTCCCCTTTCGCGAGAATCCAGGAAGTTGTCTGGATCTGTCCCTAGGAAGGGTGATCTAGGGTAGCTCTCCAATATATCTGAAAATATCAGAACTAAATTATTAATCTGAACATGGTTCTAACTTCCAAGACTCAGAATTTGGCTGAGAAGTAAACACATAACACGGCCAAATAGAGTCGACTACCTTTAAGTCACTCATAACCAACCTGCATTCTGACCTGAACAAGTTCTCATTGAATCACAAAGGACATGGGCCAAAATTTTACTTAGCACATCAAGTTTTGGAGCAGTGACCTTGAGTGATTGGGGAATCCAAGAAAATGTCTATATCTGTTGCTAGGAAGTGTGATCTAGACTAGATCCTCCCATATAAACGATAAAAAATACATTCTAACTTCAAAGACTCAAAAGCTGGGTTGATTAAAGTTATATACACTTGTGCACACAGAGGGCCAAGTACTGACCCGACCCCATCACTTTGACTTGTAAACCAACCCTTGTTTTGAATTGAACTATTCACTAACTTAAAAGACTCTTAAGAGTTTGTTGATTAGAGTTATACACGCATGACTATAGAGCCGCGTTCTGAGTTGACCCCATCAAGTTAACTTATAACCCCATCTGTTCCTCTATTTTTGACCTGAACAGTTCTTAATGGGTCATGAGGAAATAGGCTGAAATGTTATATGGACCACCAAGTTTTAGAACAGTGATCTTGAGCAATAAAAAAAAATCAATACAATTTATCAGAGGGAGAGAGGACAAACCAGAACTATGAGAAAAATCAGCTGTCAGATCTGAGAGACTAAAGTTTCGAGGAATGTGGCCAAGAAATCCGAATGAAGAATTGTCTGCATCCAAAAGTGATTCATTCAACGGTTGCGAGTTGGACGCGGCACTACTAAAAGACGCTACAGATGCATCCCCAATCGTTGGACGTGTGTCCAAGACATTACTATCAGCACCAAAAACATAAGACGAGCTGCCTGGATAGCCTGCTTCTGATTTGATCATCGCCCCATTCACTCCTTGTATCATACCCATGTTTGAACTCTGAGTCGAAAGCATGTTTGATGCGGCATTGATCCTTCTGGCATGCGCAGACATATCAACAGAAGTATGCATACTCGTGTGCAGTGATGAGACACCATTAGTGAACGCATTAGGCAAACTGGAACCAATAGTGGGGTGCATGTTATTTTGCTTCAAATCTGGTCCTGTGTGCTCTGAGGCATAGCAAGCTGAGTTCTGGGACACTGCCAGAGAGACATCAATTCCCAACAAAATGGGAGTTAAACATTCCATAATAGGTTTGAAATTTTTTTTTTTTTTTTGTTGATGAAGTATTGAATTAAAGAGAGGGGGGGGGGGGGGGGGGGTAAAGCCCAAGCACATAAGGTATATACAAGAGCTAGACAAAAAAACAAAACCCCAATCTATAACTTTAGCATATCTAAAAAGCAAACAAAAGACGGGTTATGGTCATTAGAGTAACTATGAAACCACCAAAAAAGAGTCTTGACAAAAGAAGACTTGATCTCAATGATTGAGGATTCCTTATCTTCAAAAGTTCGAAGATTTCTTTCTCCAAAGGCACCAAAAAAGTGCAAGTGGAGCCATATCCCATTCCAACTTAGCATTTTTTGTTCCTCGTCTTGATCCTCTAACCCACTAGAAGATTATGGGGATGAGAAGGCATAACCCAATAAGTCCTGAAAAGGTTAAGGATAAGCATCCAAAGGCTCCATGCCACTTGACAATGAATGAAAAGATGAATCAACCGTTTCCGCCACTTCCTTACACAAAATGCATCTATTTACCAAAACCCATCTTCTAGAAATCAAATGGTCCAAGGTCAAACATTTGTCTCTACTCACCAACCAAGTGAAAAGGCGACTTTGGAAGGGACCGAAGCAATCCAAATAGACTTTTCCAGCGGAAAAGAAACTCCACTTGAAGACAATAACTTATAATAAGATTTCACCGAGAATGACCCTTCACAGTCCTTGCGCCACACCAAGAAATCATTCCCTCCCAAAGAAATCTTACTATCAAAAAGATTTTGAAAGAAGTTCAAAATGCCCCCTCCAATTCCCAATCATTGAAGTGTCTAATAAAGTTAATATTCGAAGTGATAGAACCATTAGCCCCATCAAGATAGTCTTTGACCATAGCATCCTTGTTCCCCGCAATGTCAAACAAGAAGGGGAAGTCAATCATTAAAGGAGTGTCATTACACCAAGGATCTTTCCAAAATCTCACTCTATCCCCATCTCCAATTTTAAATTTGATTCCTTTTGCAAAATCTTGAAGCTCTTGAGATATTGCTTTCCAAAGACCCACACCATGAGTGCTCCTAACCTCCCTAGGCCACCAACCGTCCAAAGATGTTCCATACTTCCAAATCACCATATTTCTCCAAAGGCTTTGTTCCCCCATACCAAACCTCCATAACCATTTTCCAAGAAGAGATTTATTCATACAATCAATAGATCTAATCCCCAAACTGACCACCCTCTCTTTTAGAAAGGCACACTGTTGACCATTCAACAAGATGATATTTGTGATCACCTTTAATGCCATTCCAAAGAAAATTGCGTTGTAGTTTCTCAATTTTTAAAGCCACTGATTTGGGGATTTTGAAAATGGACATGAAGTAAGTAGGAATGCTAGACAGGGTACTATTGATCAAAGTCAATTTACCACATTTAGAAAGATATCATTTTTTCCAACCGCTAAGCCTTCTTTCCACCTTTTCAACAACCGGATCCCACTTTTTTTTTTTTTTCCTTAAAGTGTGAGCCCAAAGGAAGGCCAAGCTAGGTAACCGGAAGCTTTCCAACTTTACAACTAAGAATAGAAGCAAGGTGATCAAAGTTATCAACCTCCCCCATCAGAATCATTTCACCTTTTCCAAGGTAAACTTTCAAACCCGAAATGGCCTCAAAACAAAGCAAAGCCACCCTTATGTGCCTAAGTTGTTCCTCTCCAAACCCACAAAAGAGAAGAGCATCATTGACAAAGAGCAAATGGGAGATTAATCCTTCCCCAACTCCCCCATTAACCACAAAACCTTGAAACAAATCCTCCTCAATTGCTTCATTAATAATTTTGCTCAAGGCTTCCATAACAAGAATAAAGAGAAGGGGAGAAAGAAGGTCTCCTTGGCAAAGGCCTCTAGAGCTTTGAAAAAAACCATGAGGATTCCCATTAATAAGCACCATAAATGTAGAGGTCCCAATGCACCAAGCTATCCACTTACACCACTTTTCTCCAAAACCCACCCTACTAAGGATATAAATAAGGAAATTCCAGTTCACATGATCAAAAGCTTTTTCAATATCTACTTTGCTAATCAAACCCGGGCTACCACTTCTAAGTTTACGATCAACACATTCATTTGCAACAAGGACAGCATCCACAATTTGTCCCCCCCCCCCTACCCTAATGAAAGCAAATTGGGAAGAGGATACAAGATTCCCTATCATACTTGCAAGTCTTTTGGCAAGAACTTTTGAGATAATTTTATATACACTTCTAAGGAAAGAGATAGGCCGAAAATCCCAAACATCCTCTACTTCCCCTTTTTTTGGAATGAGAGCGATGAAAGTGGCATTAAAATTTTTTTCAAATTTGGCTCTAGAGAAGAATTCATCAAAAACCTTCACGAGAACATCTTTGATAACTACCCAACATTTATGAAAAAAAGAAAGAGACACACCAAAAAAGTATATTCGACAAAATATGCCTTTTTTTTTTTTTTTTTTTTGGGAGAGGGGGGACAAAACTACCCCTTTTAACTTACGTGCTACGAATAAAATGCCCTAAAATATAAAACAAGAAGAAAAAAAGAAACCTTCAGTGGATGTGACTAGAAAAATAAAATAAGTTAGCTGCAAACATGAGATAATGTGATCCTTCGATTGAAGGTGGAAAGATATCCAGGGATTTAATTTCTAGGAAAAGCAACTACAAACTTATAATTGATGGATATAATAATGTTGACAACCTACTGGTGTAAGAGTTAGTAAGACTGCAGCAATCAAATCTGATCAAATTCAAATATAGATAATAGAATATCAGATATGGATTTGAAAATACCATTACTCAATCCAAATCCCATTTGTTGGTAGGGCTAAACTAAGAAGCATGGACATGGACACGCAACACGACTCAACGCGCGGATACAGCAAATCTTCAAAATCTAAGACACGACACAGTGATGACTCGTTATTAATAAAATGCATATTTTATGTATATAGCTAGATAATATAATACAACTTTACATCCATAATTCAAAATGCATCTCTTTATTGTTTTTGGAAATCCTAGTGGAGTTATTCATTGATAAAATATGGCAAAAAGAAAAATGAAGAAGATTAAAAAGACAAAAAAAGACGCAAAGAGAGAAGTGTCGTGTTGGAGGTGTGTTGGAAGAGTGTCGTGTCCAATACATGTCCGACACGGATATGACACCTCTAGAGAAGTGTTCATGCTTCCTAGGGGCTAAATAAGGCTGTCTTTTGATCGTAATAGTTTTTTTTAAAAAAATAAAAAACTATAGGTGAAAATGAAAATTTACTTTCCAAGGCGAATCATAGTCCAAGGGATTTATTGATCATGAAGATACATAATTTTTGTCTTATAAATCAAGCCCAACCAATAAGGAAAAGCACTCTTAAAATTTAAAATTCCCACCATGCAAAACATGCCCATGAAAAGTCAGACACAATAGAGAAGTCCAAATAAGTGAAAAGCAGTCTTACAGGGTGGGATATGAGATCCATTAGAAATAGGAATCGAAGTAACACTGGCTGGGTGCATTTGATGCATCATCTCCACCTGTCGCTCAAGCAAGTCGTTGAAAACCATTATTTGTTGCTTCACCATCAACCTCAGACGATAAGCCTTGAAAAACTCACGATTTTCTTCTTCAAGCTTTTGCCAAACTGGAAGAGAAGCAAGAATTTAAATCCTTAGACAGAATAGGTGCACTCAAAACATGTGATGAATGTAGAATTTGCATAATCAAATGACTGAGGAGAAGAGATCATATTTCTGAAGTAAATTCTTCCTTGTTATGGGTTTATCATTTTATAATTTACTGAAAAATAAACAGAAAATCCATTACAGGTTTGATTTTTGACTGATGATATATACATCAGCAAATGATATTGCGCTTTATTTTTATTTTTTATTTTTTATTTTTTAAATAAAGGCTAAAAATAGAGTTAAAAGCTTATAGCATCTTGTTGGGTATCACAATGACTAATTCAAATCCAACAGGCTGGCTGCTGAACCTACCACCCCAAGTAGTGCGGTCAAGTAAGCAAACTTAAAGAAGCAATGATATTTATATATTATGCAAGTTCATACATCAAACTTTATCTGGTAAACATACAATGGAACAATCAAAGTTACTATTATCAAGAATATTCGGAGACATAGCGAGACTGCTAGAGTAATTTTAGCATAAAGGTTAAAATGCTGGCTGTAAGTCTGTAACTAGAAGGAATTATTTAATCCACATCCATGTTTGCCAACTGAGGAGCCCACTCAATGAACCAAACTGGAATATTGGAAAGCTCAACTGCCTTTCTAAGAAAATAAGCGCAATTATATGCCTCCACTACCCCTAGTGATCCATCACATGACATTCCTCCCATTAGAGTTATTAGCAAGGGTATATTTATTATTTTATATCCTTTATTGTTATATAAGGGGCTGCCTAACCATTTTAGAGTTAGAATCCTACATTCATCTTCTCTCTTTCTATTATGAGGAGACTGGAGCAAAAGTCTCCTCATAATCAATACCATACTCCTGTGCATAACCCTTGGCAACCAAACGAGTTTTGTATCTCTCAATAGAACCATCAGCCTTGGTCCTCATCTTGTAAACCCATCAACATCTAATAAATCTTTTACCCAAAGGTAAATCAACAAGATCCCCATGTGTGAGTTTTATCTAGCGCAAAAAGTTCTTCTTTCCTCGCCTGTTGCCAAAGAGGATCAAGCTTCACATCACTAGAATGTGAAGAAGACTCAGCTTAGGTGTGGGAAGGAGCTTGATTTACAAGTGAGGGACCTTTATTCCTGTGAGATTAAGTATGAATAATAGGAAGGCAAGCACCAGCCAAAGAAGACTAAGATAGGATATTAGAATGAACTAAATCACCAATGTAAGAATCACAAGAAACATTATTAGGAAAATGATCAAGATAAACAAGATAAGATTTAGAGACAACATCAGTCGCAGAAGGAATAGAAAAGAAAGGTATATGCTAAAAAAAGATAAAATGCAAGCAACATACGATTTCTTAGCAACAAGATCACAACAGCGATAACCCTTTTGACCACCACCATAACCAAAAAACACACATAATTGGTCGTGCATATAACTTGGTGCGTGCATATTTAAATAAGAGAACAAAGTACTGCTAAACACATGTAGAGGTCTACTATGCTTGACGAATAGATTTGATTGGTTGTGCTAGGGTTTGACTGCTGTGGTACATCAATAAATGCTATAGAGGTTGACTGAGGGTGGCTGTGTTTACAAAGGTTGAAAGAGAGAGAGAGAGGGAGTGCAATGCTGGGGCTTGCAATGGCTGAGGGACTTACGACAGCTTAGGTTTACGACTTGTAAATGTTTCACGATTTTTGCTACAATTAAAGCTTGCTATAAGATTGGTTACGGGAGAAAAGAAGAAGAGAATTGATTCATTCACGACTAAGGCTGGGACCCATTCTAGATAAGGAGAGAAAAGGTACTTCTAAACCCTTAGGGTCTAATACCATGTAGTTTGCTAAAAGTGCAATTCTCATTAATGATTAATCACCAATTACAAAGTATATATACATAAGAAAACCTAATAAAGGATAATAAAGAAAAAGTGAAGAAAGGATAATAAAGAAAAGTGAATATGTTCTCAAAGAAATTGTAGGATTATTTGGAAAGGTGGTGGCACCAAGTGCAGTCAAAATACTTGGATAAAGGAGAAGTCTAGATCGCAAATGGGAAAGATGCAAGAACAACTCCAAGAAACTTTTCTACCAAACTAATTGTGCACAAACCTTCTCTTAAAGGCTTCATAATCATCATGTATTCGTGCGTGGTTTTCGACCAAATACATAGATAACATAATCACTTTTCAATTAGAAATTCCCTAAAAGAAATGAATGATTAGACAGTGGCTTGTTATATGAATGGTCTTAATGAGGTGATAAATTACATACATACTTCCTAATCAATCATGGATGCTTATAAAATCATATCAAAGGCTGAGGTGAAGCTTAATCAACAACTATTGAAGGCCCATTAAAAACCTTAACAAGTTATCATGAAAAAAGGAAGGGGGTAAACTATGAGTGTGGTGAAGCACATCAACTTTTTAAGTGGTTGAAACAGAATATTGTTGGAGAGATGAAGGTTGAAGAGAAAGAAAACACTGATTATGAAATATGAACATTGAATAAGTACCATGCTCAAAAAAAGGTACTTAACCATTCTATGCCAACATTAAATCACTAACATGACTCAAGATTGCCACCATGCTCTTATGCCAAGTCCTTATGAGGGAAACATGCAGATTTCATTTTGTAAAGTCCAACAGATTAACAAGAAATGAACCATCAAAAGGTAACGGAAGGAAAAAAATTAATTTATGAATTAATTTTTTTGCATATCAAAAGTTCAATAACTCGAGTTAAAGCTACTCATAGTATAGACATCAGAATACATGGACATGTCACAGTGAAGTATATGTCAGAAAATACGATAGAAATTGATGGTTACCAAGTTCAGTAAAACCAGGCTCTATTTTTGCCTGAACCAAGAGAGTTTCCACAACTTCCTGCTGGTTCATGTAAAGTTGAAGACATCGTTCTATAAGATTTTGCACCTGAATTAAACATGGATAAGTCAAAAAGATTAATCAGGTCATAAACAATAATCCATAATGGCCTATTGACTGCCTTTTTTGACAAGAAATCATTAATTTGATATGGTCTGTAGAAGTAAACATTTAAAAGAATCAATAGGAATATAATGAAACTCAAACTCAAAGCATGACAGTTTTTCAAACACAGACCAGATTGGATGGTTAAACCACTAAATCCATTAACTGGTCCTGCTTCTAGGTTCTAACTGTAAGACCCCTAATTTTAAAACAAATTAAAAATTGCAAAGTATTATGTGACTATACATCATACAAAATATTTATTGACTAAATAAAAAAAATATAATTAGTATGTTGAGTCCTTATCAAGTAATCATACTTTTATTTTTGGGTAAATTGTAGAAAATAGCCCTAAACTTTGGGTTAGATTTCAATTTGGTATCTTGAATTTCAAAACCAGTTAAATGAGTACCTCTTTAACCCTTTGACTTGTAATTGATAACACCATATACGGAATTTGTAAAATGATAAAATTACTCCTGTTACTGTTTGGATAAAATAATACAAAAAATAAAAAAATAAAAAAAAATCAGATCTCACTTAAAAAAACAAATTTCTCTCTTTCTTCGCTTTCTTTTTTTTTTTTTTTTTTGATGAAGTTCTCTTTCTTCTCTCTCTCTCCTCTCTCTCTATATATCCTTCATAAACACCACCATTTCACCATACTTTCAACACTTAAACCCACCAAACAGTATCACACACCCCACTAGCCATGCTAACCCACTCCCGGAATTGGTCACCTCAATTGATACACACCCCACTCCGGCAACACACCCCCCATGCGAATATGAACACCAGCTGATGCAAAGCTACTGATTCAAGCACACACACACACATTAGGGAATGCTAATGGCAACTGATGCAAAAAAAAAAAAAAAAAAAAAAACGAGTTTCAAACACCTTTGTTCACCCATATTCATTTTTTTTTTTTCCTTTTTGTCATAAATTGATAGATTGAGCATTGCAGTTTCTGAAAATTTCAGAGTGTTCCAAAAACCCTTGCCTCTATTGTATGCCCAAACCTCTCAATCCGCTCTGAGCTCACTACCCTCCAAATCCTCTCCTTCACTGCTGAAAAAAAAGGCGAAAACCCACCTCAAGCTCAAACCACGCAAAACGAATTGGAAACTAATGTTGTCTCCAAGTTTCCAATTATCTCACTGTAATATCAAACCCAAAATTCAAAACCCATCCAAAATTTTGAAAACCACTATTTGGTTCTCAAGAGATGAAGACAACAAAAAGAATATCCTCTTTCAAAGAACCAAATGGAGCCCTAAACAAAACCTCGTCTTTCAACTGCAAATCACATCGAATTGGACGGATGGTTAAATGCCAGTAGGAGGTCTAAGAAATTTTCAGAGACGCAACAGCAGAATTGTTTTTCCTGCAACTTAGTACTATAATAGAGTGGCAAGGCTGAGGTTTTGGGCTTAAATTTTGTGAGAGGGACCGACTTGCGTTTGCAAAATCGGGTCTCCAGCTCAATTTAGTGAAACCAAAACAGTTGATGGCTGAGATTTGCTCAAGAACCGCGATGTCTTGTCCTTGCGAGATGAGTTCTACTGAAAAGTCATTAATATTAATGAAGAACAAGAAATCAATTTATGTATCAAACACAGAGAGAGAGAATGGGGGGGGGGGAGGTTTAGCCAAAAAAAAGAAGGGGGGGGAGGTGGAGGGAGGCATTTTCCCTTTTGCAAATAGGTGAAACAGAGATTCAGAGGGGACGGTAGAATACGGACTTCATATCTTATGAAGGGAAAAACAGGTATATGCTAGTATAAATGTTGCACTTCTAGTGGTTTCCTTCAACGAAGCTGCCTTTATTATCTATGCTGAAGCTTTCTGTTGGCTTTTTGATAACCTTTTCCCTGTTCTACAGTGGGCTAGCCTCAATAGAAATTCTCTTGCTACTTTATGTAGTGAGAAAAGCTCTTTGATAGGCTTTCACGCCAATTCAGTCCTAGTAATCAACGACTTCGATAAAAGGGCCGAAACCTGGCCTAGGAGCAAAAAACCTAAACACATAATAAGCGCCTTCAAGCTTAGCGTGCCTACTTATAACGAGTAATTAACCATCATGTGATGATTTTTTGAGTGCTCAACCAAGAGCAACCTGACAGAAGGAACTCAATTGTATCTGTGAATAGTTTAAGGCCTAATTTACTGCTTTTAAAGTTCAGGGAACTAAAGTGAAATCTGACCTAAAGTCGGGTATTTTCTACAATTTACTCTTTGTTTTCACCCTAATTTTTGTTGGAATAGCATTTGTTCTTGTCATTAATCCTTCATCATCGAGTTCAGTTGACCTCTTTGTCATCATTGTTAGCATCGACTCCTCAAAAATGTTAGTGGTAGAAACTCATCTCCTGTTACTTTTTGTCATTACAGCCAATCCTCATACCTCATTTGTAGTTGTTACTCATTGTTTACTGATCTTAGTCCGGTATCCTTTATCATTGCCGGCACCAATCATAGATTGAGACAATCCCTCGAAGTACAACCATCATTACTCACTATATTTAAAAATAATCCATTGTCAATCTTTGATCTCCTTCATCATTGGTAGGCTGTCTCGTTGTCACTGGTCATTCATCTCACTGTCACCATCCATTTGTCTCGCTGTCTCCAGTTGTTTGTCTCGCCGGTCAATACCAACCTATTATGATTGGTATTAAGAAAGTTAGAAGCAAAGAGAAAATATGAATGTAATTTGATTTCTTCCATATCTTCGGCAAGAATATGAGCCTGTGAGTGCATAGATTTTAGGTAGTTCAAAAATTCTTTCACTTTCAGAGGTGTTTCTCTTTTCTGTTGACATTAATAATAGTGGTAGTGAGTGATTATCTTTAGCTACCTCAATAGGTAATGGAGGCTGGAGATGTAGAATTGATTGTCAGAGTAGTCGTGCAGATCATGTTGGTAGAGGTAATGGTCGAGATTTAGGGGGTGGCAGAGGAGGCCAAGGCCGTGGATCTAAATATTGTACTCAATGTGATGGAGATAGCCATACACTTATACAGTGGATTATTGTTGGGATTTACATGACAGGCCAACTGTCTATTAGGTTTCATCATCTCAACAGCCCCCTTAGCATTCTACGACAGCTCCTCCTCAAGATGATTCAGCTACATTCACTCAGGCAGAATATGAGACACTTCTTTCTACAGCTCCGACTTAGTCTTCCTCCTTTATGGCTACTCTTTCCAAGATAGGTATTGCATCTACTTGTTTACTAGTCACATCATGCCCTTTGATCATCAATTTGGGAGCATAGACTATATGACAACTACATCCAGTGTATTGTTTTCGTTGAGTTCTTGTAGCACTATTAAACTTGCTAATAGATCTTATAGCCATGTTTCAGGGAGGGGTACAACTCATACTCTTCCCAACATTGAACTTTCATCGATTTTCAATGTTCCAAGATTTCCCTTTATTTGGTTAGTAAACAAACAAAATCCTTATAGTGGTAAGTTACATTTTTCCCACAATATTGTGTTTTTCAGGATCTAAACACCGAGAGGAAGATTAGTGGAGGTCATTAAGTCGATGGGTAATACTACCTAGACAGTGCACCTACAAGTGATGAAAGTAAAGCTCTTCTTTGAATCTTTGGGTCCCAGTTCATTTCAGTGACATTTTTGTCTTAGTCATCCTTCTCTCCATACTTTACATTGTTTAGTCCTACATTTGAAAATTGCATTTAGTTTTGATTGGCTTGTTAGCTTAATAAGCACAACCATCAACTCATCAAGCTCCTTTTTAAACTAGTAGATGTATGAGTCCAGTCCATGTCATTTAATACATTGGGTATTTGTAGTCCCTATAAAGTTCCTTCTTATGTTGGTTATAAATATTTTGTTACCTTTGTGGATGATTTTTCAACAATGACATGGTAATTTTTAATGAAGTGATTATGATCAACTAGGAATCTAAGCTAGTTCCTCAAATTTTTGAAGTTTTTAGTGCTAGAGAGATGGGTCAAAGCATTCTTCTTAATAAAAAATTAAAACTGGTATTGAACTGGGGGGGAAAAATTGTGCAAGGAAGTTTTTGAAAAAATAGAAGTGGTTTTAATTAGAGGTAAATTAGATATCTTTATATCATTCTCCTCTATGTTTTCTTCCTTTTTTCAGTTATGTATTTTGTATTTTCATTTTTCTTTTCATTTTTTTACAGCTCATGAATGGACATACTGAAAGCAGCCATGTTGTATTAAAAAACAAAGGTTAGGACTATCCAGCTCACCCCTCCTAGGTTCCTGCTTTGGCAGGACCAACATTGGGTATGGCCTTTATGAATGGACATACTATAAAGAAACATATCTCCTCAGTCCTCATTGTCTTTTCATTAATAACACGGCTCTACTGGTAACAAATAAAAATGGAAAAAAAAAAAAAAAATCACCACAATCATAAATAAGATGACCTACCGTATGGTATAAAAAATAAGCATCCTATTAGACAATAGACGTCAACAAAAATAATTCAAGATCATCAACAGCTTACCAGTTGTATATCTTGTCGTGACACCCTTCTGACCTCTCCACTAGACATTTTTCAAGGTTCCAAAGTAAAAAGGTACTTGCATAAGAAAATTACTGCTTCATGCTACAATAAATGATTCGGTCAACTTCTAAAGATCTCTCTGCATACTGATGTTTTGCTCCAGCTTTTAAGGATGGAAATCAACATACGCAATGTACATAACCTGGTAGCAGGATACAGCAGAAGAAATATCCATGTAATAAGCTCTTTCAAACCAATAGAAGCAATAAAAACAAAGAAAACAAAAAGCAGTTCCTATCACAATGAGCTTTTCAGTAAATGCACAAATGGATAGCATTCATACAAAAAGTCCACTAAAATAGAACTACCAGGAGTCCAAATAAAAGAAAATAATGGAAAGAAATATAATCCCCCCCCCCCCCCCACCTCAAAAAAAAAACAAACAAACACCAAAAGAAAAAAGAAAAAGGGAAAAGCAAAACACGAGAGAGAGAGAGAACCACAAGAAAATATTTGACAATCGAACCAAAGAGTGAACATCTGACATTATGGAAAAACATTTATGGTTTTAAGTATAGGTAGGCTCCAATACAACTTGGCTCATATATAGTAATACGCAGAAAACTATGAACATGAATTGATAATAATCTATGCAAAACAGATATGGATACAGGACACGAACACAACATAACCCCATGTCAACACGACAAACCCAAAAAGAATAGGATATGAATACAAAAAGGACACAACTCAACTCAACACAGCCTTAATCCCAGCTACATGGGGTCAGCTACATGAGTCATTTTACGTCATTCAGGCCATATCTTTCGTTAAACCCTTAGCATACATGTCATACTTCACCACTTCTAACCATGTTATTTTGGGCCTTCCTCTTGTCCTTTTAAAGCCTTCAACTTGAATCAGGTCACCCTTACGTACAAGAGCATTCATAAGTCTTCATTGCACATGACCAAACCACCTTAGACCTTAGATGATTTTCCCTCATCTTCTCTTCAATTGGTGCCACTCCTACCTTCTCAAAAATGCTTTCATTTCTTATTTTATCTTCTGCATATTCCTACTAATCCATCTTAACTTCTTCATCTCTACTGCACTCATTTTCTTCACATATTGTTTCCTAATTACCTGACATTCAATGCCATAAAGCATAGTTGGTCTTATAACCTTCTTGTAAAAATTTTCTTTTAACTTGATAGGTATTCTTTTGTCCCACAACACCCCAGATGCACTTATCCACTTCATCCAAGTATCCAACCTGCTCTAATTCTAATCTCTCCATCTTTATGGATAATTGATCCAAGATATCGAAAAAAATCACTTTTAGGTATCTCTTGGCCACCAATTTGCACTATGGCCTCATTTGTATCCCTATTTTGACTAAATTTACATCCATATATTTTGTTTTGGTTCTGCTTAACCTAAAACCTTTAGATACAACAAGGACACAAAAACTAATATATGTAAAATTAGTTATACTAGTAGTGGGCCACATGAATTGCAGGTGGATAATTTCGATAGGGTTTATACTATTGAGATGTAACCTGACTCAAATAGGGATTAGCAATTTGCTTCTGATTGGAGTGATGACAAAGAAATGGAAAATCAAAAGAGAATAAGACACTCATTTGCTCTTTTAAAAAGAAAGAACAATTATTATGCTATGGGTCATGTGGCTGGATGTTTTGTGGGTTGTGGGTGTCTTGGGAATTATAAAAAAATATTAGGTGTATTTAGTCAATCATAAATTTTTCACATATCCGTACTTCCCAATAATGGTACAAATAATTTATATATTATGCATATCTTGTTTATTTATCCAAAACGCCATGGTTGTAAGTTTGTAACTTATAATAATTAGCAAACATCTATGCAATTTCTCTCTGTTTTCACAATTTCAACAAGGGTTTCAACCACATTAGAAACAATTCATCCCCTTGTATGTTTTGCCTAATCACTACTACAGAATAAGGGAGTCGAATAAATGAATTTCTCTCTCTCTCTCTCTCTCTCTCTCTCTCAAGTGAGAACTAAGATCGAAGAGCTTCGAGTACTTTTTTTTTCCCCCTTTTTGATGTAGTAATCATGTGTATTTATATATATAAAGAAGAAGAAGAAGGGCTTAACCCTCATACATAAGACATACTTTTTTTTTTTTTTTTTTTTGATAAAGGCAACTGTGAATTGTATTAAAAGAAGGCAGAAGCCATGTATACCGGGAGTATACCAAAAGGATACATAAGACATATACAAGTGCTAAGCACAAACTCCCTAAGGTAGGAGCCATCAACAAAACAAAAGGAGGGAAACAACCTTCTCCCACTCCCTTCTAAAATATTAGAGAGTGAAAAACATAAAGAAAGAAAGATTACAACCTCCCTTAGGAAGTCAAGTAACCGAAGAGCCTTGAGCACTTGAAACCCCCATTTACTGTTTTTTCTTAAATGAAGGGCACGTTATTATTTTATACCCCTCTTCGAACCCTGTCATATTCTAACAGTATTGGCTTTGTTCTAGGCATCTACTAAGCATATCCCAAAAATATATTTAGTCTTCAAAAATTATTTCTACATATTAGGATACATGTGGGGGCATGTAGCCAACATGTATTGAGCTGTATGGCTATACCTAATGCGCATTCATATATGTAGATGCCAAAGACAAAGACAATCATTCATGACTTTGGGCCACAAATGTCCCCCCCTCCCCCCCTTCTCTTTCCCACACACAAAAAAATAATAATAATAATTAATTAAAAAAAATTGAGAAAAACCAAAATACCGCAGACCTAAAGAAAAGAAAAGAAAAGAAAAGAAGACTAGAGCATACTAAAATCAAAGTTTTTTGTGGTTCACAAAGTACCACTTTTTCACCGTAAAGTCTGCAAGTATATTAACAAGAATAGATAATTTACAACCCATGTTCACAAATAGATCTGACTCAGTCCTTATGCAACATGTATGCACATTTATATATAAATTATAAAGAATTTTTTATGTGTGTGTGTGTGTGTCTATATATATATAAATTATAAAGAATTTTATGGTGCACTAAAAATATGTGCAAGCACACAAAAAGCACACCAATAACAAACTACAAAAGATCATTAAATGGAAACAAAAGATAGGCCCATGCTCTATAGAAATCAAATGATCTTATTTTGTCCTAACATACCACAATAGTGAGATTGCCTTCATAGTCCCCACTCCCCACACAACAAATAAAAAATAACCTATACAATATTCGTCTCATTAAATCCTCCCCCCCCCCCCCCCCCCCCAAAAAAAAAAAATAAATAAATAAATAATGCATAAACCCAATTTTAGATCAACTTACATATTTGCTGAAAGAAATTTGTGCACGTGCATTGCACATGAACTTCTTTATAAAATAATATGTAAGCATTGCATATGTTACCAACAACACAACTCAACTCAACTCAACTTAACTAAACCAAGCCTTAATCCCAACTACATGGGTCTAACTACATGAATCCTTTTATGCCATTCAATTCTATCAAGGACTGTATCCTCTCTTAAATTCTTAGTATAAATGCCCTTTCTCACCAAATCACATTAAATCAAGTCACCCTTACGTATAGGAGCATTCCTAATTCTTCGTCACACCTGACCAAACCACCATAGACGATTTTCTCTCATCTTCTCTTGAATTGATGCCATTCCTACCCTCTCACAAATGCAATCATTTCTTATTTTATCTTTCTATACATTACCACTTATTCATTATAACATCTTCATCTCTACCATACTTATTTTCTGCACATATTGTTTCCCAATTACCCAACATTTGGCACCATAAAGGATAGTTGGTCTTATAAACGTCTTGTAAAATTTTCCTTATAACTTGATAGGCATTTTTTTTGGTCACACAACACCCCAATTGTATATCTTGGCCACCAATTTGCTATGCCTCCGTTTCTGTTTCTAGTTTAACTAAATTTATATTCCATAAACTTAGTTTTAGTCCTACTTAACCTAAGTTTTATAATCTAGGATGTCTTCCAATAATTCCATCTCAAAATTCACCCCTACTCTAGTTTCTTCAACTAATACTATATCTTCAGCAAATAACATACACCATGGAACATCTTAAATATATTTTGTTAATTCATCAATAACTAAGCAAACAGATAAGGAAACAAATATCATAAATTTAAAATTAAATAAAATAAAAAAAGAATTTCATATGAATTACAATATGTGTTGCTTTTATATTGGCCTTCTAAAGAAACAATGATGCTCTTGCATTTTATTTCTGCTGTTGGGGATGGGATTGATACTGCAATGTTTGCAGCCAACTTAGGTTGTAAAGTGGGAACTGGGAAGCATGCCCACCTCTTAGCTAGGACTTCCTCTAGTGGAAAAATATAATAGTAGTTCAGTGTGTGATCCGGTTTTGGAGAGGTTTGAGAAAAGCCTAGGTGGGGGGAAAAAGGGGTTACTTGTCGAAAAGAGGAAGAATGATAGCGATTAGGAGCACTCTTGCCAGTCTACCAACTTACTTTATGTCAGTGCTTCAGATTCTGGTTTCGGCAGCTAAAAGATTGGAAACATTATATAGAGACTTGCTTTTAGCAGGGTTGGGTGTCGAGCAAACAATGCATTTGGTTGATTGGGGGTTGGATTGCTCCTCAAAGCGGACAAATAGCTTGGGTTTTAGGCAATTGGTGGTGTTCAACAAAGTGGTACTTGGGAAATGACTTTGGAGGTACACAACAAAGAATGATGTTTTATTAAGGAAAGTGGTATGGTGGATATATGGCAGTGAAGAGGGAGAGTGGTGGCCTAAGGAGGTGAGGAGTAGATATGGCATGAGTTTATGGAAAGCTATTACGAAAGGATTTGCCACTTTCAAAGGGGAAACAAGACTCAGGGTTAGGGATAGGAACTCTGTAAAGTTTTGGAGTGATGTGTGGTGTGGGGAGAGGCCGTTGAGGGAGAGTTTCCCGATATTTTTTGGGAAATGTCTAATTAAAAGGCTGGGGATCGTGAGTATGTTAATTGGACAGGTGAGGTGTTGAATTGGGAGGTGATCTCCAGTAGGAATTTCCACAAGTGGGAGTTTGAGGAAGTCGTGCAATTTATGAAGATATATTCAGTGCTGATTAGGAGAGGACAGGAGGATTGTATTATGTGGTGGAGGATGCCAAATGGCAAGTTTTCTGAAAAAAATCATTTATTGCGTCACTGGTTCATTCTAAGAGGAGACGTTTTCCAACAGAGAAAAGGCAGATCCCTATAGCTCCGTCTAAGATTTCCTTGGCTTATTTGGCATATGTTTGGCCATTAATAACTTTTAGAGGAGAGGTTTTGTTATGTTGAACAGGTGTATTATGTGAAACATTTATTACTTCATTTGTGTGGTGGCTAGGAGGAGGATGTGAGCTACTTGCCTTAAGGTGTTTGGGGTGCAATGGGTAATTCTCCAATCGCCGCATGTTTTGGTGGATTCGTGGTGGTGTAGGAGCAAGAAGAAGCAAGCCAAGGCTATTTAGAAGTTGGTGCCACATGCAAATTTTGGACTATTTGGAGGGGAAGAAATTGGAGGACCTTTGAGGGTGTGGATTGGGGTATAGAGAGGTTGAAATTTTGTATTTCTGAGTTTCTTTTTGAATGGGGTGATCTGGTACGTTTTTATCTTCAGGTGCCTCTTGAGGAGTTTTTGGACAGTTTGCATTTACAGGTCTTCATTACCTTTTGTTTTGGTATACGGTGGGTATACATGGTATTTTCCTTCCTTTTGCTTATACAATACAATACAATACAACCTTACCTATCAATATATATATTAACAAAGTTTTGACAGTCAGACTTTTCCAAAGCAAAAGCGACCACAGAAAGTGGAAACTGAGGGGTTAAATATATCCAACAGACTAATGACTAGAGTTGTGAAACCCAAATAAAGAAGTTTTAAACTCTTGCCTTGTAAAACAGAAAAAATAAAAATCAACATGAAAAAAGAACGGCAATTGAAATTTAAGTCATATCAAAGGAAATCATTGCAAACAAAGAAACTTAACCTCCAAAACCTATGGAAGGGGTTTGTTAGAGAAATAGACTATGAAGTATTAACCAAAATTCAAGTATCCAGTTCCAATACAATTCATATTAATTGTGTGATTACAATAATTCCACCGTTTAAATGGCATAAAAATTAGAATCCAATTATTAGTTCAATTCTGCTGTTGGATGAGTTCAATGAATTATTATAATTTTAAAAATATTTGGAATGAACCCCATATAAATATACCACAAAATAGTCATTTGTGCCTTTGATTCAACATATTCTACGCACAAAGCATAAAGAATTTTAATATTTACATATCTTAAGAACTCCATGGATTGGAAACAGAATTACCGATTACACTTTCAATTCAAATTCTGATCATAATTCATAAACTCATCAAACCCAAAATACCCTCTTTGGTAGATAAGAAAGGAAAAGAAATTCAAAGTTTGAATCAAATTATTTTACATACTTGAAAACCCAGAAAACAAAAACCTCAACTCTCAGCTAAAATTTATACAACTAAATACGGAAATACCGAAGTCGAGTCAATTTATTTCAATTTACCTTTTAAATCCCAAAACAACCAAAAATTAAAAAACCCCACAAAATTTAAAACCTTTTTTTCCTTTCCTTCTCTTTATTATTCTCAGCAACCAAACAGAGCATAAGATCAAATTCATTTCCTTCGTTTTCAAACCAACCAGAAGCAAACAACCAAAACCCAATAGCTAATTTATCTAATCAGAAGCAAATAAACAAAACCCAAAAGCTACAAATTGAAATCTCTCCAGGATCATATAAGCAAAACCCAGGATCACGAACAAACACCCAAAAGATTATTACATATATGTGTATAAGAGAATTATAAAAAAAAGAAAACTTTTGAACAGGTCGGTTTTGATCGATCTTACCTGAATTTGATTCAGCTGATGCGAGTTTAGAGAGAGAGAGAGAGAGAGAATGAGGGGAGGCGAGAGAGATGGCGAAGGTGATATTGTTTTGTTGCGGAATTTTGGTTGTATTTAGTTCTCGTTTTCGAGTATTTTATACCAAAAATGACTCCGCGGAGCGCAGAAGGGTGACGCGTGGTGTTTTTCCCCAGGTGGAAGTGGGACCCACCACAAAGATCAGGTGATTGGGACAACCTTTACCATCCGATCCTTTCATTTGCCAGTAATGCCTAGGGGTGGGTCTTTGTTTTGTCTAATGTTCTTTAATTATGCCACTGTGGGTTGGTTTTTTTTTTTTTTTTTTCATTTATTTTTGTGTGTCTAAAAGATGGGCCAGGGTGGTGGATTAAGGATAATTTGCATGGGAAAGGCTGAGGGCCAAAAGTTGAGTCGATTCAGGCAGGACTTGTGAATTGGGTTGGAGTGATATGTGATACTATTAGCCAATAAAAAACAGTACATAACATGTTTTAATGTTTGGATTAAAAAGATGGCATATGAGTCAAAATATGAGTCTAAGCCTTGAACAATTTTGGCACACGCGCATATATATAGACATAAAATGATGATTAGGTAAACACGTGTTGATATAATTTATATCAACACGTACATTGAGAGTTGTACCTTGTGCATTAGTGGAATATGAGGTACATTGAATCAATACAAATGGTACAATCTTCAATGTATGGTACTGATATAACTTATATCAATATGTGCTGATGGATATATATATCCTTATAATATTAAGCATGCATTTTCATATTTTTATTGGATTGTAATGTAACGCCAACTTGATGAAATAGTGTCATAATTGTACATAGATTTTTCTTTCTTTTGGCTGCTCTTGATAGAGTTTTTTCTTTGCTAATATAATTCTAAATCATTAACCTATCATCGACACATCATTGGGGAAACAAAATGGATGGATGAAACCGATAACTTTAGCACTTTCCCATATACATGCGTATATATATTCTTGCTATAAAACCTTTTTTTAGTTTGTTGGCCATGCCACATTTGCATGTACAAAACCTCGATCCACCTAGAAAAACACATCCCAAATTTCATCAGTTCTGAACCCTCGATTCCGTTGAAATTAAAAGTCAATACAGTCAAATGAAAGATAATATAACCTTCTTAAGTATGGGAGTTTGACCATAAAATATCTATAAGATGGGTCCCTCGATCATGTAGACATGTGGTCTCCTCCTATCCATTGTTAAATGCTTGCCTTGTGATTTCTAATATATATATATTCTTAGTTTGTGAAAAGGGGAGCTTAAGATAAAACCTTTTTCCAAATTGATCGAATAGCTTTTATGGAGATCCTCTAGTCAATCCCTCTCCAATCATCCCCTCAGTAGCCAACTCATCAACTTGAAACTAATTAATACTAGATTCCTTCCCCCACTACGCATTGAAGTCAATTCAGCAAACCCTTTGCACACCTCAGAGCCTTTTGCTTTATCTCACCTCATCTCATCTCATCTCATCTCATCTCATATGTAATAAAGGAACCTACTTATCTTCTAAAAGCTAGCTCTATATAGTTGGGGGAATTACAAATTGGTCCAGCCCAGTTAAATAGTCTTTCGTGGTTAAGTTAGTAGTCATTTACCAAGAAGTTAATAGTCAATTGTATGGAACTGTAATTACTTGCCTGTGGCGGACCAATCCGTAATTCCCCCTATGTAGTTTATTAGTTTTACTGCTTTTATGGATTCTGACTAGGCTAGGCTCCAAACACCGGATGTATACTGCTCCCTTTTTAGGTTCCAACCCTATCTCCTATGACCTCTGTAGTTGAGAAACAATACATTCTTTTGAGATCCTCATCGGGAAAATTACTCTTCGGTGCGTGTTTCACAAACTAATACCTAAAACAACAAAGTTGACGATCAATTTGTAAAAAATTACTAATCAGTTTTTAACAAGTTGACAGTCAAACCCTTTTTAGAAGTATTTAGTGTGCGAAGCACTCACCAAAGTGCCATTTTCCCATCCTCATCCTCTCCTCTAAAGCAGAGTCTTATATGCAATTGCGTGAGCAGTTTGTGAACATCAATTACTTTTGTACTTGTTGATTTTCTTGATGTTCCTCAATTGACCTCCTGCTTCTACCACTATTATTCATTTAAAGGGGTTGTTTAGCAAAACTGAAAATATGACCAATTGCGAATAAGTTTGGCTAGTTTTAATTTCATACTGTTTGGTAAATATCTTTTTTCTGCTAATCATTTAAGCTTTGTTTTGAAAATAAGATATAAACACAGTTTTTTTCAAACGAACTATAACTTAGTTTATTTAAAAATAAAATAACAGTTATGGATCAGATCTAGTCTGATCCAGTTTTTGAAATTCCTAGGCCCTATGACTACCAAACAGTTTTTGAAATTGCGACAAATCAAAGCTGTTTTCTAACAAACCAACCAAGTATATTGAGTAAGATGGATAATACTTTGTTTCCACATCAGTGTAGAGAAATCAGTCTCTTTCTTATCCTCATCATTAGTCAACTACCTATTCAAATAATAATTAAAAAAAATTAATTGCGTGCATGTTATCCTCGTATTTACATAATTATTATAAATACGAGTTCTTATGTTCGTGTTTAGTACACATATTTATGTGAACATGGATATATGTCTTCGTATCTATATTTGTGTGTTCTCACGTACCTTATTAATTGTGTGCATGTGTGATGCCCCTTATTTACATAATTATGAATATAAATCCAAATGTTCGAATCGGGTCCACGTATCCGTGTGAACATGGATACTTGTCTGCCATTTATATATGTGTGTGTTCCCACGCACTTGTATATGCAAGGACGGAGCCATAGATTCCTTATTCATGCCAGTGTGGCAGTGTACCACTAATGAATATAAAAACTGAAAGGAAAAAAAAAAGGTAGGGGGGTTTACATAGGTTAAAAAGTTGTCTTCTGCCTCAGCGAAGACGTGGCATTTGGCTTACCTTAAGGCTAAGTCAAAATAATTATTTAAAAAAAATAATAATAATCAGCTTCTCTCTCCTCTTAATAATGACCGCAGAAGTGCTTAGGGCTAATCAATTCAAACATGAGGGGCCACGAATAAGCATCAAGTTGGTGATTTGATTTTGTTTACTTTTTTTTTTTTTTTTTCTTTTATTCTAGTTTTTTTTTTATTATTTTTATGTTTACATTGATTTTTGTCTAAAGCATGATTAGATTATTAGAGATTTGTTCTGCTTTGAATGTGGGTTAATTTAGAAAGGGGCTATGTCAGTATAATAGACTGTAATTGCTAAAAATAATAACAATTAAATCATGACTACAAATGGATTTTAATTTACCCAAAAAAAATTCAAAGTTTATTTTTTTTTGTGGCCATGATTTGATTGTCATTGTTTTTAGTTTAACAATGACAGTCTATCATGCTATCATTTCCCTTCAAAGAGTTATGTTGATTATCGAGTGTGGGTTAACTGTGGGCTCTTTGCCTCTTTTTAGGCTATATATATATATATATACACACACACACACACACAAAATATATACGTGAATTTCCTTATTGTGTTTTTGAACGTATTAATTATGTGTATTAACAAAAAAAAATTCCTAGTCTTCAACACTCCTACCTCCCTAATCTGTTTTTTTTTTTTTTTTTTTAAAAGGGTAAAACCCAAGTCACTATTCTCATCCCCCAAAGCAAGCCCCCAACCGGCCAACCCATTCCTCTCCCTTCCCTTTGGACTACATCTTTTTCTCTCTCTTCGAGACTTTGAGAACAAATGAGCAATCCTTGACCCAGTGAAGCCAGTAGCAAAGAGAAAATCAATTGGGTAACGAAATGGGAGTTCAATTTACAAATGATAGCAAAGAGGGGTATATGGTAGCGTTGACAATGAAACTATCATTTAACATTTTCAAAGGATGATACCTTGTCAATGACATTTATAATATATTGAATTGAAATATGATTTATGATAGGATTATTAATATTTACATACAATTTTTTATATCTCAAAATTACAAGATAATTTTTTTTTGAATTAAATCTCCTTCAATTTTTTGAATTAGGATAAAGTACTAACTGCAGACCAAAATTCGTTTCCCCTCAACTAAATTTCTAGCTCAGTCCCTGCGTATATGTGTATTCATATCTTTACAATTATCCATATGTAACACTTTGTTGGAAGTAGACTTGTCAATGGATCAGGTTTTGATCCGAATCTGATAAAAAAAATTAGGATATAGTACGAGAAATTTGATCTAATAATCCGTTAATAATCCGAATTCGATAATCTGTTAGTTAACAAATCAAATATGGATGTTGTTCAATCCGATCTGATGAATTAAATAATTTATTAGATTATATATTTTATTAATTATCTAGTTTACCGCATGATTTATGGTTATTATGAACATTATATAGTAAAAATGTTAAAATTTACTCTCAAATTTAAAGTATATTTCTTATGATTATAAAAATTTTAAATAAGTTCAATTTTTTTCCTAAAACTCATGCCAATTTTGTTGTTAGATATACATTTTGTAAGATTATCAGTTCAGATTGGACTTTTGGATTGAGCATCCGAAAATAACAAATTCGGATGTAGATTTATATTTTATAGGTTTGTCGGATTATCAAATCGGATCATATCGAAGTTGTTTCTTATCGGATCGGATTTGAATATATGTACCATAATCTCGTCCAAATCCGACCGTTGACAAGTTTAGGTGGAAGTAAGTGGAGGTAAAGAGGAGATCCTCTTTGCTTGAGTTGAGTCAAATATCATTAATTTATATTATCCAAATAGGACTGGGTTTACTAATAGAATTATGAGACGTGTACGTAATAATTAAGTGCAGCATAGTAACCAAGAAGATGGAAAGAGGATAGGTTTGACTGAAATGATCAAACATTCTCAAAATTCTAATCAAATCATAACCAGTGCACATCACCGTAATCTAAGATGTGATAGTTTTGACTTAATTAATCAAAAATTCTTTAAATTCTAACCAAATCACATCAACATAATCTAATAGTGATAGTAATAATGTTGGAGTCTAGCTTCTTTGCGTGCATAATTGGCTTAGAGACCAACTTTCCAGCCATATGCATGTACTAATGTTAAGACCAATTTTTTTTATTTTTATTTTATTTTTTATGTATATAATTTGGCATAAATTATGGAAATAGAGAATTTTAGAATCATTTTTACTTTACTACCCTTAATTTCAAAATCAGTCTAAATGGATTTTATATATATACAGTTTTGATCATGTGTGGGATATCTTGTACAATCACAATCATCTATGGGATATTGCATACATTCAAGTGCAAGAATGCCATCCACCAAATATCATGATTGTATGTGATAGTTTGGGATATTGTGTACTTAATTTCAAAATCAGTCAAAATAGACTTTATATATATACAATTTTGATCATGTATAGAATATCCTGTACGATCACAATCATCTATGGGATATCATACACGTTCAAGTGCGCGAATGTCATTCACGAAATATAATAATTGTATGAAATAATTTGGGATATCGTGCACTTGGACATACATACTATTACTATTATAAAAGGGTTGAGAGGCCTTGCACTCTCACCTATATATCCATCATTCATTCTCTTTAAAATTCCAAAGTACCCTTATTATTACCTTACAGTTGAAAAATTGAAGAAGGCAAAACAGTGTTTCATATTAATTTGAATTCAAATTAACTAATCCACAATGTTCACGATTTTCTCCAAGGGATAACTATGTGGTTGTGCACACACATGCATTGCGTGTGCACACCACCTCAATCTACTTGTAAATCTCTCCAAAATCCTTTTTTTTTTTTTTTTTTGTTGGTTTGATGATTAGGGTATTGGGATTAGCTTGCGCGCACTTCAACTAAATCCCTTCCCAGGGCGATTTTAAGGGCGCACTCCCCTACACTGACCTAGTATATTCAAGAATTAATTCCTGAAATGCTCTCCGAAATAATCGAATTCAGGTTGATAGAATAGTGGGACTCTTCAAAATCTTTATATGAAATATTAATACTGCTCGAGAACTGCCTAGGACCTTTTTTTTAAGCCTAAAAACTGCCTAGCTAGGGTTCTTAGGTAGATTTGTTAATGCCAAGATCTCTTTTTACGACAGGGAGGCTTATGCTGGAACTAGGCCATCTTTGTGTTTGACATCTCATTTGCCTCCTGTACGGGGTATTTTCCCGTACGTTAAATGCTGGATCCTTACGAGCTGAGTTGCGCCTCCACCAATAGACTTGCCTGCACACAATAAACACACCGTTAAGGGATGACCGGAGTGAGTCCAGGTCGTCACCTCTCCGATGCCGAAGTCAGTCGACTGTATATGGTCAAAGGGAGGGTTTTAGACTAGGGTTTTGTGTACAGCTTACCTCTTTTAGGCTTTCCATTGTTCTATTTATATCTGTACATTTATCTAACCATGGTTTGGTTAGATAGCGGTTTTCCTTTGGTTGAGTTTAACCTGGGTTCAATTGATAACTGTGTGACTAGGGTTTAAGCTGACCATAGTCAGCTTTGAACCGTAATTAAAATGCCTGCCTACCCGTTTGTTACGCAATAGTTGTTTTACTCACGTGTTTCCTTCATGCAGGGCTTGAATCTGTTTACTCATTTTAGTTCGTGACAAAAGGAGTTCGAATTGGCTTAGCTGTCAAGGCTGGTCATTCAGATCTTGACCCTCTGCTCGGGTCATAAAGGTTAATGGCAATTTATCTGTGCTGATATGCTTTGAGCTCGTGATTCTTATTTTGTATGTTGCCAGAACTACCAGTTCGTGATTAAGAAGGGCAGAATGTTCAACTCGGGATTTATCCACACAACTTACCCCAATTATGATTATTTCGTACTGAGAGTAATCATAATTTACTGGAGAATGTTCGGGCTCATTCACCAACATCTAGCTGTCACAGACATGTGGTGCCGCTTCGATTTTCGAGATGGTGACGTCAGAAGACTGGCGCGCGTGTCTCGTCCCATTAATGGGCATTTAATGCTAATGAGTGCCCCGGGTGTATTTTGTCTTTGGTCTTTCTTCTCCTCTTTACTTTACTCTCTTGCTCTCTCTCTCTCTTCTCTGTCTGATTGCCAGAATCCTTTGCGATTTCTTGTTTTCTCGCTGGATAACTTACATCTCCGCCGTCATTTTCACCATTCGTTCATAGTGATTCTCCGTTCGTTGCGACTGTTGGACTGAGGCGAGCCTACTTTCACTGTTCTTGGAGCGTTTCTTTGGCCTTGAGAAGTTCTTCGACGGTGGTGTTGTTCAAACTCTCCAGCAACCTTCCTTTCATCGGTGGTGACGGTATGTTTTCTTGTGATTTGATTTTTATTCCTCTGCTTTCAATCGTAGAAACTGTTTTAGGGAAGAACACAGCGAAACTGTAGTTTCCCGCCTTTGAATCTTGAAAACCCCACATCGGGATTGAATTTAGGGCTAGAAACTTTATATTGCCTTGACATCAAACCGTACTAAGACATTAGATGGAAGTAATGCTTTACTTAGGGTTCCGGACTAGACCTGTTAAGCTGAGAAAACTGCATATGAACTGGAACATAGTATTAGACCTGGATATTTTCCTTAGGGTAGCCCGTTCTGCCATGTTTTGATCGGGGGTGATTCTTTACCTGGGGTACCGTGCTGAGCCTTGTCCAATTTTGACTTTGGCAGATGGCTGCTTTTGTGATAAGAGACCGACCAGACAGATTGACCAAGTTCAAGGCTCAGTACGGGTTTCAAGATGAAAGGTTTAGCTTTCGTTGTGCTGAGGAAGGAGAGTGTTTGTCAAAGGAAGATTCTCAGCATGGTCTTCCAATTCCAACTGCTGCTTTTCTTGAGGGAGGTGTTTGCGTCCCGTTCTCACCCTTGCTAGTTTCTTTTCTTCATTTCACCAATTTGCTTCCCACCCAGCTCGTACTAAACACATTTAGAATTATTTCTTCTATTGATATCTTGAACAAAAAGTTAGGCGTTCAAGCTGGACTGGTAGAGATCTTTCGCCACTACAAGCTCATCCTTAGTAGTACTCACAACCAGTACTATCTTTCACTTCGTGGCAAAAGAGAACCACTGGTGACTCATTTGCCGGACTCAAATCCTGGAGTCATTGAAAATTCTATTTTTGTGTATGGGCCAGTTGATGGGTTTGCTCCTCGACCTGAGGATGCCCCGACTTGCCCACGCGTGGCTGGCAGACCATGTAAGTAGGTTTCAGTTTGTGTTTCTGCGATAGATATAACACTTTTCCATATTCCCGTGCTGAATCTCCTTTTGTTTTTATTTCAGCCAAAACATCAACCACTTCATTGATGAGCAAGCAAACGCTGAAATATTGAAAACCATTACTGACTATCGGGTTGATGAGCATTGCCGAGCTCTCATATACTTTTAAACTATAAACTCAGATACCACAGTTTCTCCACTGCCACTATCCCTAAGTACTGGAGGGAAGCTGCTGAAAAGGTTGCTGAGGCTCCAAAAGCAAAGAAAGGTACTGGACCTTCAACCAAGAAGGATAAACCTTCAAAAAGAAAAAACAGGGAACCAACCCCCGAGCCCGAACTAGAAAAGGTTGCGTCTAGGTCGGGAACGGAAGGGAGAGAGGAAAGAGAAGAAGAAGAGGAAGTTCAATCCCAGAGAATCAGTGCTGACTCTGAGGAGACCGAACTGGTTGAGATGGATCCTCCACATTTTTCTGCCCCTCCTCCAAAAAGCAAAAGAAGTCAACTTCTGGCAGCCACATTCCCAGTCTGAGGACTCTAATGGCTAGAGCAAAGAGCCAAAAGACTTCCAGTCCTGTTCCTCCTCCATCCTCAGGTTCTGGAGCTGACTCCGCGCAAAAGTCAACTACTGCTCCCAGCTCGAGAACTGATGCCTCTAAAGGCGGAGTTGAACCTTCATCTCGTCAGCAAGGCAGCATTCCCCCCGTGCTGGATTCAGCGCAGAAGGGAAAGGAGAAGGTTTCTTCTGAAGCGGCAAAGAAAACTCCCACTCCAAGTGTTCCCGTGCTGACACTTGGTGGGTCTGCCTCTGAAGCAGGAAGGGACATTGCAGTCCAGTTCCCCCCAAGTTATACTATAAAGGATGTCTCTAACTTGCCAGAGGTACTGTCTTCTCATCGTTGTTCTAAGGACTGTTTTTATAGATCTCCTCAGTTCATACCAAATGATCCTAGGATGGCTGACCTTGTCTATGATCACGTGCAGCTTCCAGTTCCTACAGATAACACCATATCTGGGTTGATCCTGCCTGAGTACACATTCAGGAGTGTGGGGAACCTCCTCCGTTTCCCTGCTGATATGTCTGTCATCAGGAGGCAACCCCCCACTGACCTTTCACACAATGCTGTCACCTGGCTCATTAGAGTAAGTTTCTATTTCACATTTATCTTTCAAGTATCAGATCGGTTAAACTGATTGTGCTTCGTTTATGCAGGGTGTTCAGCATGTGCTGGCAATGGGTGACCTTTTGACCTCTCAGGAGGATCAATTTCAGCTTGAGATCGCTCGGGTTAAAAGCTCCCATGAAAGGCAACATCAAGAGGCTGAAGCGAACCTCAAGTCTGTGCTAGAGCAGTTGGAAGGCTCCAAAGCTGAAGCTGCTGAATATAAGAAAGCTGCTTCCAGTTCGAGAAGGGACCTTGATCTGCTGAAGAAAGATCATGAGGATCTCAAACTGGAGCGGCAAAAACTGAAGGAGGACAATGCGAGTTTGTCCCTTGAAAAAGAAGGCCTTGAAAAAGAGAAGGCAGCTCTGGTCTCTGAGCTCGGTGGGCTTAAAGCTTCAATTTCAGAAAAGGTGAAGAAGGCGCGGAAGGAAACTAAGAAAGCGCTGACTGACCAATTGGAACCCGAGCTGGATTCCACCTACCAGCTCGCTTGGGATACTTTGGTTGAGCTAGCGTCGCCTCAGTTTCCTGACATAGCCAAGATCCCTTTTGTGAGAAAGGTGCCGCCAGGGGAACCCGAGGCTGAAGAAGCTGAAGATGCTGATGAAGCTGATGAGGCTGATGAAGCTGATGAGGGTAATGAACCTCGAGCTGAGGATATTGATGCCCCAAGCCCCAGCACAAGAGCCAGTTTCTATCTCAGATGGGAACTAATATTTTCTTTTTTTTTTGAATGACCTAGTGTCAATTTGTATATGAACTTCTTTAATATTCTTCTGTGACTTAGACTGTTGCCTTTTCGTGAATATATTGATCTTTGAGCACTTGAACTGTTCTCATGAATGTTTGCGAATGCTTTTCTTTTCCTGAATGCTTGCAAGTATTAGCTCGGGCCTCCATAGTGGGGCTGAAGTAAACCATCTTGCAGGCATTTGCTAGCTCGATTGTGTTCCTTGGTGAACTGAATCTTTGCCCATTCTTAGGCATATTTTAGTTTGAACCCATTCATAGGTGAACTGAATCTTTGCCCATTCTTAGGCATATTTTAGTTCGAACCCATTCTTAGGTGAACTGAATCTTTGCCCATTCTTAGGCATATTTTAGTTCGAACCCATTTTTAGGTGAACTGAATTATTTAAATAATAGGAACGCAGAAAATCTACTGAATAACATCTTTATTGAAAATCTTTGAGTACGATTACATCATCTAATGATAAAACAATCGCAAATTGGAAACGTTTACCGACCTTTGGAGTTCCAACCCAAGCTTTTCAATCTGTAAGAGCCTTTGCCACCTGTACTTATGACTTCATAAGGTCCTTCCCATGTTGCCCCCAGCTTACCATGAGTAGGGTCCCTAGTTCCCAGGTTTACTTGTCTAAGGACCAATTCTCCCACCTTGAATTCTCTCGACCTGATTCTTCGATTGTAATACTTTTTTAACTCTTGCTGGTATGATGCCATCTTGATACGGGCTCGCTCTCTCCTTTCTTCTGATAGATCCAAGTCTCGTGCAAGTACTTGGTCGTTCGTGTTAGCTTCGAACTATTCTACTCTTAGTCCGGGCAGGCCTAGTTCAGTTGGGATTACTGCTTCCATGCCAAAAGCTAATGAGAACGGTGTTTCACCTGTTGACCTCCGGGGCGTAGTTCTGTATGCCCAAAGAACGGTGTGCAGCTCATCAGGCCAGGATCCTTTAGCATCGTCCAACCTCCTTTTGATTCCTGCCACTATAATTTTGTTGGTGGCTTCGGCCTGGCCATTGCATTGTGGGTAGCTTGGGCTAGAATAGAACCACTGTATTCCATGGTCTGAACTGAACTGCCTTGTTTTTTTATTGTCAAACTGAGTTCCATTATTTGAGATGAAAGCCCTTGGAATCCCAAACCGAGTAATTATATTCTCCCACAGGAGCTTGATGATGTCAGAGTCTTTGATGGATGCTAACGCTACTGCCTCTACCCATTTTGTGAAATAATCGGTGGCGATGAACAAATATTTTCTTTTTCCCAAAGCTAAGGGCAAGGAACCTACTAGGTCCAATCCCTATTGAGCAAATGGCCACAGACTCGACAATGGTTGCAATTCTTGAGCTGGCTGGTGGATCTTATTAGCGAAAAGCTGGCACTTAGAGCATTTCCTCACATATTTCACTGCGTCCTTTTGCATATACGGCCACCAAAATCCTTGCAAATTAGCACGATGGGCTAAGGATCGACCTCCCACATGTCCGCCGCATGAGCCTTCATGCAGCTCGGAAAGAACGCTCCGAACCTGATCAGGGTGAACGCATTTAAGATAAGGCCCAGTGTATGATCTTTTGTATAAGTTCCCTGCTAGAGATAACCAAAACCGTGCTGACTTCAATCGAACTTGGTATCTTTGGTGTTTGTCCGCTAGCAGTTCGTTTCTCTGTAAATAGGCGATGATTTCGTCCATCTAACTTGGAGATGACATTTCAATATCCGGCACAATTTCGTCTGACCCAATGCTGGGTGATGAAAGAATTTCAACCTGTATTGTCCTTGGACTGCTAGTGTTAAGCGCAGCTGCCAGGGCGGCCAGTCCATCCGCATGTCTGTTTTGATTTCTGACAAAACGTCTGAATTCGATATCTTCGAACTCAGATGCGAGTTCCCACACTTTTAGCATATATGCCTTCATTCTATCATCCTTTGCTTCATATTCCCTGTTTGGCTGATTTACAACGAGCTGAGAGTCGCTATAGACCGTGAGCTTTTTAACCCCTGTAGCTCGGGCAATTCCCAATCCAGCTATTACCGCTTCATACTCAGCTTCGTTGTTTGAGGCAGGGAACAAAAGCCTAATTGCCTGTTCGATGACTTCTTTATCTGGTGCTATCAACACAATCCCCAGCCCAACACCTTTTCCGTTTGACGCACCATCTACTCTGAGCTCCCATTTGGTTCCTTCTCCCCCCAGTTCGGACAGAGAGGTATTAAAAGCTGTCATGTTCGAGTTGGAATTTGGATCTGTAAACTCGGCGATAAAATCCACTAAAATCTGTCCTTTGATTGCAGTGCGGGGTTGAAAGTGAATGTCATAAGCGTTAAGCTCTAACCCCCATTTTGAAACCCGTCCTGAAAGATCAGCTCTTCTCAAAATATCCTTCAGTGGATAGTTCGTAAGTACAATGATGGAGTGGGATTGGAAGTAGTGCTGCAACTTGCGTGAAGCCAGTTACCAGAGCGAGAAGCAGCTTTTCAAGTGGAAGATACCGAGTTTCAGCGTCCAGTAATGTTTTACTGATGTAGTAGATCGGCTTCTGTTCAGTTCCTCTTTGGGCAATTAAGACGCCGCTAAGAGAATGTACGGAGATAGCCAGATAGAGGTGCAATGTTTCCCCTAGGTGGGGATGAACAAGAAATGGAAGGCTTTTCAAGGTGGTTTACGAGCTGGAGATAAGCTTCTTGACACTCAGTATTCTAAGTGGATTGTCAGCCCTTTTTCAGTACTTGAAAAAACGAATGGCATTTGTCTGAAGACCTTGAGATGAACCTACTAAGTGCTGCCACCATGCCATTAAGCTGTTGAACATCCCTGACATTTGTGGGCGTTTTCAAATTTCTAATTGCATCGATTTTACTGGGATTGGCTTCTATTCCTCTTCGCGAGACCAGGTGACCCAAAAATTTTCCCGAGCTAACTCCAAACGAACTCTTTTTAGCGTTTAACTTCATGCCGAACTCTCTGAGTCGTGAGAAAGCTTCAGTAAGGTCTTTGAGATGATCGCCTCCAGAGCTGCTTTTGACTATGGTATCATCAACGTAGGCTTCTAGATTTTTGCCTATGAGTCCGTCGAACATCCGACTGACTAATCGTTGGTATGTCGCTCCAGCATTTTTTAGCCTGAATGGCATGACTTTGTAGCAGTACGTGCCAGTTGGAGTGATGAAACCAGTTTTATCCTGATCATGCTCTGCCATTGGTATCTGGTGGTACCCGGAGAATGCATCAAAGATGCTCATCCTTTCATAACCCGAGATGGAGTCTATCAGTTGATCTATTTTGGGAAGGGGAAAGCTATCCTTTGGGCATGCTTTGTTAAGGTCGGTAAAGTCGATGCAGACTCTCCAATCTCCGATTTTCTTTTTGACACACACCGGATTAGATATCCAGGTGGGGTATTTCACTTCCTTAATAAATCCAGCTTTCAATAGCTTTTCAACTTCCTCAGATATCGCTTGGGCTCTTTCTCCTGCTAAGCGTCTCTGTTTTTGAACAACGGGTTTCTTGGCTGGGTTCACTTGTAGCTCGTGTGTGATGATCTCGGGGCTTATCCCAGGCATTTCAGTGGGGTGACCTAGGCAAAAACATCAACATTCGCAACCAAGAACTGAAAAAGCTCAGCGGCGTCTTCCTTGTCAAGATTGCACCCGACCTAAAAGAACTTCTCTGGATTAGAGGGGTCAATTATCATTTTTCTCAGTTCCTCCCCTGTGCGGTTAGCTGGTTCTGAGCAAGTTTCTTCGACCCCCTAGCCGACCCTTCTTTCGTTGCTATAACGGGTCTGAGCTTTTCTTTGCTTTCTTTTTCTGATCGAGATCACACTCGAGTGCGTCAGTCATTTCGGGACTGGGTAGTCTAGGAATATTGGCTTCCATGTGTTTTGTAGTTGGAACTGAATGCCCGGTGTACTCAGTTAGGAAACATTCTCGAGCTACAGCTTGACTTCCTTTGATCTCCATTATTCCCTCAGGGCAAGGGAAACGAATTGACTGGTGATATGAGGATGGTACAGCTCGAATCGCGTGGATCCAAGGCCGACCCAGTATGACATTGTAAGCTGACCGCTCCCGGATCACGATAAAAGTTTCCATCGTCTGCACTGAGCCTGCTCGGACTGCCAATGTAATTTCACCAAGGGGAAGAGTGGTGTTGCCATTAAAAGCTTTTAAATTGACATGAGAAGGTTTGAGGCTAGATTCTTCTAGTCCAAGTTTTTCGAAGAGCCTTTGAAACATAACATTTACGGAAACCCCATTGTCAACGTAAACCTTCCCGACATCATAATTGGCTATTAGCATGCGAATCACTAAAGCATCATTGTGTGGGTGCTGCACTCCAGAACTGGTATCGTCCTCCTTGAAGAAAAGAGTTTTCTAACTGGAGCCCTCATTCGGTAGAACTAAAGTTGGTTCACTTGTCACTTCGTTGACTTCTACATCATGACAAGCTTTTCGATACTGGGCCCGCAGTTGGTTGGCTAAAAGGGCAGTTGACTCGTACCCTCCCGTGATGACATTAATTGTTCCCAATACTTTTGGTTGCCTGATCTGTGCATTTTTTGGATCTGGAATCTTTTCCCCGGACTGACCAGCTTTTTCTCCCCGATCTATGAATTCGTTGAGCTTGCCTTCTTTTGCCCAAGTTTCCAACTTGTACTTCAGAGTTCTGCAGTTTTTAGTCATGTGGCCATGGTCTTTGTGGTAACCGCAATACAATTTTTTATTTCTTTTCTCAGGGTCTTGGACCATTGGCCTTGGTTTTTCGAAGAAATCTCTATCTTCAACTGCCTTCAGGACTTTGTAAATTGGTAGAGTGAATACTGTTAGAATGGCTTGGTTCAGGTTGCTTATTCCCCTGGTTCGATCATCCCGGGATTGATTTCTGTGAGTTCGGGAATCCTTTTTCCTCTCTTTAGATTCGTTGTGTTTCGTGTTGGACTTGCGATATACATCATCGAGCTCGGCATATTTCCCAATAACGTGAAGCAGTTTGGAGAGCTGCTTTGGAGGATTTAAGGTAAGTTCACTGAATAATGGGGACGATTTCTTCAGCCCGAGGCGGAAGAGATCCATGGCATTCTTTTCTACTGCATCATCAATCTCATTGTAAATTTCCCAAAACCGTTGTGAATATTCCCGAATTCCCTCGTCATGCCTCTGTCTCACTTCATACAAATTCTGCATGGTTTTCGCGAATTTACAGCTCGTAATGAAACGATTTTTGAATAGTTTGCTCAGTTCGGTCCAGCTATTGATGGATTTGCCTGGAATTTTGGCCCACCATTTCAAAGCCACTTCCCCTAGGCTCATAGGAAAAATCTTACACAAAAAATCCTCGTTACCCATATACAATGGCATACGTTGCAGATAATAATTCAGATGATGAACAGGGTCTATGGAAAGTGTGTAAGGGGTAAAAGTAATTTCAGAATAACCTCGAGGGATTGGCGTGAGCTGTATCCATTTTGAGAACGGTGAGCAGACTATGGCTGAGCTATGAGTTCGATCTGGCTGTTGCTCGTAGTCATTACGGAACCTTTTTGAAGTACCGGACTCATCGTGAACCAGAGATCGGGAGCGCTTTTGGTGGTGCTTCATTGAATGGTGTTCCCACTCTCGATCTGCAGACCTTAATCGACGATGAATTTTTTCAGCCCTGTGCTCTCGAGCTCTACTGTCAGCTCCATAACGGTGCTCTGATCTTCCTGAACACCTTTGGCTGTTAGCTCGTAGAGCGTTGTTGTCCCGAGCTCCGTAATTCCTGTGCTCAGGAGTCTTTCCTCCTGCGATTGGAGATCTGTATCTTGCTTCTTGGTCCAAATGATGAGGATAAGAATGCCTATTTCTGGCCGAATTATCCTGGTGGTGTGAGTTGTTCTGGCGATTGGTGTGACTTGCTGCCTCTAACTCTGGTGTTTCCCCTTGTGCGACTGTACGGTGGATGTGACGGCGATAACTCTGTTCCACCGCTAAACGTTCGAGCTGAACCGCTTGGATCTGATTTTGCATGGTGGCCAGCAGTTCAACCACCGCCACAGAGTTGGGGTTGTTCGCCACTGCTCGATCATAAAGGGCTCGTAAGCCTGATTGGTCATCCAAAGTCTGCAAGATGGCGGAAATCTCCGGAGAGACTTGACGGGAGGATGGTGGCGGAAAACCAGCGGGTGGAGATGGTAGTGCTGCCACCGTCATTGGGTGCGGAAGAATCAGTCGTGTTCCACCATTTCCCCCGGTTGTTGTGTCATTCCTGGTGAAGGTTGCTCCAGATCTGGTCCGACCTAGGGTGGTCGGAGGTGGTGATGCCATCTTTCGCGATGGTTCCTACAGACGGCGCCAAATTGTACGGGGTATTTTCCCGTACGTTAAATGCTAGATCCTTACGAGCTGAGTTGCGCCTCCACCAATAGACTTGCCTGCACACAATAAACACATCGTTAAGGGATGACCGGAGTGAGTCCGGTCGTCACCTCTCCGATGCCGAAGTCAGTCGACTGTATATGGTCAAAGGGAGGGTTTTAGACTAGGGTTTTGTGTACAGCTTACCTCTTTTAGGCTTTCCATTGTTCTATTTATATCTGTACATTTATCTAACCATGGTTTGGTTAGATAGCGGTTTTCCTTTGGTTGAGTTTAACCTGGGTTCAATTGATAACTGTGTGACTAGGGTTTAAGCTGACCATAGTCAGCTTTGAACCGTAATTAAAATGCCTGCCTGCCCGTTTGTTACGCAATAGTTGTTTTACTCACGTGTTTCCTTCATGCAGGGCTTGAATCTGTTTACTCATTTTAGTTCGTGACAAAAGGAGTTCGAATTGGCTTAGCTGTCAAGGCTGGTCATTCAGATCTTGACCCTCCGCTCGGGTCATAAAGGTTAATGGCAATTTACCGTGCTGATATGCTTTGAGCTCGTGATTCTTATTTTGTATGTTGCCGGAACTACCAGTTCGTGATTAAGAAGGGCAGAATGTTCAGCTCGGGATTTATCCACACACCTCCTATTTTTTTGTGAAATATTTTTGAACAATGACCCATATGGTCCTTCTACTCCTAGTAGAATATCAAAGGACTTGTTATATGCACATTCCATAGTTTATATTTGGAAGCTATCATTGCTTGTGCGGGTATGAGGCCTTTTACATGAACCATTAGTTGACTAGTCTGGTTGAAAACTCAATAAGAATAAGATTTAGGATACTCCTAATCGTTAATATAAAAAAAAATAAAAGATTAACATATGTCACAGCTAGCGTTTTGTGAAAAGGATAAAACAAAAAAGAATAGCTCTTACTTTTAGTTTTAATATACTTAATTAAATAATTAGTTAGATTAGTCAACTTGTAAGGGTAATGTAGATGGCTAACTACGACTCATGTATCGTTATTTAGAAATTTATGTTTTCGCTCCCTCACTATTGAATGCATGAGCTTGCAAGTGGTTTATGTATTATGAAAGTTGGTCCACTTCCTTAATACCATACAGTTTTGGAGTGTCCCAACTCATACTTTTTTATTTTTTTTTTAATTTTTTTTTGCACTTATGCCTTGTTTTTATGACTCATAAAACAACAATGAAATCTTCACCCAAAAAGAAAAAATGGAAAGCAACAATGAAATCACAACTGGTGAAGCCCTTAATGGTTGGGTTTTAATGTTTCTCAAATGGGCCCTTACCTTTTAATGCCGAGAATGGCTATTGCAACCCCCCATTCTTATCACCCCACCCCTATCCTTTAAGTTTTTAAGGTTTTATGCAAAATATAAAAGGTTTTTATGAAAACCCATCATAACATCCATTAGAAAACATCATTTTGAAAAACTTTGTAAAAGAAAGTTTTTCCTAAATCTATCGTTTAGATATACTTTTTAGCCATTTATAACTTTTATTTCATTTTTTGCCAAAAAGTCTACCTAAACGATAGATTTTGGAAAATTTTTCTTTTGCAAAGTTGTTCAAAATGATGTTTTCTAGTGGATCGTGTGACCGATTTTTGAAAAAACCTTTCATATTTTTCATGAAATCTTAAAAACCAAAAAAGAAAGGGGTAGGGTTATAAGAATGGGGGGTTGCAATAGCCGTTCTCTTGCCGGTGGCCGTATGAACTTTGGCAAGTTGTAAATGGGCTAGGCTCTAGCTTAAAGTCTGAGAAGTGTAAGACCCATACGTGGCCCTAATTAGGCATAAGAGTGAGCCGGGCAGAATATTGGGTTGTTCGTGCCCTAGCCAGCAAGTGAGATAAAATGTTGAAGCTTAGTGCAAATCCATATAGCGTTTAAGCTCGGCTTGTCAACTGTTTAAAAATCTTGGGCCTTGCTTGCTTTTCTGACTCAATGCAATTTATTTTCTTTATATATATATATATATATATATATTATTTTAAAAATATATATATATATAAAAGAAGGAATAACAATGCTACGAAAATCTTTCAGGATCACTATCGAAGCTTTCAAGAAAACCTATTTACCCAAAAATTATCATTATCATAAAAATACCGAAGATTAGCAATACAATCGAAGATTCTATTAACTTGTCAATATACATATTTAATAACTTCAAAGCAACTTTTTCTTTTTTTTTAAAGCAAAATTTATTAATAAGAAAGAAAATGGGGAACAAGGAAAGAAGAAGAAAAGAAAAGAAAAGTAAGTTTGTCTGGTCTTGGTGGCTTAAAAATACCACAAACCAGTTCACAAACAAGCTATTAAACTACAAATCTATAGCGAGGCATCCCATTATAGTCTTGGGAAATATCAATAGCAAGAAAATCCGGCGTAGATGACCATCAAGGAAATGATTGGACTGAAACACTTTTATTAGCTAACTTGTCCGCTGACCAATTTCCTTCTCGGTAAATATGAGAGTATCGATAAGTCATATGCTTTAGATGATACAAACAATTAGACCAAAGAACTCGGAACGGGAATGGAATGGACGGATGACCATTAGAAAGAAATTTTAGAATCAAAGATGAGTCACACTCAATCCATAAAAAATGCCACCCTCTGTGCCAGGTTATATCCACTGCTTTAATAACGGCCATCAACTGAATTGCAATAGATGAACTAACACTAAGGGTATCACAAAAAGCTCCTAAGACAAACCCACGATAGTTACGAAAAATAGCACCATAACCCGTTGGACCCGGATTTCCTTTAGCAGTCCCATCTGTGTTAACTTTTACCCAAAAAGGCAAAGGTGCTTGCCAAATGATTCTAATAAATTGTGGAGTTTTTCGAGGTCTACCAAAAACACCAAAGCATGCAAAGTACTCAGATCTTGTAAGGAATTAAACATGCATCCCTTACCTGCAAGAGAAGCCTCTTTACAACTACTTTTGATGAATCTTAGTGAAGCTTGGAGATTTGGAGTTATATTATTAAATCTGACCTCATTACACGCTGTCCAAATAACTTAACAAGCTGCACTCACAGCAGCCATCCATAATTCAAAAATTTGTGGACTAAGAAAATGTGACTAAGAAAATGCAAAAATCCTAATTGAATTTGTTGATGCTCCAATAATGTCCCATAGGTTCAAGCATCATAAACAGCATTGATCATCAATTAAGAGTCTCCTTCTATTTGCAGTCTCCTAATTCCTCTATGTATAAACCATATCAAGACCCTTCCTTAAAGTAGTACACTCTGCAACTAACAGTAATGCATTACAATGCAAATAGTATATATTGTTGAACTTTAATGCATAGCTCAGCTGTAAAAATTAGTCCATCGCCACTCAATTACATCTTGTAAAATAGCTTGCGCAACAAGAAACAAAAACAAAAACCAAAAACTTCCCCTGCCCCTTCAAAGAAGGGAGCGGTGTTGTTAGGCTAACAAGCCATTAGCAACTAATTTACAATTGTTTTTCTTTTTTTTTGGGGGGCTATGAAGAAGACAGGTGACCAATTTACCTCATTTTTAATTTTTTTTGGCTAAGTGTAAGATAGGGGAATAAGGAAAGTCACAAGATCACAAATCGGCATGATTTAACAAAGGTGATGAAGTAGCACATATTATAGGCCTCATCAAAAGCCCACAGCCCAAGGGCAACCCGAAGCCCAAAGGAAAAAGCTTGGCCCAAGCCCGAGTACCCTTGGGCTAGGCCTGTGCCTTTAGTTGAAGCCTGAAGCCCGACACTGTAGCATTATATATAATTTTGAATATTTTGCAATTGTTTGGAGAAGTATCTTTTGGTAATCACTTTTCAGATTAATACCAATATAAGAGTGTTTCCTATTACCTTGCAACAAATAGATAGTCAACTTAATGCAAAGTGATTACTAAGGTTCCCTGTTTTGGTATTACGATGGGAAGTGGTCACCAAAAGGTAATTTTTCACTTTTTTTCTTTTGTTACCACACTACCAGGTTAATTTTGCTTAGGCCGAGACCCGAAAAAACCTGAGCCCATGGGTTGGGCCTGGGCTTCATAATTTTCTTCATGACCCGGCCAGATGAATAGTGTTAGCCCGAAGAGCCCGGCCCAGCCTGATAAAAATGCCCAATCTCAGCTCGATGCCGAGGCCTAGCACATAGTAATGATCCCAATTACTAATTCGGGGCCATTTATAATGAGAGTTAAAATCAAGGTCGGAGCTTGACTTCTTCGCCAAGTGAATGAGCCTCAGCACTTTGTAACAGGCCCAAGCCTAAGCCCAAGTTGCTTGATACAACTACCTAAAGACGTTAACAGCAGCCTAGATAGCCCCTTTCTGGGTTGAGATACTTTGAATTTAACTCGTGCAACCCTGTTCTGTAACAGTTGGAACTAAGCAATCCCGGCTTCACTGAAGAACAACACTCAGGACTCCTATTTAATACCAATACAAATTCCACAATATATATATATATATATATATATATATATATTTTTGCCAACAACCAAACCTTCAGTCCGATAAATCTCTTCTACACAAGTGAAGTTTCCACCCATTCCACAAAGATTAATGTTCACTTGTTGAGGATTAACTTGACTAGTGGCCAGACTCGAGGGAATGGAAAGTCGAAACCATAATCTTCTTCTTAATGTGTAGTCTTTAAGAACCATTAGTCCATACCATAGGGTTAAAGTTTTACTGTTTTGGGGTGACAACAAAACAGTCCAAATTATAATCAAATCAATACTCAATAGAGGCCCCTTTTTATGTGTGTCTGGATAAGGAAGACTATAGGTATTTAGATAAATAAGAACAGTAAATTCCGCAACTGAGCCAACCAGACAGGTTTCTATGCATTGCCCCCAAGGCTCGGCATCTTGTCTGCAACTTTGTTGTTAACTTGTTGTGGATGTGCAGTGTGCTTAATCTTGACTTACTCAGAAGGTGCTAATTAATAATCCTCCTCTGGTCTCTGATTAGCATCCCGAGAGTCTCCAAGGAGAGAGGATCAATCACTAAAAAATACCTTATGCATCCATACAACTCAACACACGCCAATGCTTGAAACAAAACTGTAATAGAGTCATCACAAAAATGAACTCCTCTCACAAACACACCACTTTGTTGTCAGCTTTTTGTTCTCCAAACATTTCAAATACAAGGGCTTTCCTGCTGTTTACTTGTTCAACTGCGTAGTGACCTTGCTTGAGATCGAAGAATAATTGGGCCAAAGGTCGGACATTGGACCCCTCTGGGCACCCCAAAAAAACTAGAAATATACAAGGGCATTTTTTTTCTTCTTCTTGTAATCAGAAAAACAAAATTGGAATGAAATATTTTCATGTAAAAATGTATACAGACCTCCCTGCATAAGGATCTCTCTATCTCTCTCCCTCTCCCCTCTCTACATTCCTCCTGAGCCTGTATTACCCAGCATTACGAATATTTAAAAAAAAAAAAAAAAAAAAAAAAGTAATCAGAAATTCATTGTTCAAATCAAAAGGAAAAAAAAAAATTATTTCCATGATAAATCAGACAACAGTGAGTCCACTGTATCTGGGTCTTGTTCTATCAGGTGAAAGACCTTCCTCCATGGACTTCCTCTTGTTATTGTTGGGTTGTTGTTGTTGTTGCTGCTGCTGCTGCTCTTCTTCTTGTTGTTGTGATAGAAGCTGATCTGGCTTTTCAGAGTCCTCTTCTGGTTTTTCTTGCTTTTGATCCTTACATTTGGCTTTCATCATATGGGGTTTAAGCCTATTTACGTCTGATAGTCGCACTGGTTTCAGGAAAAATTCTTCTGCTCCCTCTTCTAAGCATCTGTGTATCGACAATACCCATTAACCAATTTGACCTCAGAAAATTCAGATTCCTATTGGTTTCCCAGGAAAAGAAAATTCCAAATTCTCTTATTTATTTGCCATTTTTTTACCTGCTAATTCTTGAAGGAACATTCTCAGATGACATTATCACAACTGGTATGTTTCTTAGAGATGAAGATTCCTGTAAACCAGAGAAGATAGCATAAGATTTCAAAAAAATCTGTTTGTTTTAATGGAAGCCCACGTGAAATCAAAGAAAAATCCTTTGAATACTGAAATCTGACTCATTTGGGTGGAAAATTTTCCATAGATTTGCATTGATATTTCAAATTTATCAAATAATGGCAATATTACAGCTAATAAATATATATTAGAAATACAAATTTTCAATGTGGAAAGTTTTTCCATGGGCTTATTTTCCAGGAAAGAATAATGATCCAATTGGGTAAGACTGAGAAAAAGAGGAGAATAATAATAATCAAAGTGAAAGGAGACAAAGGAATAAAAACCCAAAAAAAAAAAAAAAAAAACACACCTTGATTTTCTTGAGCAAATCATAGCCTGTCATGCCAGGCATACAGTAGTCTGTAATAATAAGATTCACTTCCACTTCCTGTGAGAAAAAAAAAAAAAAAAAAAAAACACAAAGGAAAACTCAGAGACCCAAAAAGGAAAATGATAACAAAATCTAAAGAAAGATTAAGAATTCAAGACATTGAGAGAAAAAAAAAAAAAAAAAATATATATATATATATATATATATATATATATATACCTGATTAATGTTTGGAGAAACAGAAGGTGTGTTTGGGTTGCTTGGGTCATATTCTTGCAAACCCAGAAACTCTAGAGCTTTACTGCCAGAATCAACTGTAGTAACTGCCATGAAAACACAGAACAGAAATAGCAATCAGAAACCCAATAAACACATCACAAAATATATACATATATGTGTATATCTTGAAGGAATTAAGGTGACCCATCACCCATTAATGAAAATTTCCTCCAATTTCTAGTGGTTTTCTCAGTTCTGTTTGATAGGCAAGAAAATACCTTGATATGATGAGGTTTTGAGGAGCCTCTCAATGAGTTTCCTGTCAATGAGGCTATCATCAACAGCTAATACATGGAACTGTGACTCTGTTGCCATGCCCATTGCACCAAATTTCTAGATCCAATATCAAAGCAAAAAGCCACACAAAGAGAAGAAGAAGAAGAAGAAGAAGAAGAAGAAGAAGAAGTTGAAAAAGAAATCAGGAAGGAAGAGAAACAGAAGGAAGAATGGGTCGGTTGGTTGGTTTGTGTTTGTGTTGCTATGGATGAAGAGGGGGAGAAGAGGAAGAAGAAGAACAGCTTTGTATTGAAATAAGACCCACCAAAATCCACACCCCACAAAGGAAGATCCGACCAGATTTCATCCCCAAATCTTCCAAATTTTCCAAGTTGATTTTTGAATTACAGGGCAAGCAATGCAATTATAAAAAAAAAATGTATATAATTAATAAATAAAAAAATATTTGTATGTGTGTGTATATTATATATGTATGTGTTTAAATTTTTTTTTTTGGTTCACAAGATGTGGAGGTGGGTTTTTATATAAGAGGAGAGGTGGGGGTGAGAGAGAAATAGGAGAGAAAGTTTTGGATGAAAGCAAGAGAGGGATGGGGAAGTGGAACCCACAAAAATCCCCCCAAGAGATACAGGTGATGTCAGCAATGGTGCCTTTTTCTCTGGTGTGAAATCATGTGCGCTTACCATATCTTGAGCAGGTGGGGAGTGGTGCAAAGAGAGGGCAATTTCTTTTGATTCCCTTTTAAGATTTGCTTCCCATGGCCATTTAATGTGTAACTTTTATGTTACCATCAATGTGATACATATGTACATATATATCATATGGATATATATATCCCTTCATTCATGCATCTGATCTACCCAAGTTCAACTCATCCAAATCCTCAAACTCAATAAAAATATTAACAATTACTTTTTACAATTTTTTAATTTATTGTTTTCTTTGAAAAACATATATTTTTAAAAAATCTTATTAAATGATTTTACATCAAGTCATCAACATATATATATTTTAATATTCTAATTTTATCTTTAAGTGTGCAAGACATTAGAAAAAGATAATACCATTTTAAGGGTATTTTAAGAAATGAAATAAAAAGAATATTTGACTTTTAGAATGTGACAATAATTTTAAAACATCTTAAAAAGGAAAGGAAGCTAATAATATAAGATCGGAGGGAGTATATTTTAGCGATTTGGAGTATCATATGCCATATTCTCGTTGAGGTTTCATTCTAAACTATTTTCTTAACGACCCATGTGAAATGTCTCATAACCACACAAATAGCGATGATTATGAGGAGTCGAACAATGCCTCTGAGTAGCACATTTAGGATTTAACCGCTTGACCAACCCATAGGTGCAAATATTGCTTTTTATACAATAATAAATTGTATGATAATATTAATAAAACTATCAAAAGAATAACGACGTGGAAGATTTAGGTTGATCCTAATTATGAAAATTTGTAAGGGGTTCACAATTCAGATTCTAACATTAAGTTATTAATTTATTAGAGAAAAAAATTTATCATCATGGGCCAAACTATTTTTAACAAAAAGGTTTTTCTTTTTATTTTTCTCCTACAAAATTTAAAAAGCTTTTCACTCATTTAAATGCTTGATCCAAAGCCAACCTAAGACAAAGAATGAAGGCATAGAGATAGGGGAGACAAGGCTAAGCATAAAAATAGGGAATATAAGGTTAGGATGGTGAAGGGTTCAATTCTTACGGTTGACTAAAAATATGTGTAATGGAATTGTTAATGAATTATTTATTTGGAAAATTTCAAACACTAGGATAATATTTGCAATTGAAGAACATAAAGGTCCTCAAGAGAAATTACTTCCAAATTGCAAGGGATTGCAGTACAACTATTTCAACTTCACATACATCACGAACAACTTAGCACCCAAAAAAAAAAAAAAAACAAAAAAAGAAGCTCACTCCAATAAACCCTTCTGCACTAGTTTTCATATAAAACATGCAACATGCCTTTGAAAATGCAAATTTTCAAGTTAAATTGGACTTAACCCAAATCTAAACTGATTCAAGTTTAATGTTCTTTTGCTTAGCTCTAAATCATGAATTAATTTGTAGTGTACATAAATGTCAATGAAGGTCTTCTGAAATTAAACCTACACCCATCCCCGCCCCCCCCCCAAAAAAAAAAAAAAAAAAAGGGACCCCTTCCTCTATAAGAGTGGAAAAGATATCATCTAGAGGTGAAGTCAGCTCATTGAAACTCGAAATGATTGAATTTTTAAAGTTGTTTCCAACTATTACAAAAATTAATTTAGGTTTACATAAAATTATGGAAAATTGGCCGACTTTTTTTTTTTTTTTTTCCTTTGGTTTTAGTCGTCATTCAAATCAAATTAAATTTATTTTATAGTAGTTAAAAATGGTCTCCCAAATCTTATCAAATCTATCATTAAAAGGGTCAATGAATCTATAGTATGAGAATTCACGAAATTACGATTGACCCTCTAGAAGGCTAATGCCAAGGCATTTAGCTCATGTGTCTCCTATGTCAAATAATAGTATGATTGGTGCTCATAGCCATACAATATTTTGTATTTTCTCAAATGATATATAGCCCAATGAAATTTTTAGGACACAAAATGAAGAAAATGCGGCACGTGCAAGAGACTAAGAGGAGAAAAAGCACAAATCAGTGGGCCAATGTGATCTCAGTCATTAGATCTTCCCCCCTTTCTTTTCCTTGATTGAATGGGCAATCCCCCATAAAGGATGGAAAAAAGGTGGTCATGGTTTGACAATTCGCTTTAGTTTTCTTAATGGAATTATGACTACATTACAAGTCTTGCTTATAATTTTTAATTGTATATGGTAGAAATGAAAGGAATAGAAAAAATATAAATATAAATTAGGAGAAATTACTTTAACTTTTTAATTCACTTGTCATTATTATTATTATTTTTTTTAGGTGTGGGTGAGCAGTGGAGGTTCACATAACTTTTCTTTTAAACTGTGGCTGAATTTTATATATTAACGTAAGATAATACAAGCATTTGTGAAAAATGTGAAAATTTTAAGTTCAGCCAATTCCAGTGGCCCAGTACATAGCTATAATATATTTTGGGTGTTCGTATAGTTGTTGGATGAGACTCATATCAATATCAATATCAATATATAAGTGATATTGATGAACCTCAAGAGGTGGATTCATGGTTCTTGAGATTTACGTTTCAAAAAACAAGAGGTTTGGTGTTCAACTTTTTATTCTGTTTTTGGGTCAACTACCAATCAAATTTAATTATATTAATATTAATTGATGCAGAGTGGACGATGACCTAACCTATGTTCCAAGGGATAAGGTTTAGTTATCGTACCCTGCTAACTTTTTTCTTCTTTTTTTTTTTTAATTTTTTAATTTTTAATTTTTTTAATTTTTTAAAATTTGTTGGGCATTGAAAACATTGTGTAACATGAGACAACAAAAATGACATATTCAAAACAAAGAGGCTCTCATAGGGCAATCTTAAGAAAACGCATTTTGAAAAATTAATTAAAAACAAAGGGCTACGTGGTACGCACAAATGAAAATATCAATCTTATGCCTCATTATCACCAAGACAATGAATCTCACATGAGTGTGTGCCTCACACAATGGGTCGACGCAATAAATTAAAAGAGGCTGTAAAAAGTGGCCGTAAGAGTAGTAATAATACTAATATTGAGCAGGATTTTCTCAAAATGATCTCCCATCTCCATGATTATCCTTAAACAGCAGTGGAGATCTGGCAAAATCTATGACTGCGACGCATGAACTAGATGATCATGTCTTACTCCACATGCAATTAGGGTTTTCCATACCTAATCAGATGTTCAAATTAAGCTATATTCTTCATCATCCATGAAGGTGTGAAAACTAAAAGCTATTCTTCTTTGGTTTCACACTTTCATGAATACATTGACTAGATTGCAAAACAAGTAACAATTATTATATTGACCAATCTTGATTCGATTAATGATAGTACCTTGGATTTATATACTTTTTTCCACTTTGCCATACAGATTGGAAGATTCATAACCAACATTTGTCACAAATTGTCATCAAAATGATCAATATAAATTTTGTATAGTCTTCATTAATGATTATGCAATTAAGTGAATTTCTCGACATGCCATAATGTTTCCAATCTTTTTGTATTGAGAAAATCTTTTTGGATTTTTTTTTTTGGGGTCAATTTTCTATTCTACCCTCCATTTCTTGATTTTCAAGCTATAGTGTTTGAGAAGCTTATGGCAACATAAGTTTTTTTTTTTTGGCTAAGTTATTGCAGAAGAAGTTAATTATATACCTATGCATTACCAATATTTGAAGCAACAAATGGTGGCCATGTAAGTGGAAAAAAATATGAAGAAGATTCTCTATATTGTGTTTTATTTACAAATACCTTTTTTGAAAAAAAAAAAAATTCAAGATAATGGAAAAAGATAACCTTTCTATGAGGAATATTTGTAAGAACCCTCTCTCTCTCTCTCCCCTTTTTCTTTTCTTTTTTGGAGGATGCTCCTCTTTCCTCGTCTGTATTTACATCCGTTGACATTGTAAACCCTTTATAAAGGGGCCCTTTGAATCAATGATCTCTCATTAATTAAATGGCAGATTTACCCTTTATTAACCCTAATTTTATCTAAAGTCAAAAAAGTTTTGGTGGGTTACTTTTTGGGTCCATGTCATGGGTGTATTGGAATGTAGAAGATTTGTGTGGTAGATGTTAAACCAAATCTTATTTAGGCATGGTAAATGAGCTAGAGGCCTTAGGATGAACCTTAGGTGGTTAGATCATTGTGATGGCCTTTGAGTGTATAGTAAATGCCTTTGTGATTTTGCTTGAGACTTGATATTTGAATGCCTGGTATAGGACATTTGAACAACTCCAAGGCTGAGAAAGTGCCCAATTCTTGACGTTCAAACGCCCTTTCCTAGACGTTTTAACGACACAAATTCTATAGGCCTCCGAAATTGAATTCTTTGTCTCTTTTTGGGAACTCTACACACTAAAAACCCTTAGTATAAATATATATACCTCATGTTATCATATTTCTTGTGAGGCAAAATTGAGGTTTCTTGAGAGGCTAGAGTGAGAACCATCTCCATTTTGAGTACTCTTGCTATCTAGAAAGGGAACTTCCATTGTTGAACACATTTTCCATTGTTCTTTAGAATTTTCCCATATACCTAGCTCACCTAGATTAGAGTGAGAAATTGATTTGACCCTCCATCCACACTTTTAAAGAAGGTTGTTTGAGGAGGCCGGTGTCTCGAAAATGGCATAGCATTTGTGGACAAAGTTTGGGGATAAAGTTTAATTTATAAGCTTTCAGCTTTCAGTTGAAGAATACAGATCGAGGTCAATTATTGAGGATATGGTTATAATATATATTATCCTTATCTTAGAAGTCTTTCTTGATATAATGGATTTGTTGAGTGTTAGGCCGTAGTTTTTATCCAATTTTCTTTGTAAATCTTAGGTTGTCCATTTTATTGTTGCTCCATCTATTTATTGCAATTGATTGTGATGGAACGAGCTTGATTATGCATTGCCTTGGAGTTTGTAAAAGAGGTTGAAACTTTGGGAGTGTATTTACTTGCATGTAAAATTATTGATAACCTATTTATATCCCTCTAGCTTCCTATAAGAATCCTAAGCCTAAACACTATTTGTTATGTAAACCTTTGGGCTTTTTCAATATCACATTAGGGGAGCATATTTCCAGACGCCTTTTGACTGCATCCATACCTCTCAATGGGTAATTCTCCTTATATTTAGAGAGGAGGGATGCCGATGATGTAGCTAAGAGAGGTGTGGAAATGGGATCCTTTCATTATATTAATTCTACAACATGGACTTATGATTTTTGAGACTTACACCTCAAGAAACGTAAAACATAAATTTGATTTTTCACTATTTCTTGAGGCCAGCAATAACTCATAAAATCCTCTATCAATAACTATTCTTAAATTGATGAAAGTGACGAACAATAAAATGAAATAAGGTGACACAAGCATTTCACGTGCCATCCTCCAATCAGTGTGTATATGGGAGGGACCTATTTCAGTAAATGCATCAACCCATTGCCATTGCCTAGCATGTCACAGATAATTCGGCACTATTGTTTTTGCCCTCGCAAAGATTCCCCGACACACTTTAATCCATTTGATACTCAACCTGTCACAAATAATCCACACTGGTATAAGATCATAAAAGGCTCAATTTGTGGGGGGCCATTTAACCACTTGCCCACACACATTCAATGATCCCCTGATGCTCAATTCCACCTGCTACTATGAGTTATAGATTTTTTATTTTTTATTTTTTTTGGGAGGGGGGTGGGGGGAGGGGTGGTTTAGTAAAACTTAGCAGCGTGCTTAAGTGTTTTGAATGTTGCCATTAAGGTCATTTCAATTATAAAAAAAAAATTAATTTTTGAATCTCGACTGTTTAATGGCCAACCCAAAACACCTCAGTACGATGTTGAGTTTTTACAACTCAGCACTGAATCCGTTCATGGTTTTAGTCTTCTCATTGTGTTGTCGATGAAAAGGTTTATTGATCTGAGCTCTATAATTGATGGGGGTGGTTCCATTTTGTCGCAACCGAATTTCTAAATATTTTACATTAATTGCAATATTATGGCTAATCGTATGAGAATGATTCTAATGACGATTGAATAAAATTGTTTTATAATGTAATTGTGTACGATTAATGGACCGATCGAGTATGCATCTGTCCCCTCCCTTGCCGTGTTTAGCAATAAATCATGCTTTCTGGGTGTGACATTTTCTAGGTCTTGTGGACCCACCTACATTAGTGCCATTATCCATGGCTAGGTGAGCAATGCCCAAAGAAAATAGAAAGTAGAAAATAGAAAATTTTAAAAATCCTTTAATTGTATCGAGGTCCCATGTTTGAACTTTTGTATTTTCACTGCTAGATATATAGGTTTGTGGGTGGACTGCACTGCATCACTTGGGATTAGTTTGCTTTTAAACCTCGGTGCAGAGTAGGTTTAAGTTATCAGCTTGAAAAAATAATAACAACAAATTTAGTACAGGGTTAGATTAGGGAAAAACACAATCTCATTTAATATATTTTTGGGCTAGAGATGGGATGGATCTCAAGTGAGATCTTATCTCTTTAGGGAATACCAAACTTGACATTTGCTTTTAACCAACTAATTGGTAGGGCAGATGGGATTGATTTGCACAATGTACCTGTAGCAAAGATTTGGAACAAATGTGGTATTGACAATAGTGGTAGTGCGATATTGATTGGTGGTTTAGGTTGGCAGTTTTGTGCTGGTATGTTGATAGTGTAATATTGTTGCGGCATGGGCCGGTCGGATTGAGGCAATGATGGTATTGTTTGAATTGGTAACAACACCTAAGCCTAAGAAAACAGAAGGTGTTGGGTTCAACTCCTCTTATTCACAAGGGACTAGTCATCAAACTTGGATCTTCACTTGGTGGGTGCTAGAGTGTATACACTAGTCAAATACTCAAATGGATGGTGACTCTGCTTATTACTGAAGACTAGTCAATCTTACACCCAAATGCCTCGGGACTTATCCCCCCCAAAAAAAAAAAAAAAAAAATGGAGGAGAAGATTATAGCATGAAATTTTTGGGAAGAGCAAAGATTAGCTCTTCTTTCAATGCTAGGACCCAGAGGTAGAGAGGTAGTCGAAGCTCAAGCTACTAGGTTTGTATATATCAATGTATGTTGTTATCGAGATGTATATAGGAGACCTCCGATAAGAATTAATATCAATGGATATATCGTAGATATTGAAAAGAATATAGTTATTGATTAACCATTTATAGCTATAGTAATTGTTTTGAATTTTGATGGCTGAAGGACTAAAACTAGTGATGGATGGATGGATGGATGGACCTTAGTAGGCCATTACCCCTACACTACACATCTTGGACCAGTGTACGAGCATGCAACAGATAGATTCTAGTAGGGTGTGTCTACCCCACAGGAACCTTACATGTTCCCCTTTCAAATTTCATGATCACTTTACCCTACCAATGTCTCAAGGAAAAACTGGTTGCTCATGGACCATCCTCATCATCATTATTATTATTTTTATTCTAATTTCTACTATTTTGAGCTAGTGGTGAGTACTAGCAAATATGTTGTCGGATCATAGCGACATTCAAGATTTTGAGATTATTCAGTGTCAGGAATAATTCAAAAAAAACTGAAGGATATGTCAAGATTATTCCAAAGAAAATTCATGACAAAATTTAAATGGGCCAGTTTGGTTGTACCCTGAAATTTGAATGGCCTCATCGGTATTTTAAGTAGGTATACAAATTTATGATCCCAAATGAGTCATCTGGAAAAAGTTCAAGCCATCGTACATGATCGATTTTAAGAATTCATGAAAGGGTTTTCTTAATATGTGCCTTAAGGGCACATGTTATTAATTGTAAAAATACATTTTTCAATGCAATAATTAGGTTATTAATTGTAGTTTAACATGTGCCCTTAGGGGACGTTAAAAAAACCCTTCATGAAATACCCGAGGTTTTATTTCTTATTGTTATTTATCATGACCATGGTCGTTCTCTTGAATTTTCACATTCACAATGATAGATCGGTTCATAAATTTACATGAAAAACACGTACAATCAAATAATTCAAATTTTATGTGACGACGAAATCAAACAGGCCATAAAGAAATTAAAAAATAACCCAAAATTTGTTTAGACATTTCAAATAAAGCACCCTTCCGGAAAGATAAATGGCTTCCTTATAAATTCATCTAATAATTGCCTTATCTAATAAGATATCATAATGATTAAGCTAGGCCAGGGCCTCAGTGTTTCAAGGCACAGTCACTAGTTTGGGAAGCTACAAGGACTGAATGCGTGGGAAAAACAAGTGATATAAGCCACTGTGACTAGCATAGTGGGGAGAGTTGTAGGGTCAAGGGTAGGAGTAGAATAGTTTAGAGGTGGGAAAAACAAGTGATATAGGCCACTGTGACTAGCATAGTGGGAAGAGAGTGTAGGGTCAAGGGTAGGAGTAAGATAGTTTAGAGGTTCAAATTTTTCAATTGAACCAACAAACCCCCCCCCCCCCCCAAAAAAAAAAAGGAAAAACCCAAATTGGACATGAAGCACATTTACAGATCTTATAAAGAATCAAAATGGGAAAATGATCTTACTTTATTTCATGATACATTATAATTCGTTACCTACAAGTTCTGTGTGGGAAAAAAAAGAAAGGGGGGGGGGGGGGGGGGGGGGGGGAAGAGTTTGTCACGGTTTTGAGTCACGGTTTTGAGTCCAAAAAAGGATATGACTTAACTAATTTTATAAAGAACCTAAATGTGAAAAGGATTTTAACTTAAATTAGTCAAGAAGTGTCACAACCATACTGCGTAGTGGGCTTTTTGTGAGATTGAAAAGTGCATCTTTTTTTCGTAGGCCAACATCATAGCATATTTGCTGTTGGGAAAATTAGGTCTTTGTACTAATGTACAAACTTTAATTTCTACCATTATCCCTCCACGAGGGGTCTAGTGGCATTTGACTTATTCTGAAGTGGTTTGGTGAGTGGTAGGTCCAATGGGTGCTTGATATTATTGTCACATAGTTGGCGTGGTGTTTATTAGTGCCTTGGGCAGGATTAGGTCAGGCGACTAAACCGGCTTGGGAATGCCTATCGGCCCCAACTTTGAAGCCCTAGCTAGGCCCTTTCCTCTGATCAATTGGTTCCAAAGGTCACGAGAAGCCACTCTGATTGCCTCCTCCCATCTTCCTTTCTAAACCAAAAGGAAAAAAGTGCTACATTATACCCATTCTCTTTTCCTTTTTGGTGATAGTGTAATTAAAAAAACATAAGTACATAATTTTAGTTTTAGAACATATTTTCCTTGAGCAATTTTTTCAAAAACTGGTGATGGAGAAATGCTAATTTGGAAGGAAGTATAATGGGATTGTCCCATATATGTAGTGAAATGAAATGCGTATGAGCTTATGGAAAGTTGAGTGAGGCCTCTCTGGTCATCACGTGGTTTGTCACATGGGAATACTGATTAGCATTGGCTTTTACATGGTCCCCTCCTTGTTTTAGGCCTTTCTGCTCCATGGTCCCCCTTCTCTCTCTCTCTCTCTCTCTCTCCAATTTCTCTACAAAATCTTGCTGAGGTCTCAAATTTCTCCACAAAATCTTGCAGAGGCTGCCCTAGAGTTGATTTGGCTGCCATCTCAATATTGATAAGTGGGCACCCATCATTGTCTTTATTATTCATTTATGATTATTATTTTTATTTTGCACACGTATATCTATATGGCTTCATCACATGGCCTATAAATTAAATCCAAGCTGCGTAAAATTTATTTAACCTACTCTGATTAATAATTAGTCTTATGGTAATCTCGATGTTACGAGCGATTATTTTTAGTTCTTTACCTTATATGTGCATTACGCGTTGATAATTGCTATTCGATCTATGTGAAATATGACATCACTAGTAGTTTTTTAAATTAATCACGAGCTTTAAAATTTAAATTTTTTTGAATTTTTGATAGACTTTTGCGTTTGGGTAAAAATATGAAGTGCAATTAATATATTTTGCACATTTAAACCTAGATTGAATCATGCAATTTTGTCGCGGGATCATTCATCTCACTTGATGGCAAAAATGGTGTCCTCACCACAATGTCCTCATTTAAACCATGCCATTTATTTTATTTTTTATATAGTTTTTGATAAGATATGCCATTCATTTTAAGGCATTGAAAATGGTGTGATTCAGTGTCAATGGAAAAAAGCTCATCCATACCTGGACACTTGAATTGATGTCCACAAAAAAAAAAGAAATGATTACATTTAATATATATGTTTGTGTTTCCTCCAAAAAAAAAAAAAAAAAAAAAATTGGGAATATGATCGCGCGAGTATGCCAGCCACAATCTCGTAGCAAATTGTAAGTTCTACCTTGTCTGAAATGGGCTCAAGGACTTTTCTATAACAGTTAAAGGAAATAAACGAAACAATAATAGAAATTAAAAACAAAAGCTTACTATGGAGGAAGCCATTTCATTAACAATTTTTAGAATTACAATGATGAACAAAAGGGTGCACGCACCCTTGATCAAAAAGAAGAAAACGTTTTTAGATTTAAATCCTAAATTTTACAAAGAATAAAAATAAAGATAAAAATCACCAAGAATTGATTCATTGATCTGATTGAAAGTTCTTCTCAAATGGCAGTCTATCAGCTTTTATATATTCAAGCAACAACTGCTCCATGAAATTCGTCTATTTTGCCTGTGGCACGATCTATCAGCTTCCAACATAGCCACGTTTCCATAACGTAGATATCTGCTTTAAACGTGCAATTAATAACTGTTTCCTGACATGACCGCAATTCGGCCTTGCGTGGACGATTTCAAGAGATGACCCATTTTACAATCCAGCGGACCGAATACTCAACATTTTTCCTTGGCCAATTTTTAGAGTGCAAACAGTTGGTAGAATGAATTAATTACAAAACCAAAAGCCACGGCAAGATATTGATTTTCGGTCACTACAGGTATAAACTTAATTAATCAAGCTTTTACTGGTTCGAATATATAATTCCTTGCTTGGGGAAACCTAATTTTATCGTTTTTGAATTATTTTTATACCGAAAACATAAATTCTCATACTTTGTTTTGATGAATCAACTTACAAGTACGATAACTCAATTTTAAATTCAACAAAAAAAAAAAAAAAAGGGTCTCATTTTTTTAAAAATAAAAATAATAATAAGCTATTTTTTATATTTGACTTGAAATGAAGGGTCATTGGGTCAATGTCAACGAAATGACTATGTTGGCATGCTTGTAAATTTTTAAAAAATGTGACTCAATATGAGGGGCCTCATGGTGATAGATATTTGCAATAGTGACAACATAAGATTTGCAAATTAAACTCAACCTAGTCTGATTTTTTAAAACACCCAAATACCCAATAACTTATCAAACATAAAAAAATAAAATAAAATAAAAAATTTACCACTTCGTGTCGATAATGTGTAACAAAAATTATCCCCGTATACCATGTTAAGTTTTTAACCTAACTAAACTATTAGGTGGAGGATTCAAACAAGTATATGAAATCATGTCAATTTTTATAATTAATTGATGTAAGATGTGGTATTTTTCCGACACTTTGAAATATCTGATGTATTTGGATTCATTTTCAAATAAAAAATTTTGTACAAAACCACATGAAGGAAGTGGGAAAAAAAAACTCAAAAAACAAAATGAAAAACCAAAAAAAAAAAGACAAAAAAAAGACAAAACAGTCTTGGACCCAAAAATTAATGTTTAGTGAGCAGGTGCAATCAATTAAATTATCATTTGATTATATGGTACAACAGCTGATACAATGAACCCAGCACCAAGGCTCTTAGTTTAAAGAGATATGCATGTACTTTGAGATCTGCTTTGAGGATATGCAATTAATTTAAAAAGGCTTGTTCTGGTTATTTTATTGTTGCATAAAACTAGTTCTTAGGTGGACATCATGGACAAATGATGCAAACCAGAAAGTGTGATGAAAAGTATTTATACCTAAACAATACACATTACCTACCCTAATCCCATTGGCCAGAGTAGGAAACTAAACAATACAATACCTAGCCCCTTTTTTTATTTTTTTTGCAAGAAAAGCTCCCCTTCCCCAACCCCCCAAAAAAAGGTCCATTGTAACACTACATGGTGGTCCTCAAGAGAAATTATTATAATTCGTGTACAAAAGGAGCCCAAATTTAAAACAAATACTGTTGAGCTGTTGTATTCCCTCTCCCATATTAAACTAGTTGGAGGCTAATTATATTAAATCATGCATGGTCTTTGTGAATGCTAAAAATTGATAACTAAGATAATTTTTTTTTTTCATACATGAGAAGGATATGGGCAAAATTTGAAAACACAAGCATTTAATAGACAAAAATATTGTCTTCTTCTTGCCAGAAGATCCACTAATTAAGATTAATTCTGATTGAGTGCATCAAACTTTGGCTGAATTTTTTAAAAAAATTTTTTAATTTAAAATCAGCTATCAAACATAGGTTACAACCCTCCAGGCATAACCTTAACAGCTTAACGTGTGCCCTAATCTAGCTAGCCACTAACCCGATATAAAGGTTATGACCACCACATTAAAGTGCCCATATAAATGCCAACGGATCGTGGGGCCAATGGCTTAAAGGTATCTGTAATTATATTTTGAGTATTTTTATAACATGAAAGAAGAATAACTTTAGTTTTCCAATACTTTGTCTATATATAGTTAATGGTCTTTGGGTCTAATGGCATGTCCCATCCAGGTTGGGGTTTGCGGAGTAATGGTTTTAACTCTGTGTGGATGCGTGTGTGTTCTCTCATCGTTTGGCATCAAAAAGAAAAAACTAAAAAAAAACTATCTATATATAGCTTCCTTCGTAAATAATATTAGGATGGGGATCAAAAGAAAAGGGAAGGAGAACAAGGGTTACCTAGGAAGAAAAAAGAAACCCAAAACAGAAATTTAAAATGATATGATCAGAAGTTAGGTACAAAATGGGGAGCGCGAGGGGCTGAGTTTGGATGAAGCAATTAATAATGCAAAATAATAATTTATAATTTGGCAAAGAAGAAAAAACCATAATTTGACTTGCAAAAGAATCAAGGGTAGGTCAACCCTCACCAAAAATGATAAAATGGATTTTCTTAGATCCTCTCTAGCACATGATTAGATATGGTTGGGCCTGTCAATTAATCAACAGTTTTCGTCTTGGTAATTAGATTGATAATATTTATTAACACTGACATTTGATGAGCTTAAACACTGTTCCATGCGGTTGTTGTCACCCTCTTCTTATCCAAATTTAAATATATTTGACTCCTCCAAGCATACAAATTTTAAGATTGGAAAATGCAAATAAATTACAGAAAACCCCCCTAAAGTATAGGAGGTGTCAGCACATAACCCACTTATGTTTTAATTTTGTCAATGTGCCCCTAGTTCAATTGAAAGACAAAACCAATCGCCAATCGCCACCCAATTGGCCATGACGCCAGTGAGGGTTTTGGCGATTTTGGACAACACAGGTCCATTAATGGTATCACGTGCGTAACCATGTGATTAATTTTTGTCAAATTTCATCAACAGCGAGTGACGGTGGGGCGCATTGACAAAAATTAAAACATAAAGGAAGTACATTGACAAAATTAAAATATAAAGGGGTTATCTGCTGACCCCTCCCCCCCAAAAAAAAAATACTTAAGGGGGGTTATCTATAATTTACCCAAATTTTAATGTTGGAAAATGCAAGTATAAAGTTGGATTACAAATGTAGCAAATAAGCCGAATCCTTAACCATATATCTAATGTTCTAAATCTTATCTTTAGTTAATTTTACCACGAATTTTTTTTTTTTTCAATATAAGTCTTGCTCGAAAAAAAAAAATTAATGAAGGAGAATTACACTTATTAATGAAAAAAATGAAGGAGAATTTCTTTAAAAAAAAAAAAAAAAAAATGAAGAAGAATTAAGGCCGGCCATGATTATCCGCCTCATATTGGCCACCAGAAAAACTTTCTTGAAAGATAACCATGGTTTTATAAGTTGGTTTAATATTCCAAATTAATGTTTAATTATCAGGATGGAGCAACCGTTAAAATTTTCATTAATTTATATAAACAATATGCAGATACAATGCACAAAGCACAACCATCCAAGGGAGTCAGAGATGCTAGTAACTTGCGATCCTCCCTGAGATTATACAACTCAACTAAAAGGCTATTCTTAGTATCTCTATGAAGATGACCTAAAACCAGTTGTTAGGTTCATATTTATAAGATAGAATAATCACATAAACCCTAATTCCATTTACCTATATTGGAAATTACCAAAACGATCCATATACTTTTATTGGAAAAAAAGATCAAAAGGTGCCCACTATGGGATTAGGGATGGTCATCTAAAGATAAAATTAGATTTCACTTGAGGGGGGAATAATCTCAAAAGACTCTACCTACAATCCTACATAAAAATAAAAAATTAATATTTAAATCTAATTCAGTATGAGTTGGGTCTGACATGGATAGGTCTGACATGGATGGATCTGACTCAATTCCTAAAGAAAGCCAACAGTTAGATGGGTCTTTGTCTGGGTGGATTTGGGTATCTTAGGCACCTTTTTTCCCCTCTAAATACACAATAGGGTGCCCTATTAATGGAAACACAATATTCTCCACTTTAACATCTAATTCCTAGCTATCTGCCATGAGGATTAATTTTGGTCCCCTGCCATCCCTCATCATAGATCACCCAATTAGTGGATCATCCTATTTTAATTTCTTCTACCATTAATCCTTTTTACCCCTAATCTTTAAGAATTAAATTCACATAGTCTACTTCATAATAGTCATAAGATATTAGTAAGCCACTGTATAAATTGAGGGTAATAGTTTCATTACTCTCGTGTTGAGATTGAGAGTGGCCACTCTTTTATCCTTCTTAGTATCTTTTTTTTTTATAGATTTTAAGTTTTTAGTACATTATTTATCTTCCTAAGATTAATTAACAATGATATATTGAGCGCACGATCCCCTAGAAACTTAACAAGTAAGAATATCAAATATATTTAAATATATTCTATTAGAATTTAAAAAACAAGATTTTACCCTTTCAGAGAGAAGAGAGAAATGCCATTAGACGAGCATACCATTCGCCCGACACACCCCTTAACAACCCAAAAAAAATGAAAATGAAGGACAAATACTTATCCTACATTAGCAAATTGCAGTTATTGCTTGCTAAATGGGGCAATGGTCTCAATCTCATATTCCAAGGAAGGATTTGCACTTAAAAACAAAGGATCCTTCTTTCACTGGGCGTTTTCAAAATCATGATTCTTGCCGGGTATTGTGGGTCAGGTCTGCTTTTTATAAAGAACATGCAAAGGCCTTGTGGGGTTCAGCTGTCCATGTCTTGTAGTCAAGAAATTTTAATTATGCATATTCTACTATAGTGATACTTATCCTTGTATTTGGTATATTTGTGTTTGGACCCATACTGCTCCAACCAAACCCATCCATCTAATTTCAAATTATTTTATATATATATATACAGAGAACTTCGGGTTAGGGATCCCGAACTTGAAAATCTTCTGGCCTTCCCGTTAATTTCAATCTGACGGTTGCAAAAGGAAGCCTAGAAATTCTTCAAGTACAAAGATCTTGGACTTAAAGTGAATTATATATACTACATAAGATAGGATCGAGAGACTCATGTAAAACATTTTATTATTATTTTTTTTTTTTACCTCATTTTCAAACCATTGAATACGATTCACAAGATCCAACGATATTCCAAAAGACTAATGTGACTAAATTTTACTTACTATTTGACAAATCAATTAAGAAGTAAAAATGAAGTCCTTTATATGAATCCCCCGATCTTATATATATATGTATATATGGGTTAGGATCAACATACATACTTTTTTACACGAATTCTTACACAAAGTTTTAGATAACCTATTTTCAATTCATATTTTGTGAAACGTACCATTAAATTAGATAGTTTTCCCATATAGGTCATACACGCAAAAAATCAAGTTCATTCAAGATTTGTTGTTACCATTTGATCCCAAAACTCATCTTTTTAATTACTAAAAATCTCACATTTATGGATGAAGTGGCTCTTAATCTCGGATGAACTTGATTTTTTGCATGCATAACCTATGCGGGAAGACTATTTAATCCAACGGTGGGTTTCATAAAATATGAATTGAAAATAAATTATTTAAACACTTGTGTAAGAATTTATGTAAAAAAATGTTTGTTGATCTAACCCTCTCTCTCTCTCTATATATATATATATATATGTTTTTTTTTTTTTGTTTTTTAGTTTGGTAAGTGCAACTTGATCAATTGGGAAGATCGATGTTATAATCACATTAATTATCCAAATAGTGTGCAAAGATTGAATCGCTATCATCTATGATACTTTGCCATGCTATACCAATCTGATCACATATGCATAATCTGCCATGAACACTAAATCTTTTTGCCAGCCTAAAGTTGTAGATTTCTTTTAATTTTATATATTTTTTTTAATGCCTTGGTTTAGGATTTACAGGTCAATTAGGAAGTTTGTGGCCTCTCACTTCATGCATCATGTGTCTTTGTTTAATGGTAATTAATTAATTAAGGTATAATTAATGGTATTTTTCTTTTTTAAAACCAATGGCTTTGTCCTTTCTTTATTCTTTGAGTACTGTGCATTCCAAAGTCCAAACCCACTACAGCACGAAAAATGCCACGGGCTTGAGAGCTGACAAGACCTATTGGGGCATGCATGTGTGGTTTGTCTCTAGGAAATCCCCTTAGGGCACCATATCTATCCGAAATCCCCTCTTGCTTTGGAATCACATGTATGGATTATTTTAAGTGTGATATATAATCCTAGACTCTGATATATTCCATTTTAGGTACCCAACTCATTGATGAACTGGTTTAGTTTTAGATGACTTGAATGAAAGCCATTTACAAATACAGGCTTGCCCTAATTGGCATTGATTAGGTCGACTACTCAAATGTATTATTAGACCTGGAACTATATATATTACCCAAATGTAGCATTGAGTAGTTCGATTACCCAAATGTCTTGGCAATGTCATGTTGAATAGTATAGTACATCCACTGAAGTAAAACCCAAATATATATCATGGCACTGGTGGTTGCATATATAGTACAGTTGAGCCATTGAAGTAAGGGTAAACCTATCCTCTTCTATGTTCAACCTCAATCTAGGTCTAGTTTTTGTGGGGTTGGCTGAGTGGTTATGTCTTGACTGTGCTCTCTATAAGTTATATTTTCAACTCCACATAATAATCGTTGTTTGTGTGGCTGGGCATAAGGCTTCTCATGTGGGTCATTAAAATGTTAGTATGGACTCAAACCTTGGTAGAAGTAAAGTGCAAGATACCCCTAATCGTTATATTAAAAAAAAAAAAACCGTGATCTAGGTTTAAACACACAAATATATGTTGGATTCTAGATTGGGCAGCTTAAACCCTATCCTGGCCCGAACTCGAGCCATGAAAGGGTTTAAAACTTAAAAGCACTTTGCATAAAACCCCCCCTAAACCTGTTCACATAAGGGCAAGGCAGGTGGATTACTTGATTTACCCAACAAATTGTCATCCCTACTCAGAATGACTCGTGCATAATTACTTTAATCTCACAATATGCAATTATGTGTAATCAATCCACCCAAGCAATCTTACTTGACTTTGCCAAGTAAACCTAGAGTCGAGCTGGGTTGGGCTATAGGATATGTTGATTGGGCTTTTCATGCAAGCCGACCCTTTGTAACTTGTAAGTACTCAAGCTTGATATTTTCTCCCCAAAACAAATAATAAATTGTCACCCATTGAATGTACCATATGATCATATCTAAAAATAATATACAGGTCAAAATCGTTACAAGGGTGTATCATGCTCAAGCAAATGGAATGTTTTGCGTTTGACTTATCACTTCCTTTTGAGATCTGCTATTAATTAGGTTTATCTTATTCGTTAATCAATAAAAAGTGAACTGACTGTCTTATCTGTGTCTAAAGGATTAATGGGGTCAAAGATCTGAAAATATATTAGCATAATAATAATAATAAATTAAGAAAGTCAATATTTTTAGGTTGAATTTTGAACTTCGATATATCACGAATTGGACTGTCAATAAGTGAAAGCAGCACACTAACGTGAGACATTATTTCGCAATACTTGTAGGAGTGCTTGAATTCTTATGCATTTCTCTACTATCACCTATCCAAACAAGGAATCTTAAGAGTTGGACCGGGTGTTGGGTATTGGGGGTACTCCTGAGAGGTCATTATTTTGACTCTTCACAGAGATCATTGCATGTGTGGATATGGGATGTCTCACATGGATTATTAGAAAAATAATTTAGATTGAAATCTCGTCAAAAGTAAGACTTGAAATACTCCTAATAATCAATAATAATTATAATTTTAAAATAAAAATAAAAATAAAAATAAAAACGTCATTCATTATTTCCGTAGGGACACTAAGCTTGTCGTTAGTGGGAAGATTTTGTAGACTATGATCATATTTCATGCCACAGAATGACTAATCAATAAATTCAAAATGATTCTTTACCCTACACTATAAAAAGCCGCATTGGGATCAAAAAAGCAAAAAGAAAAATGAAAAAAAAGTGTTACCACCTTTTAGGTATTGCTTAAGATCCCATAACGGCATCAACCTTTCCGACATAACCTTGGATTAGAGCACAGGCCCTGTGGCCCATGCATTTTTGGCCAGTCCCTCCCTGACCGTGCGATACTTCGATGTGTCCATTGCATCATTGCTATCCCATTATTTTTAGTAGGGAGAATTACAGATTGGTCTGGTTACGGTAAATAATTATAAATCAATACAAACAACTACTAATTTCATAATAAATGACTACTAACTTAACTAAGGATGACTACTAACTAATTATTTCCCCGTGGCCAGACCAATCTGTAATTCCCCCTTTATTTATTTATTATTATAACTGCTTTATTCAAAGTGCCATCATATACCACATGAAACATGCAAAGATTTAACTATGTAGATTTTACAACCTTAAATAGTTATATATGATAGTTATCCACCTCAATAACTTCAACAATATTGGTATTAAAGTGATTGAAGCCATTGCCACCTCACTCAAAAAAAATAGATTAATCCTATGTTTGGTTCTCGGATTCCACTAAGGAAAGAAAAGGAAGGGAAAAATGATGAGAAAGAAAAAAAAAACAGAAGGAAAATATAAAATTATTTCAGGTGAAAATTATTCAAGTTCTTCTTTTTCTTCTTCTTTCAATTTTTCATTGGGCAATTATAGGACATAAGTCCATGGTTGGTAGTGGCCTTGAGGGGGGAATAGTGATAGTTGAACTAGGGGTGTTCGTGGTTTGGCTTGGTTTGGTTTTAGGGTAGATTTTAAGCCAAACCATTATACTTCGGTTTTTGTTTTCTCAAACCAAAACCAAACCATACTATAAAAAAACCAAACCAAACCAAACCATAAAATTTCGGTTTGGTTCGGTTCGGTTTCGGTTTTATCCTATCAAATAACAACAAATAATTAAAAATAGAAAAATGACACGCCAAACTCTAAATAAAAACATTTTTAATAAAATCATTATATTAGCAACTAAAAAAAATATTAAACATTGTATCAAAATGGAAAAGTATTGACTTATGTCAATTCAAGTTCAAATCTCCAATCTAATACGTGCCAATATCTCACACAATAATAATGACTAGTTTAATACATGCCAATCTAATAAATAAAAAACATTAAGAAAATTTACAATCTATTACCTATTATGCCCTCATTAGAATAAAAAATTTACAAATTAAGTTTAATATGTAATATATAAAATTATATATATTTATATTATATTTTTTTGGTTTTTTTGGTTTTTTCGGTTTGGTTTGGTTTTTTAAACATGAAAACCAAAACCAAACCAATTTAATTCGGTTTTCTAAAATTAGAACCAAAACCAAACCTAAGGACAAAAAAACCAAACCGGACCGACCGGTTTGGTTTGGTTCGATTTGGTTTTTGGTTTTAGCCTAAACCATGAACACCCCTAAGTTGAACCCAAAAATCACTAAAGTCTAAGCGAAGAGCTAAAAAAATGGCTATATAATCATGCTATTGTAAACTAGCTGAAACTATAAAAACCCCTTGGCTGGCCCAGAATTTTGGGTCAACCAGTGACAGGCCACATTCATGCTGTTCTAACCCAATTTGAAATTCTACAGGCTGAACCCCACCCTACAACAGGGGAGTCAACATGAAAATAAATCGTAAACCCCATCATATCAAACTATTAATAAATAATAATAATAATTATTATTATTAATAAATAATAATAATCATAATTATTGACAATTAAAAAAAAAAAAAATACTGATTTGGTTAGTCAGCTATAGGGGTGCAAACCTAATTCCAGCCCATTTATATTTGGGTCGAATTCAATTACCTTACTTCGAACCCTTTTGGTAAACGGCCCAAGTCTCTCTCTCTCAGTCTCTCTGTTTTGTTTCTTTTTTCTCTGGGTCCGGCTGTTGCCAACCCTCAATTCTACTTGCAGCCATACTTATTTTAGTTTTTTAAGGTTTTATGACAAAAAATAAAAAGTTTTTATGAAAATAAGCCATATTGTCCATTAGAAAACATCATTATGAATAACTTTTTAGAAGAAAGTTTTTTCAAAATTTGTCATTTTTGCCAAAAATGAAATAAAGATTGTAAATAATAAAAAAAAATTCACTTAAATGACAGATTTTGTAAAAAAAATTTCTTTTGCAAAGTTTTTATGATCAATTTTCATAAGGGAGCCTCTATTGGCACTCAAAGACTTGCTTTTCATCCCCCACTTATTTTAATTCAAGATTTTATGAAAAATATAAAAGGATTTCATAAAAACTGATCGTGTCTATTATAAATGACTAAATTCACTTAAACGATAGATTTCGAAAAAGCTTTCTTCTAAAAGGTTGTTCAAAATGATGTTTTTTAATAGAATACGTGATTAGTTTTTATGAAAACATTTTATATTTTTCATAATATCTTAAAGTGTAAAATTAATAAGGAATGAAAAGTAAATCTTTGGGTACCAATAGAGGCCTCCTTTTCATAAAAGCTGGGCCCTTTTATCTTTGTAATCTGTCCAATTCCTTTGCTGTGGACAGGTTGGGCCGGTTAGCTGGGTCAAATCTAGTACAATTATTGTAGTCCATCTTTAGGTTTTTTTCTTTCTTCTTTGAAGTTGGGCCGGTTAGTTGGGTCAGACCGTCAGATCAAGTACAATTATTGTACTTTGAAAATATTATAGTGAGGAATCAGCATACCCTAGAATCACTATGTAATGAAAGATTAGAGGATCACTACATGAGAGATCAGGATCCTCTCTTAGTGCTATAAGTTCTTTATTGTCTCTTTCTACAATCAATGATCTCAAATCCCAAATCACATGAATTTTTTTGTACGCAGCACATACCCCCTCCCTTCTCCCTCCCTCTTCTTCTCCCTCTCCTCTCCTCTCAACATAAGCTTTAGCTTTATTGAACCCTACCTGAGGTGGCCTCCATTTAACTGGCTTCTGAGCACCTATCTTCCTGGAACGCACATGTAGCTAGTGTCCTGTGTACATTAGCTTTAGCTTTGTGGAACCCTACTTGAGGTGACCTCCATTTCACTGGCAAATGATCCAGCACTAATCTTTGTGGACCCTTGATTGAAGATTCTGTTTTATTTTGATTTGGGCCTCCATTTAACTGGTTCATGATCGAGCAGCTATTGTTTGGTTATATTAACAAGTTTAGACAATATTTATCTAAAATAAAGGGTTAAAATGTAGGTTTATGATCAACAGACATAAGTTTTGACACAATTTTTTACACAAATTTTCAGATTACCTGTCTCAAACTAATATTTTGTAAAACTCACCGTTGGATTGGATAGTCTTCTCAAATAAGTTATGCATACAAAAAATTAACTTAATCTGAGACTTGTTCCCATTTGATCCAAGAATTCGTTTTTTTAAATCACTAAAAAACCTCACGTTTATGAATGAAGTGGCTCTTAATCTTAGAACAACTTTATTTTTGGCATACATGACCTACCTGGGAAGACTATTTAATCTAATGATAGTTTCGCAAAATATTAGGTTGTGAGTTCGACTCCCCTTGAATGCTTGTGTCTCTTATTTTACCAAAATAAAAATAAATTTTTTTTAAAAATACCAACATCCTATTTTATTCCCTTTTCCTACCAATTTTTAGTAAGAACCAAACTTTCATCGTCTTCATAATAATCACAATTACTTAGCCATGATATACTGAAACCACAAACGTTAGCCCCCCCGGGGGGCTCCCTCTCCCTCTCCTTCTCCCTAAAAAGCCCCAAAAAAACGAGGGGTGGGCCGTGGGCCTAAAGGAGAAAGATGAAAAAACAGATACTCCGTACTACTTATCTTAGACTAGCAAATTACAGTTGTGGCTTGATTCAAATGGGGAGGTGGTCTCAATCTCTTATTCCAAGGAATTTTTTTTTTTTTTTTTTTTTTACACAAAAGAGAAATATATTAATAATAAATAGTCTAATATATACATCGCCGGCATATTGCCCCCCCCTTTTTTTTTTTTTGGTTAAGACGTGGCATGTATAGCTACCCCATAGTAGTCTATACATATCTTCTCTAATAATAATCCCATAGACCAAACACAAGAATTTGACAAAATATGACCATAATTTGCCACGCATCCAAATGTTGGATAGACATGGCGTATTTCAACATTATCAAACTTTTCTATACGCACCCAAATGTCCTTTATGATGGCTGAAATCGTTTTCCTTTTCAATTGTCCTTATCACAATTTGTTCAGTCTCCTTCTATTATCACCTTCCTGAATATTCCTCTCCTATGGGCTTCATAGGGAGCATTCCCAAGTGCATTATGGAGATTAAAAGCCGATGCCATTATTGGGTGACCTTTTGCATTTCTCATAATGAACCCACCAGCTGCCGATTTCCTTGAATATATTTCTAGAACTATCAAAATTGATCTTTATTCAATCTCGAGGAAGGGCTTCCAGTTAATGAAATTGCATATTGGTTAATGGACTTATCTTGGTAAACCAATTGAGGAGTATCCAAGGCCATCAAACTAGGCCTAATCCTCTTTTGATGCACAAATCACCTACAAGCCCATGCTTACAATAGTAAGAGATGAGAGACTTGAACTTGGAATCTACACTCACGGGAGTTGGTCTAGTTGGTAGGAGGAAAGTTCTTCTATTCTATCAATCTGAGTTCAATTTTTCTGGGAGCACTCCAAAAATTAATTCTTGAATGCATTAAGCCGATATGGGGGAGTGCACCCTTAAGATCATTTGGAGAGGGATTTAGTCGAGGTGTACGCAAGCAGGCCCAGACATCCTGGCCGTCAAACCAAAAAAAAAAAAAAAAAAAGAACTTAAAATCTACCGTTCATGAGCCATAATCCTTTACCATCTACACTACCCTCTTGAGTTACTCCTTCAGGCTATCTAAATGCCATTTATTGGTCCTGTTATCAATAAAAGGAAAATTATAGACCCATTTATCAGTCCAGAAGCAAATATTATGCCCATTTCCTAGTATCCATCCCAAGCCTTTTTAATTGCAAAATTGCATTCCAAACTGGAGAAGAGCTTTGACACTTCTTTTAGCATATTCCAAAATCATTTCAGATACTTATCTTTCATTAGTTTTACGGTTTTACCCAATAGCCATCCCTGATCATTTGCCAACCCAATTTACCAATAGCAGCTGCCTCTAAGTCCTCTGATTTCCCTTTCCCTAGGCCGCCTTCGCTTTTTGGTGTACAAACTTTATCCCATCTTATTCCAAGGATTTGAAAACAACGTATCATTCTTTCATGGGGCGTTTTGAAAATCACTAATTCTTCGCAGGTATTGTGGGTCAAGTCTGCTTTTATAAAGAGCATGGAAAGGCCTTGTGTGGGTTAAGCTAGCTGTCCATGTCTTAAATGAAAATTTTTATTATGCATACACCATAGTTTTATACTTAGCCTTGTATTTGGTATTTGCATTGGACCCATACTGCTCTACCCAATTAACCCATTTATCTAATTTCAAATAATCCATTTTCCCTTCCCTTTTTTTATTTTTTTATTTCCGTAAATTCAAGCTCTTTTTTTTTTTTTTTTAAAAGAAAGAGTTATTCATATCTTAGTGCAAATGATTGTTAATATTATTAACAAAGAAAAGAAAAGAAAAGAAAAAAAAGAAGATAATAAAAGATAAATGACAAGTCTGATCTTAGTGACTTATAATATGTCAAAATCCAGCTCACAATCCTAAACTTTCAAAAATAAGCATAAAGGTCAAACCAATTCTATCTATCAAGTTCATGTTCAGGCACATTTATCTGAACCATTTCCAGTGTATAAGTTGTTAGTCTAACACTAGGTTTTGCCTTGGTCATTCTTTTGATATTGTTTGGTTCACATTACTTGTAGTCAGGGTTTAGGACTCATGATTTATATATTTCTTCTCTCCACCAGCCGCTCTCCCCCATTCCCAACTCCCCTTACCACAGACCCGGCCTTCGAGCCAACCAAAAAAGGTTTGGGTATCTCACCAAAAAGGCGAAAAGAAAAAAATAATAATAACACTAATAATGAAAAAAAAAAGGACAAAAATTTAGAGCAAAACGAAGAGAAAGCTTGACAAAGAAAAAGAGATTTAAAAGAAAAAGCCCATGTACCTTTTTCCATGGTGGATGATTAGAAGGAATAATAAGGAGAAAAATAAAAACTAGAGGAAGAAAAAAAGGATTGAAAAGGGCACTTCCATGATGGATTCTTATGATTTTTCCCCAAAATGCCGGTTTCTTCTATTTTGAGGAGGGAAAAGAGGAGTGAGAGGGGAGGGAAAAGTAAGAGATGACGTTTTGTTTTTTCGTGACTCCCATCTGATATTAATGAAAACCAATTTTTACTTAGATCGAAGCTACCCCAAATTGAAATAAATAAAAAACCACGTATGTAACTTGAGTGGACTTGCCAAACACTAGGTCTAGAGAGTTGGACTGTCCTTGAACCCAAAAAAAAAAACTAGATTTCTAAGTAGCCAAACAGTCCTCAAGAAATCAGGCTTATAAAAAAAATAAAAAGAAAATTTAATTTTCTCAATGAGAAATATATCCAAATCCTTAGTCAAGTATGATATATCTTCATATTTAGAGGTTTTTAAAGAATTCCTATCCTAAAAATATTAAGGCACAATAGATGTGACCTCTTTGTCTTGTTATCTCTATCTTTTTTTATTTATTTATTTTTTTTATTTTTTATTTTTGAGATTTAAATAAAACATGTATAAAGGAAGCTTTGTTTACTCTCATTTCTTCCACATTCTTAATGACTGAATTAATGGTGTGCAAAGAACAAATGGGAGTGATTATACATGGTGTGAATTAATGGTGTGCAAAGAAGGAGCATCATGACCTGTGTAATCTACCATGAGCACTAAAATCTTGTTATCAGTCAAAAGTTATAGATTTCTTTTAACTTTATAGTTCTTTCAATCAATGCCTTGGCCGGGTAAGGATTTACAGGTCATGATGCTCCTTCTTTAATGCTAATTAATTAAGTTGCTAACCAGACCCGTGGGATGCATGTGAAATACCAAAAAAAAGAAAAGTGACATGCCATCATGCGCCTTCTTTAATGCTAATTAATTAAGTTGCTAACTAGACCCGTGGGATGCATGTGAAGTACCAAAAAAAAGAAAAGTGACATGCCATCATGCGCTTTCTTTAATGCTAATGAATTAAGTTGCTAACTAGACTATTGGGATACTGGATGCATGTGAAGTACCAAAAAAAAAAAAAAAAAAAAAAAAAAAAGGAAAAAAAAATTTCAGCTTTCTTTTTGTGTACCCTACAAAAAATCAGATGAAAAGGTAAATTTGGGGGAGGGGATTTAAGAGAATTTGGTTGTTTAATACTTTATTGGTTTTGTAAGAATTTGGACAATGAGTCAAAAAATTTATGTGTTGCAACTTAATTTGAAAGTTAGATTCTAAGGAAAGATATTAGATTCAACTTTTTAATCCATTTTAATGTTAGTCATAAGTCTAAATTTTTATAAAGGTGAATTGATGTGAACTAAGCGGTGAGCAATGTATTAGCCAGATCAAAGGCCTTCATATTCATAGAGACAAAAAATTTAAAATCATACATACATTTACACATGGTGTAAATAAGCTCCACAGCTATATTTCTATATATATGTAGGGCTGGCCAAATTTATGCTGTGCTTGGTAGGGAGGATGGAAATGTATGTGGAAGGAAGGGAAGAGAAGGGAAGAGGAATGGACTTTCCATCCTCAGGGAGGGATTCCCTCTTTCCCTCTAGTGTGTTTAGTAGAATGGAGGGAAAGATACATTTTTTCCATCCATTTTGTTTGGTAGGAAGGATAATAGAAAATAAGGAAAATGAATTGAGGAATAATTTTACTATATTACCCTTGAATAATTTAAAACATAACAATTATAACTTCCATGAACTATAAAATAATAAACAATTATTTCAAATTTCCCTTTCCCTTTTGCTTTAGTTCTCCATAACTTGCTTATTTTTATTTCATGTTTTATGAAAAAAAATGATAATCAAAAGTATTTTTATTTTATTTTATTATTTCGCTTGCTGGGTGGAAGGCAGTTCATGAAAGTTTGAAACAATGTTTCACACTGAATAGTTTTTGGGGCTTTATAGGTTTGCATGTTGATATTTTGATGCAAGGGTAAAAATGTTTTTTCAAGACCATATGGTCTTTTCCCCTCTCCAATCCTCCCAAAAGTGGGAAGACTCCAAAAAGTGAAAAAAGAGTATTTGGTCTTTACCCCCCTTTCCTTCCCTCCCCCTCCCCCTCCCCCTCCCCCTCCCCCTCTACCAAACATGCCCCATCACTCTCATCCCTCCCTTTTTCCCTCCTCCCTTTCCATCCCTCTCCTTTTCCCCTGAACCAAACATGGGGTTAGACTAAAAAACTTGGTTATTTAAAAAATAAAATTCATATTAGATACAAATATCAATAACTAAGACTTTCAGCAATAGGAGCTTGTTTTCCTAACTTAACAGGCCTCTAAAACATGGTTGAAGGTGTCTGATTCTTTCTGAACCGCATAAATAACCATCCTTGACTAGAAAAAATTAACATAATGACTTGTCATAAATATATATTTACTAATTACTAATTTCAAGTCTCTACCCATCATGCACTCTTATAAATTTCCTCTACACTTCACCTCCTTGCTTTTTTGCACATAGATTAATGGTCATTAATGGGATGACTTAGACATAATGTAATTCCATTTGTAATAATTATCACTGCCCATATTTTGTTGAGAGTTGCCTTGAATTGGAAGTTTGGTCAAGCAGGAAATTTGCTTGATTAAGAAGTTAGGCCAAAAAAACAAAAAGAAAAAAAAAAGGAGGCCAAATTAGGTAGCCCATTCCATGGATTTATTTCATTTGGTATTAGAGCCTACACATCATGGGTTTTAGTCACGAAAAGGGTAACTTATAGGTTTGATTAAAATGACCTAGTATTGTTGGTGAGTCATCGTGGACATCGCACGGTGATATGTTACTATTTATAAATAAAAATTAATTATTTTATTATTATTGTTTTATGCCTAATTTTACAACATTAAAAGAAGCTTACCGGACACTTGGCACAACTAAAAAACTAAGTGGTGTCTTATAAAAATTTGTTCTATCTAGACACATGTCGCATCAAGAAGTGAAGAGTTGGCCATTGAAATTTATTTGCATAAATTTGTAGGGTAGGGCACTATTGTTCGCTTGGGCTGTTTGACTCTGACATTTCAATTTTTATTATTACTATTAGTTTTTTTTTTTCTTGTCATTATTATTATTATTATTTATTGATCATATTGTCATCATTATTTGAAATAAACCAAAATAAACCTTTACGTTGGTTTGATGCTTGAAATGGTGAAAATGTAAAGAGTAGTGATACATAGGATCACTATTAGAGAACCAAAACATAGGACCATTGACTTGGTTAAATCTGATTGGTTAGTGGTATTAACACCATTAGTAGGTAAAAAAGAATTTAATATGGAAAGCTCTCAATTTCCGGTTCAGATAAATGCTTCTAAAATTTAGATAAATGGGAATCAATGCAAAATATTCAGATAATTAATCATGACACATCATACAAAATATGCATTAAGATAATACTACAACTCAACCATTATCATGACAAATCAGATAAATTGAGAATTTTATCATATAACTAGGGGTGTTAATGGTTTTGGTTAAAACCGAGAACCAAACCGAATCAAACCGAACCGGGCGATTTGGTTTGGTTTTTTTGTCATTAGGTTTGGTTATGGTTTTAATTTTAGAAAACCGAACTCAATTGGTTTGGTTTTGGTTTTCAATTTTAAAAAACCGAACCAAACCGAAAAACCGAAAAAACCGAAAAATATATAATATATATATATATAATTTTATATATATATATATAACTTAAAGTTTGTAAATTCCCAATTCTAATAAGGGTAAAATAGGTAATGGGCTTGTTTTTGTTGATTTTAAGTTTCTTATTGTTTTCTTTTTTTAGAATTGGCATGGATTAAACTAGCTATTAATGTTGTGTGTGATATTGACATATTGATATATGTCAATATGTTTCTATTTTGATACAATGTTTGTTTTTTTTAGTTGCTAATGTAATGCTTTTATTAAAAATGTTTTTATTTGGAGTTTGGCATGTCATTTTTTTCATTTTCAATTATTTGTTGTTACTTGATAGGTTAAAACCGAAACCGAGCCGAACCAAACCGAAATATAATGGTTTGGTTTGGTTCGGTTTTTTTATAGTATGGTTTGGTTTGAAATCTCCCCTAAAACCGAACCAAACCAAACCATTAACACCCCTACATATAACAATAGGGAGTTCCCCACCCCCACCTCCCACCAAAAAAAAAAAAAAAAAAGAAGTACGGTTTTAGAATCATAAATATTCAGATAATTTGTGATTTTTTGTTTTCAGATAACAATAGGAATTCTCCCCCTGCATTGTTTTCTTCTGATTAGTGCCATGAATATTTTGATAAATTGGGATTTTTTTAAAGATAATATTGAGATGTTTTTAAGATAATATCGAATGCAATATGACACTAAATATGAAAAATCAGATAAATTGGGAGTTTATCATATAACAAGGAGTTTCCCATCTGCATCACCCCCCCCCCCCAAAAAAAAAACCAGTTACGTTTTAGTTATGAAAGAGGGGAGGGTGGAGTAACTAGGACGACTAACACCGTTAGTTTGGGTTTGTTTCCTAAACCAATCATATTCAATTGAATTTGTTTTCCTTTATTTCCTTCCTATTTTTAAGGGATTACGGTTCTTATTCTTCCATTTTTATGCCCCATTTTTTAGGGATCATAACTATCGCGTTTTAAGCATAACTGGTATGAAGAAAGAGATATTGCTTTTACGTTTCGGTTCGTATTCAGTTTTTTGCAGGATGCCGACATTGGAATCACAGTAATTGTAAAGGTTAGTTGATTCAGTTGACTGTGTTCTTTATATTGAGTTAATATTCAATTGATTTTGATCGCGATTGTAAAGGCTACTTCAGTTCGGTTGACTGTGTTCATCTTTTTGGATCCATATTCATTTTATCTTGATCGTGATTTGTAAAGGTTAACTCAGTTTAGTTTATTGTGTCTATGTTTTTGGACCCATATTCAAGATAGCATGTGTTTGTGACGGGTACTGCATATATACGAAGTTGCTGCCTGGGTGTAATGGGGGGGGGGGATTTTTGGGAGTCCTGAAAAAAAAACATAACTAAAAAGTAACTGGTTTGTTTTGTTTTGTTTTTTTTTTTGGGGGAGGGGGGTGGTGCGGATGGGGAACTCCCCATTATTATATGATAAACTCTCAATTTATCTGATTTATCATATTTAGTGTCATATTGCATTCAGTATTATCTTAAAAACATCACGATGTTATTTTTAAAAAATCTCAATTTATTTGAATATTCATGTCACTAATTAGGGGAAAACAATACAGGGGGAGAATTCCTACTGTTATCTGAAAAAAAAAATCACAAATTATCTGAATATTCATGGTTCTAAAGACGTACTTTGTTTTTTTTCTTTTTTTTTTTGGGGGGTGGGGGTGGGAACTCCCTATTGTTGTATGATAAAATTCTTAATTTATCTGATTTGTCATGATCATGGTTGAGTTATGGTATTATCTTTATACATATTTTGTACAATGTGTCATGGTTAATTATTTGAATATTTTGTATTGATTCCCGTTTATCTAAATTTTGGGAGCATTTATCTGAACCGAGAATTGAGGACTTTCCATATTAAATTCTTTTTTAGCTACTAACGGTGTTAATACCACTGACTATTCAGATTCAGCCAAGTCAGTGGTCTTATATTTTGGTCCTCTAATAGTAGTCCTAGTATCATTTTCCAAATGTAAATGGTAAAAGTGATCATGTCATATTGTAAAAATAAAAAGAACAAGGAAAAAAAAGTGATCATGTAATGTGGCACCATTCAATTGGACGGCGAAAGAAAGGAAGTAAAAGTTAGGAGCAAAAGATTTAAGTTTCTACCATATGGAGGAAAGAGAATATTAGCCGTAAGGTTTCCGTTTTATATAGGTCCCGTTAATGTATAGCTTAGGGGAACATTGTAATGTGCATTTAATGAAATGAAAAAACATAGAAAGTATTCATAAAATAAGAAATACATGGAGATACATATAATAAAAAAAATGGTATAAACATGTTTTCTTACACACTCTTATTTCATTAGCACAGTTTTTTAGCACACCATTGAAGCAGCCTAACTTGTGCTAAATACTATAATATAACAATAGCACAAGTTATAACTCACTGCTGGAGATGCTCTAAAATCAAAAACCTTTTGAAACATTCAAAAAAGTAAGTAAAAATCTCTGCTTAAACTCCAAAAAAAGTTGTGGAATTCTAAATCATTAATGGGCATAGTGGATCTTGTTACATGTATTGATTAATTCATGTGGGCTTACCAAAAGGAGTGCTATTACAACCCCCAAATGTTATAAGTTGCCCCCCCTTATTTCCCAACCCCCCAAATTTACACACCCACCCCTCTCAAAGACTAAAATACCCCTCCTTCTCACCCACCCCACACCCCCATGGCAGTGATGACCGGCGACGGGGACGCCTCTTCTCTACCTCAACCACTCGGGCCGATTCTATCCCATCCCATCCCGTCCCATCTCACTCTCTCCCTCCTTCCCGTGAAAAAAAAAAGGAAACAAGGTTGGCTGGAAAAAAATGGAGTTGGCCGGTGACTATAGCGGTGAGACATCACCGTCATATGCTATGGACAAATTCAAGGAGTAGCCACCGTGGAAATTTAGACCAGAAAAATTGGGTTTTTCTCCATTGATGGTCAAGCTTTGGATCTGAAAAAAAAATTGGTTTTTTTTTTTTTTTTTTGTGGGATGGTTTGCCGCGATGGTTGGGGGTGAAGGTTGGGGTGCGATTGGTGGGAGATCTCGATGGTGGAGGTTACGGTGAGATCTGCGATGGGCGAGGTGGGGTTCACGGTGTTGGGGACGATGGTGATCAGATCTGTGTTTTCCGGCATCCATTTTTTCCGGCAACAGTGCTTCTTCTTCTTCTCTCTTCTTCTCCTCTTCTTTCTTTCTTTCTTTCTTTTCCTCTGTTTTTTTTTTTTTCCCCCTGCTGGTCAGATTTGTGTGCTTTTCGACAAGGGCCTCCATTTTTTCTGGCGACGCCTCCATTTTTTCCACAGAAGGGAGGGGGGTCTAGAAAAAAAAAAAAAAGGAGGAGGAGAAGAGGGAAGAGAAGGAAGGAGAAGAGGGGGTGCAGCCTTACCAAGAGAGAAGAAAAGGGAAGAGGGGTTGCGGTGCTCGCCGTCGCCAGTGGGGTGGGGTGCCGGAGAGAGTTGCCGGTAGGGAGGGGTGCAGGAGAGGGGATTGAGAGGCAACTGAAGGGGCAAGCCCTTTTTAGTAATTTTGTATGATAATTTTTTTAATTAAAAAATATGGGAGTCAACTTATAATTTTGGGGATTGCAATAGCCGTTCCCCTTACAAAATAAGGGACAGGTCCAAGATATTTTGGTCCATGGGCCAAAAAAAACTACTACATCTACGAACACCAAAGATCCTAAAATTCTTAATAAAATCACTAAAAATTCTAGCCAAACGAGTCCAAACCGACCATCTCAACAAATACGATGCTGAGTCCTCAAAATGTTTTAAACGTTGTTTATTTCAATAGCAATTTTTAAAATTTTTAATTAGAACCACTTATTACCTCATTTAAATGTAGTGATTATGTCGATATGATGCCGAGTCACCGAAACCTTGATAGGTTGAAAATTATTGTACAAGTGTCAGTGAGCTGCAAAGAAAGCTTCCATATGGGTCCATCCCTTTTAATGTCTAGTAGTTTAAAGAGTTGCAATGATAGGCATTAGTGGTGTTAAAAAATAAATAAAAAAAATAAAGTGTGGGGTTGGGGAAAAGACGGTTCCCAATGGCACGTTTGGACATTATGCCAACAACCCCATCGTTTTTGATAATGTAGACGACAAAACTAATAAATTCAATCACTGCCAAACAAGATTGCCAATTTTCAAGCAGCCATTAGTTGTGGTCTTCTTTCCCACAGCTTCACTGTCTCTATTTCTCTCTGTGTTTTCTTTTACTTGGTTTCTCTCTATGATTCTCCCGTCGCCCATTTGAGCTACGTTTGGCGTAGTAGACGACCGAGCAAGGCATAGAAACAAGGCAAAGAGAAGACTTAAAGTTTTTGGGACCTTGGCCTTCATGCTTTCCCTCTCCTGAGCTTCTTTCATCACTCCTGTAAGTTTTCCTTCTCTTCTCTGTAATATTCTTTTTTTTTTTTTTTTTCCTTTATGGTTTTTTCTTTTTTAACTGCATCTACATCTATATATATATATATGTGTGTGTGTGTGGAGTCCTTTGATATGAGATGAACCTGCAAGTGCACTTCAAAACTCATACTTGTCATTTGTATTTTGCCAAATCAATCGTATTTTGCTAATTCAATCATTAGATTAGATAGTTTTCATGTGTAGGTGATCACGTCAAAAATTAAATATCCTAAATTGATTTTTATTTTATTAAAAAATTATTTTTTTAATCAATAAGAATGGCTCATTTTTAGATGTTCATGGATAAAAAAGCTCTTAAATTCAGAGGATTCATATATCTTTCTTAGAGATTGCCTTATTCTCCAATGGAGGATTCATTTTATATTTTTTCCCGGATCCAATAGAGGATTTATTCATTTTTCCCCAGGGGTCGGTTGGCCCTCCTTAACTGTATTATTATTATTATTATTACTACGGAGTATTATTTTTTTTTCTTACTAGTCGACCCGGCCGCCGGTATCACTGCTTCATTTTCTAATTTTCTTCTTTTAAGTTTTTGGGCTCTTTCTTCTTTTAAGATTTTTAGGCTGGAATAGAAACTTCCCCCCTCCCCCACCTTTTTTGGGCAAAATTTTGTTTGTTTTTAGGGCAAAATGCATATAACCCCCTTGAAATATGAGGGTTTTACAGATAACCCCCCTGAAATATGAGGATTTTACAGATAACCCCCTTATGTTTTCATTTTGTCAATGTGCCTTCCTTTATATTTTAATTTTTGTCAATTTGCCCCACCATCACTCGCTGTTGACGAAATTTGACAAAAATTAATCATGTGACTATGCACGTAATACTATTAACAGATCCGTGTTGCCCAAAATCACTGGAACTCTCGCCTGCGGCATAGCCAATTAGGTAGCCATCGACGATTAGTTTTGTTTTCCAATTGAATTAGGCGGCACATTGACAAAATTAAAATATAATGGAGTTATCTGTTGACCCCCATATTTCAAGGGGTTTTCTGCAATTTGCCCTTGTTTTTAAGTTAGGAGCAAAAGATTTAAGTTTCTACCATATGGAGGAAAGAGAATATTAGCCGTAAGGTTTCCATTTTATATAGGTCCCATTAATGTATAGAGGGGAACATTGTAATGTGCATTTAATAAAATGAAAAGAATAGAAAGTATTCATTAAATATGAAATGCACTGAAATACATATAATAAAAAAATGGTGTAAACATATTTTCTTACACACTTTTATTTCATTAACCCATTTGTTGATATTAAGGGGAATTAGAGGTATAGATAAATTCTATCAATCAAAAAAAAAAAAAAAGGTTATTCTAGACCTTCAACCTGACCATCCCTGGATATTGGTAAGACCACCATTTACTTCCTGATAATTAATGGTTAGAAATCAAAATATATCTAATAGGTAGTTGATCCCAAAAGGAAATGGGAAGTTAAAGATAGGATTTTCCACTTCTTGAGATTCCAAATCTGAGGAACTTGGGTCCACCTCTTGCAATTCATGGTTTATACATGAATAGAATCCTTTGGATATTTGTAAATGTGAAATCAGAAAATTTTTGAAACATTCAAAAAGCCAAGTAGTAATTTCTACCATAATTCCAAAAAAGAAAATTGCGGAATTCTGAATAATTAATGGGCATAGTGGATTTTGGTGCATGCATTGATTAACTCACGTGAGCTTGCAAAATAAGGGACAGATCCAAGATTTTTTGGTCGATGGTCCCGAGTAAATACTACATCTACAAACACCAAAAATCCTAAAATTCTCAATAAAATCACTAAAAATTCTAGCCAAATGAGTCCAAGCCGACCATCTCAACAAACAACAAAAATCATTAGTCCCACTTGTCTGATACATGTGGACATAAATTTACAAAATACCCATATTTTAAATCCCCTTTTAGATTAAGTTGAGGGTTTTTAAGTAAAATCACATAATATATAAATGAGGGTTTGATAATGGGATAATAATCTCCATATATGGTTTTAAGTCAAATTGGAGGAGGGGCCGCAAATAAAAAAGTTTTAAAATGTTGAAAATGAGTAAAAATTCAGTGTTGTGTTCTCAAAACTCAATACGATGCCGAGTTCTCAAAATGTTTTAAAAGTTGTTTAGTTCAATAGCAATTTTTAAAATTTTTAATCATAACCACCTATCACCACCTTTAAATGCAGTGATTATCTCCAAACGATGCCTTGTCACCAAAACCTTTATAGTTTGAAAATTATTGTACAAATGTGAGTGAGTTGCAGAGAGTTTCCATATGGGTCCATCCCTATTAATGTCTTGTAGTTTAAAGAGTTGCAATGATAGGTCATTAGTGGTGTTAAAAAAAAAAAAACAAAAAAACAAAAAAGTGGGGGGTGGGGGTTGTGGAAAAGACGGTTCCCATTGGCAGGTTTGGACATTATGACGACAACCCCATCGTTTGATAATGTAGACGACAAAACTAATAAATTCAATCACTGCCAAACAAGATTGCCAATTTTCAAGCAGCCTCTAGTTGTGGTCTTCTTTCCACAGCTTATCTGTCTATATTTCTCTCTTCGTTTTCTTTTACTTGGTTTCTCTCTATGACTCTCCCGTCGCCCATTTAAGCTACGTTTGGCGTAGTAGACGACCGAGCAAGGCATAGAAACTAGGCAAAGTGAAGCCTTAAAGTTTTTGGCACCTTGGCCTTCATGCTTTCCCTCTCCTGAGCTTCTTTCATCACTCCTGTAAGTTTTCCTTCTCTTCTCTGTAATATTCTCTCTTTTTTTTCTTTTTTTTTTCCTTTATGGTTTTCTTTTTTAACTATATATGGAGTCTTTTGATATGAGATGAACCTGCAAGTGCACTTCAAAACTCATACTTGTCATTCATATTTTGCCAAATCAATCGTATTTTGTTAATTCAATCATTAGATTATATCATTTTCACGTATAAGTGATTATGTCAAAAATCGAATTAATCCTAAAAATTGATTTTTATTTTACTAAAAATTTATTTTTTTAATCAATAAGAATCGCTCTTTTTTAGGTGTTCATGAATAAAAAGGCTCTTAAATTCAGAGGATTCATATAATTTTCTTAGAGATTGCCTTATTCTCCAATGGAGGATTCATTTTCTATTTTTTCCCGGGTCCAATAGAGGATTTATTTATTTTTCCTCAGGTCGGTTGGCCCTCCTCAACTTTATTATTATTATTACTAGTACGGAGTATTATTTGTTTTTTTCTTACTAGTTGACCCGGCCGCCGGTATCACTGCTTCTTTTACTAATAGCATATTTGGCTCCTAATTTTCTTCTTTTAAGTTTTTGGGCTGGAATAGAACTTCCCCCGTCCCCCACCTTTTTTAGGCAAAATTTTGTTTGTTTTTAGGGCAAATTGCATAAAACCCCTTGAAATATGAGGGGTTTGCAAATAACCCCTTATGTTTTAATTTTGTTAATGTACCTCCCTTATATTTTAATTTTTGTTAATGTATCCCACCGTCACTTACCATTGATGAAATTTGACGAAAATTAATCACGTGCTACACACGTGATATTGTTAATGGACTCGTGTTGCCCAAAATTACTGAAATCCTTGCCCACGTCATGGCCAATCGAATAGCCATCGACGATTGATTTTGTTTTCTAATTGAACTAAAAAGTACATTAACTAAATTAAAACATAAAGGGTTATTTGTTGACTCTTCAGGAGAGTTTTATGTAATTTATCATTGTTTTTATGCTCGCCAAAACTATGAGTTTTGGGTTTCATTTGACACTTTTTGTCCCAAATAAAAGGAAAACGAGGAAAAGCAAGGACGAAAAATAATATAGTATTTCTTCCCAACACGGGTCAAATCATAACTTCAATGACATAGCATTTCTTACCACCACATGCTTCACAAAACAATGTAGCATCTTCTCTCTCTCTCTCTCTCTTCCTTTTTTGTTATTTGTCCCTTTTTTCTTTTCTTTTTTTTGGCTTCATGTGTTTTGTTCTCAGTGGTATTGATTCATATTCTTCTACTTACATTTTTTTTATTTACTATTATAGAGGCCTGTTTAAGTTTATTGTTTTTTTGTTCTTAGGAGATATAATTTAGCAGATCAAGAGAAATCGTCTCCAAAATAATATTGCACTTTTTACTGCCAAGTGTCAAATTATTTTTGCAATCTCCGATGTCAGTGTGTAACTGTAACTGTGTGTTAAACTCAATAAATCAAATTTCCTATGACTATTTTTGTACGCGGAGTTATCTAATAAATTTTGATTTCAACACAAGCCTCATATTTATCAAAATTAGCATTAGAGGAATCTAAGATAAGACAAAAAAGTTTTCATTCTTTAAATTTAATTCTCATCAGCATGTCCTAATTAATCTCATATGCCAAACATTTAAAGGCTCAACCAACAAGGCATAAGAAGAAATACATACATTATCATAAATAATAGAAAGTACGTTCAAGATAAATATACCATCCCAACAATGTCCCTTCCCACAAAATTTCCATTACGAGTAAGAATAATTCCTACTCTAGAAACAAGATTGCATCTCATCTCAAGCACTTGATGAACGTCGCTCAATTGAATGAATTTTCAAGAGTATATTCCCTCAATTTGCAGTAGGAGAGGACCTTGAATTTATCATGAAAACTTTCCCAATGTGCTTGGTGGGTTCACAGTAGGAAATATTTATGCATGAAATATGTTGTTTGTGAGCCTGAAAGTTGATGTTACCTTTGCATATTTCGTGACAGCAAAAGAAGGACAACATTGGTTGTAGAGATTTGGTTCACCAAAATGGATGGAGAGATCAGTGAAAATCTTCTGAAGAAAGCAGGCACAGAAGAGGATGTTTTTGAGGAAGCGCGATTAAAGGACAGGATATGGAATGAGACTAAGAAGATATGGGTGGTAGCCGGTCCCGCTATATTCACCAGATTTTCAACCTTTGGGGTAAACGTTATCAGTCAGGCTTTTGTTGGGCACATAGGCTCTACAGAGCTTGCTGCCTATGCTCTTGTGTTCACTGTACTTTTTCGGTTTGCCAATGGCATCCTGGTATGTTTCAGTGCTGGTTAATTGATTCTACACTTGATGAATTTTTGTCCAAGGCAGAATGGTGTCGGTTTTGTAAGGCCGTACAAAAATAACAAATGTGTTGCTGTTTAGTAGTCTCAGCAAGGAATATGGCCGATTCCTTGTAGTTTGCGGTCGATCTTGGTTTTCAGGTGTAGTAGTTTTTTTGTTGTGTGCCTGTAGTCTAGGTCTCTAGTGTTCTGTTGTGACATCAGTGCTGGTCCATATGCACTAGAACTCCAAGCCATAAAGATAGGAGCATCCTAATATTGTTAAAGAACAAAACAATAGTATAAGGCTCCATAGAAAAAATAAAAAAAAGAGGAAAAAACAATAGTGTTAGGCTCAAACTCAAGACCTTAGATGGGAATAGATGCCATTAGGCTACAGGTCATTGGCAGCTTCATAAGCTTTGAAAAATGCTATTTTTTCTTGCAATTTTTTTAAAACCTTCTTTATTAATTTCATGTCTATTTGTTAAAATAATTTAAGCCCTTTCGTAATTTTTTCAAATTTAGTTCTCAGCTCTGAAATTAATTTGAGTGGTAAAATTTTGAAGGTTATGGTTTTAAATGTGCAGTTGGGAATGGCTAGTGCATTGGAGACTCTATGTGGGCAAGCATACGGTGCGAAACAATACCACATGCTGGGCATATATCTCCAAAGATCATGGATAGTTTTGTCATTATGCTCAATCTTTCTTGTTCCGGTGTTTTTCCTCACTGCTCCAATTTTGAAGGCCTTAGGCCAGGACGAAGAAATTGCACAAGTGGCTGGAACCATTGCTATCTGGTTCATTCCTGCAATGTTCTCCTTCATTGTATCCTTCACCTGCCAAATGTTTCTACAAGCACAGAGCAAGAACATGATTATTGCCTACATGGCAGCATTTTCGCTTTCCATCCACGTCTTTCTGTCATGGCTTTTGACAGTGAAGTACAAATTTGGGATTCCTGGTGCAATGGTATCAACAATTTTGGCATATTGGATCCCAAATATCGGTCAACTAATGTTTGTTATGTGTGGAGGGTGCCGTGAAACTTGGAAGGGTTTCTCAACCTTAGCATTCAAGGATCTATGGCCTGTTATCAAGCTTTCTCTGTCATCTGGTGCAATGCTCTGGTAAGCCTTATATGTACACACACATAACACAGAAGTACTCTTTTGGGTTTTCGATCATGAACTGACTAGAAGTGAAATTTTAGTCATTTCAAAATAAAAAAAAAGGACAAATGATCCAAATATGTGAAGGAAAAACCCCAGCATTGTCGTTGTAGGAACAAAATAATTTAGAGGCAACTTGAAGTTTTTAATGTCACAAAAGGATCTTCTGTTTTTTTTTTTTCCTTAAGTAAAGAACTTCAAGCATCACAAGGCATTCTAGCAAAGCCCAGAGGTCTCAAATTATGTGATATAGGCTCAAAATATTATTAGACGAAAGAAAAGAATAATCAACAGAAAAAATAATAAACTAAACTGGTCGTGGTGCCTTATAATATGTCTCTATCAGAATCACAAGCAAAACTTGCACAAGCTAATGTCTAAATCTATAAATGGAAATTATTTATGAAAAAAAAAAAAAAAAAGATCTTTTGTTCCTGGTTGGACCAATTTGTTAATCTTGTTGGGTTCCCCTGCTTTTTCCCAAGCTCGTCCTCAACTATGTATTTCCACTGCCTTGGTCCTGGCCATGACAAAATCCAATCCTGGCCATTATTTATGTTGTGTATCACATGATATTGATAACTAAATTCATGGAATAAGTTGCCCAAAAGACGAACAAAATATATTTTTTAAGGAACACAATTTTCTTGAATTTTTGTAGTACCAATCTCTAGTTTGGATAGATTTGTGTCTTTTGCAGAAATTTGATTTCAGTGAGCATGAAGGACCATGATTTTTTGTCCCTTACAATATCTAAGGAAGGGAATTGCAAAGCAAAAAATTCTCGAAATACCAATTAGAAATGACACTTCTAAGTACTATTGGGTTCCTCCTTCAATGACAAGCTTATGGATATCAAGTTCACAATATATATGGATATGTATGGATGAGGTCATATGGAGTAAATGGATGACATACTGGTTCTCTTCAACACATTAATGTGGAGATTTTGATTTGAACTCCTATTGTCCTTTGCAGTCTCGAGCTCTGGTACAACACAGTATTGATTCTTTTAACGGGAAACCTGAAAAATGCAGAGGTTTCCATTGATGCTCTCTCTATCTGGTACTCTCTTTTCAAGCTCTCCCTCCACCCTACTCCCTCCTCTCCCCCCCCCCCCCCCCCCCCCCCCCCCCCAACCCTTTTTTTTTTTTTTTTATATTTCTTTTGTGACAGTTTCTTCGATCTTTCACCTTCATTTTTGTGTTTCTAAATGGTTCAAATATGTCTACTTGTTTACAGCCTCAACATCAATGGGTGGGAAATGATGATAACTCTTGGTTTCTTGGCTGCAGCAAGGTGTATTTTAATACCTCTCGGAATAGATGATCATGCAGAACACTTACCCATTTTTATTGATTAAAATTTTTTCATAACATGGTCCATCAATCATCGATCTTTAACGATGTCTCAAACAATTAAAATTACAAAAAAACATAGCGTATGTATTGTGTGTTAACCTAATTCTTGTACCACATTTTGGTTGGAAAACTTGCAGCGTCCGGGTATCAAATGAGCTAGGAAGAGGGAGCGCAAGAGCTGCAAAGTTCTCGATTGCAATGACAGTCATGACATCATTGGCCATTGGACTTGTGCTATTTTTCTTTTTCCTCTTCTTCAGGGGCCGTCTCGCTTACATTTTCACAGAAAGTCACAAGGTGGCTCTAGCAGTTGCTGATCTCTCACCTCTATTAGCTTGCTCCTTACTTCTTAACAGTGTTCAACCAGTTCTCTCTGGTAAAAAAAAAATTCCCCCATCTTTATCTTATTTAGTTTTTGAAATTTGTATAGAGTTCACCGGATAAATTGGACCATGACCCTTCACCCATGGTAGTATCATAATTACAATGAATTAATGATCCAGAAGGGAATCCTTAAATATAATGAGCAGCAGCATGCTAATTGGACAATAGTAGGCTGTTTATATTTTTTGTTTTTCACAGACATGTAGAGTAAAAACATTTTCTTCCACAGGAGTTGCTGTGGGGGCTGGCTGGCAGAGCATTGTGGCATACGTAAACATAGCCTGCTATTACTTTGTAGGGATCCCTATTGGAGTTGTGCTTGGTTATGTTATCAATATGCAAGTCAAAGTGAGCTATCCTCCTCTCATTTTTTTTAGAAAATTCAGATGCCATTTAATTTTAAATGCTAATCATTGAAATATTTTTCATATTTTATTGCGAATGAATTTCTTTCCAATAGTCTCGGTCACCACTCTTACATCATTAAAATTAATGCAATAATTTGTCTTGTAGGGTGTTTGGATCGGAATGTTGTTTGGAGTATTTGTTCAAACTGTGGTACTGGTTATAATCACCTACCGAACTGACTGGGATAAACAGGTAATTTGGTCTGTTTTTCAGTTTTCTTTTCTTATTGCGACGCCTTTTTTTTATATATTCTTTTGGGTTAAATTCGCATTTTTTTTATCCACATCTGCAGGTATCAGTAGCTCATAAAAGCATTAACAAGTGGTTCGTAGAAAAAATTGAGGAACCTAATCCAAAGGCACAGAATGCGTGACATCAAGTTTTGTTTTTCTTTTAGTTTGGATATAATTTTATCTGCATGGATTGATCCGGCATAAATTTTAATTCATTATATTCAATACTTAAATCACCCCATTTTTATTCATCATATTCGATACTTAATGTGGATTCGATGCATCAGAGTAACCGGACTCTTTTTGTTTTTTTTCTTTTTGGGCCAAACGTTAGGAAAATACATACCCACACATGCACTCACATAGAATCAAAACTAAGACCTTTGCAAACCCCATTATTCGATCCTCATTTATCTATTGGAATTTTGTTGGTGATTATGATGGCTGGCAGGGTGCCGAAGTGAACCCAGTCTGCTAACCCTATGTCCCAAAAAAGAGTGTATGTGCATGAGTGTGATGTGTAATGGGTGGGCATGCTAGTACCCAACTGCTTATGCTCAAGCAAATATGTCAAGCAATTACGATATATGTCAAACTGAATGTTGTGACTAGGGGTGAAAACGGTTCGGTTCGATCAGTTTTTTTGGAATTTTGGGACCAAACCGATGGAATTGGTTTTCTGAAAATGCAACCGAAACTGACCGACTTCAAGGCAGAACCGAGTATTTTGGTTTGATTTCGGTCCCGTTGGTTCTGGTCGGTTTAGACAAAATTAATTATCATTTAGACAAAATTAATTATCTCAAATCTCTCATGGTGGGACTAGGCCATTGGGTCATTGGGCCTCTCCTAGTGGGTTTAAAATGGATTCTTTTCAACACTTAAAATGGCAGAAATCAAACAGATTCACAATTAAACCAATGGGCTTGTGAATCAAACCAATGGGCCTGTCAATTGCAAGTTTGCACTTTGCAGCTTATGTTTTATCTGTTCATCATAAACAATCTGTTATAACCTGTGCTAAACTGCTAATAAACTATAATCTGTCCCCTATATATTTTCATACGAATATACAATAAAGTGATAAATAGCTTCACAAAATAAAATCCGCTATATAACATTATAACATGCTATAATCTAATAATTTGCAATATAATCCTAATACACTAATAGTCTAATATAACTAAGATACTAGCAATCTAGTATATAATACTTAACTTATTACAAAACCAATAAAATTACTTATAAAAATAAAATATAAAAAATATAAAAAAAAAAAAAAAAGGAACTAAAACAAGTAAAATAGTCCAGATTTCCCACTTTCCAAGCTCATTGTTCCCAGAATTCCAGCAAATCCAAAAATAACTCTTTAATCCTCAATTACTCATAAAGTATATAGTCCACTGCTGGCTGCTCCAGTACTACCAAAACAAACAATTTAAAAGCATTACAAAGTTGACAATTAAAAGAGGATAACTTTAATAACACAAAGAGGTATAAACATAAATGTAATTTGCTATTTGTAGTTTTACCTATATATATGAGACAAATATTGCTAGAAATCCTCAACAACCATGGGTTCCGCAGAGATCATATCTACAAGATCTATCAAAAAAAAAAAAAAAGTAGAAGAAATAAAATATAGAATTAGCACGCATCATTCATGGCAAATAATAAAATCTTATGCATTTAATTATAAAATTACCTGATTCAAGTTTTTCAAGTTCCTCTACATAATCCATGGAATCACGAAGGCAAATTGGAGTATTTGAACACCAAATCAAGTTTTGCGCACAAATGAGAGTCTCCACCATCATTGGTGACAATAAATTCCGAAAAGGGTCAAGAATACGACCTCCTATGCTAAAAGCTGACTCACTGGCAACCATAGACACGAGAATTGCAAGAACATCTCGCACTACCTGGGAGAGAATAGGATATCAAACATAATTATTTTTCCACCAAACTAAGACATCAAAATTCTCATTTTCAACTTCAAAACACTCTGCCAAGTACTTATCCAACTCTGTCTAGCTTACCACTGTTTGTACCTCTTCCAAATGTCTCCTATATTTGGAAGCCGGCTTTGCATGACCACTCTCTTGACCCTTATCATCTGGTAAGTTACTTTTGGAACTCTTATTTTGATCTTTCATGCTACTAGAAGTCCCATTTGCAACATACCACCTATATATTCTTGACAATGCATCCCTTACCTTACTTATCAACTCCTTAGCGTTGTCGGATTCAAATAATAGCTCAACCTAGAATATAACATATCCCAATTTGAATTGAGGATCAAGAACCATAGCAACATACAATAACATATTAGAATTATCAAAATTCCCCTAATATTTCTCAAACTTCTTTTTCATGCCTTCCGTTTTATTAACCAAGAAACTAGGGCCCTCATTACATATTTTATTTATTGAGTCAAGAATCAAAACAAGCTCTCTAAAGAAGGCATAAGAAGTGATATGCAAAGATCTAGAAAATCTCAAAGTTACATTATAAAAAACTCTATGAAACTTCACAAACAACCTCACTTTCTCCCAATCAACAAATAAGGTGGCCCCAAAAGCTTTCTCTTTTCTTTCCCTTTCCCTCTCCCACTCAAGCACTCATCCTCCCCTTCACGCTCCAACCTTTTAAATGCATGTTCAAATTTTTTAGCCCTATCCAACATAAAAAATGTAGAGTCCATTTTGTTGGGACATCCAAGCAAACTCCATTTTACATGTAATTCCTTCTTTCTCCACACTAAGTTTAAATGTTCTCATCCTATGGGGAGGAGCGCACATATCTCACAACATTGCACACATTAATAATGGACTTATCCATCTCCTTCAACCCATCACAAACAATGAGATTCAAAATATGAGCACAACATATAACATGCAAGAATTCATGTCTAAAATAACATCCTTCTTACGACTAGTATTAGTTTTCAAATATTGGATTAGCAAGTTATTAGAACTCGCATTGTCAATTGTGACGGATAAAAATTTCTTCATCCTTCAACTAATCAAACACATCTCAACAACCTTACCAAGAGTCTCACGTTTGTGATTGTAAACTAAACAAAAGTTGAGAATTCTTTTGTGAAGTTTCCAATCAGTGTCAATAAAGTGTGCCGTGGGACACATATAGTTCAAGTTTTGCAAAGAAGTCCAAGTATCCGTTGTAAGGCAAATACGCTGATTTTTTAAAATACTTCTCAATTTTTCTCTCTCTTCAACATAGATATCAAAACAATCTTTTACAATAGTCATACGAGATGGGATTCTAATCCATTTAGGACAAACAATATGTATAAAACGCTAAAACCCCTATCCCTCCACATGCCTAAAAGGCAACTCATCAATAATCAACATTTCTGCAAGGGCTTTTCTACAAGCCTCAACACTAAAACTTACTGGCACAAGCTGGCCAGCAATACTCTCTCCCCCTTCAGTTAATATTTTAAAACCCAAAGTGGTCTGCCCCTTGTCACCAAGCAATTTCCGGTATTCTAGACATTGTTTTTCTATGTGGGTCAACATAGACTTAGTCCCATTAACTTTCGAATCATAGGCATAATCTATCCCACAATAGTTACATGTAGCTCTAGGTTGTTTCCTTTTTCCACACTTAATCTTAGTAAAATGTTCCCATGCAAGAGACCATTGTTTACCTGCAGTTAAAGATTTCTTTTTGGGTGGTTTTGGTGGGAGTAAACTGCTGTCCTTGATCGTAGCCCTATTGGTGGGGGAGTTATTTGCAACATCATTTTCAAGGTCATTAGTCTCGATTGTACCTTTCATTTCAGAATATAAAATTAATTGTTTTAAGACAATTCAGCATCTCAGAATCTTAGAAATCAAAGCAAGTTTAATTAAGCCAGAATTTAAAAGATGAAGTTGATCTAAAAGAAAAGACCTTGAACAATTCAAATGTACTTATGTTCTTATAGTTTATTATTGGAAATATTCTTGAAATCAAATTTTGATTTAAATAAATAAATAACTAAAACAAATGCAATGAACTTTTAATATAAAAAATATATACGAAATTAACTGTTTTACATTCAGTGTCTCAGAATATTAGAACTCAAACCAGGTTGAAGACTATAACTTAAGACAGTACTTGCAAATTAAAGAGGAACCCTAATCAATTAATCGATAAAAAAGAAGAAATAAAAAAAAAACATTGATCAATTATGGGATTAATCAATTACCTTAACAGAGTTTTGGGTGAAAAGGAAAAACCCTAAATTTCTAATACACATACAAATTACAGACATATGTACATACTACATATGATTCGAAGGAAAATGAAGAGGAAAAAAAAAAAGAACTTCAGACTCTCTCTCTGGCCTCTACATCTTATGTCATTGCTAGTTGCTGCATCACTCGTTGGAGTCGTCGCTACTCGCCACTTGCCAGTTCCTTGCCACATATTCGCTATCGTGAAATAGGGGGGCTGAGAGACTGAGAACTTGAAAATACAAAAGAGAGCTTGGGGTTGAGATCATGAGAGAGTGAGAGTGAGTGTGAGACTGTGAGAGCAGCAGCAGCCAAAGAAGAAAGAAGGATTGAGAAGACAGAAGAAAGAAGAGAGCTTGGGATGAGATAGTGAGACCGTGAGAGAGTGAGAGTGAGTGTGAGACTGTGGAGATGCTGAGACCAGCGGCGCCGAAGGAGAAAGAAGGATCGAGAGAAATGAGAATGAGATGAGGGGTTAGGGTTAGGGATATTAGGGTTATGGGGTAAGACCCCTAAACGACGCCGTTTTCCAAATGAGGGATGATTCGGTTCGATTCGGTTGGTTATTGGTTTTCAAAATACTAAACTGGTCTCAAACTGAAAACCGAAAAAAGTAATTTCTCTAAACCAATCTTGACCGAATCAGTGAAACAACTGACCGAAACCGGCCAGTTCAATCCCGTTCAGTTCGGTTCATTGGTTTTTCGGTTTTTTTGTTCACCCGTAGTTGTGACCTATGACTCAAAGACAAACTTAAAAGAAAGTGTTTAATTAAAGGAGTCCAAAATTCAAAAGGACTCTGGCATACACAAAATGACTTGCTTATTGTCACTTTGCTGATAATCACCTGATCATTGTTATATATATATGGACAGATTTAGGTGGGGTCTATCTGGGCACGTGCCTTAGTCTACTCGTTCAATTTTTTATTTTTGTTGTTTTTTTTTTAATATTTGCATAAAAAGTTACAAATGTTCTAATTTTTGTTATAGAAATATTACTTGAAAATTACTATAAGTTCAAATGGTCTTGATTTGTCGACACTAATGTTAATTAAATTTTGTAAAATATTGTAGTCAACTAATTTAATTTATTTTATTTTATTTAACAAGTGAATTAGTGGTTCTTAAGACTTATACTTCAAGAAGCGGAAAACCTTGGTTCGACTTTCATACCTTCTGACGCCAACTAATAACAAAGTTTATCTTGAGCGTTAATTAATATGCGTGGACAGTTACCTTACTCGTGCTCCAAGGATTAGTTAGACTAAAGATTTGGAACCCTATTAGCCAAAATAATAATAATATATTTAATTTATAGAATTAAGACAAAACTTTAATAACCAATTAAAAGTGACCCCATCAAATCACCTATTTTCACCACGGGCGATGATACATGTAACACTATAATACAACACCATATAGATAACACTTGATGTAGCAATGAACATCTTGTGGTGATACTGAATAGCTTGAAAGGTATTTTTGTTGTCACGTTAGATTATGGAATTAGATGCTACAACTAGGAGTTGTTTATAGCATTTCCTTTTCACCACATATCATATGTGTCAGTTTTATACCCCACTCTTCATCTTTCACCTATCCAGTTTGGACACATAGGGTGGGTGGTGAGAGGTGAATGATTTAAGGTGGGTGACATAGTATTTTCCAATCAAGAAACTTGTCTATATATAAGACCCTACACATCATCCATATCTCATAAGCACATGATTATATGTGATTAAAGTGCATCACAACCCATATAAACTAATAATCACAAACTTAATCAAAAGTTTAGTAATTCACATGATGAATTTCTCATCGACTCAAGTTTTAATGAATAAAAATAATTTTAATTAATGAAAACCCACATGAATTTTATTTACTAAAAATTATTACACGTGTTTCTTTCTCTCTACATACGTTGTTTTCTTTTTTCTCGTCTCCCTCTATGATTTGTCCCGTCACCACGTAAGCTATGTTAGGTGTAGTAGGCGATTGACGTCCAAGGCATAGAAACAAGGCAAAGAGAAGACCCAACGTCCTTAATTGGGACCTTGGACTTCATGCTTGCCCTCTCTCCTAAGTTTATTTAAGTTATCTTTGGATAAAGAATTTTCTAGATATTCAATTCGACTTTTCGCTTTCTAGAGAGCTGATTAATCAATCATGTTTATCTCGATTAACATAGAATGGAAACAATCTTATCTGTAAGCCATTAGGACTAGTCTAGTGTTGAGAGATGATGAAAAAAATAATAAGAATATGATAGATTAAAGATTCGAATCCCTCCCAATGTAAAAAATAAAATTTAAAAAATCCTATCTATGTCTAAAAAATTTGTCGAATTGAATATGTAGATATCGTGTTGTCTTATTATTTAAAGATTATAAAGGACATCGCATCGGTGCCAAAATAAATAATGTTGGTCCTAGCTGTAAATCCTAGCTACTTCATATAGGTGCATTAACCTCTGCCGTTGTACCATAGCAGTGTCCCTTGTCAAGCATTTGTAGTCTTGAAGGTGAACGATTTTTTTTTGGTAATTAATGGACTCCAGCTTTAATAATTGCCTCCTCACAATGGACCTTGTGGCCCAATAGCATCCATCATCTAAGTTCTAGATCCGAGAGGTTGGTTGGAAATTTTAAAACCTGAATCCATCCAATCTCAATTGTCTTTTAAATAAACTAATTCATAATTGATTTTAAATATAAAAAAAAAAAAACAAATTATGTTTGTACTTTATTTTCAATACAAAACTGAATTAATTAACAACAAAAAAAAAATTACCAAACATTATGAAATCAATACTAGTCATACTTATTTTCAGTTAGCCACATTTTTAGATTTGTCCAACAACCCCTAAAGGGATTGGATAGGCTACCCAATACCCACCACTAAAATAAAATAAAAAAATTAATTCAACATGATTAGACTAATCATCGCTGATGGTATTCACCCTTTTGCAAATAGATGGATCGACCATTTGGAGCACTTCTTGATCAGTTGCTTACTGTCTTATACATATATAGAGATCAATCATTATTATAATCACTTTAATTTTCCAAATGGTGTGAAAAGATCGACTTGAAAATCTTGTTGCCAGCCTAAAGTTGTAGATTTCTTTTAAATTTTAAAATTTTTAAATGCCTTGGTTTAGGATTTACTGGTCAATTAGAATGTTTGTGGTAGGGGTGTTAATGGTTTTGGTTAAAACCGAGAACCAAATCGAACCAAACCGAACCGGGCGGTTTGGTTTGGTTTTTTTGTCATTAGGTTTGGTTATTGTTTTAATTTTAGAAAACCGAACTCAATTGGTTTGGTTTTGGTTTTCAGTTTTAAAAAACCAAACCAAACCGAAAAATATATAATATATATATATATATATATATATATATATATATATATATATATATATATATATATATATATATAATTTTATATATATTATATATATATAAACTTAAAGTTTGTAAATTCCCAATTCTAATAAGGGTAAAATAGGTAATGGGCTTGTTTTTGTTGATTTTAAGTTTCTTATTGTTTTCCCTTTTTTAGATTGGCATGTATTAAACTAGCTATTGATGTTGTGTGTATTAATGTTGTGTGTGATATTGATATATTGATATATGTCAATATGTTTCTATTTTGATACAATGTTTGGTTTTTTTAGTTGCTAATGTAATGCTTTTATTAAAAATGTTTTTATTTGGAGTTTGGCATGTCATTTTTTTCATTTTTAATTATTTGTTGTTACTTGATAGGTTAAAACCGAAACCGAACCGAACCAAACCGAAATATAATGGTTTGGTTTGGTTTTTTTATAGTATGGTTTGGTTTTGGTTTAGGAGGAATAAAACCGAAGTACAATGGTTTAGTTTGAAATCTCCCCTAAAATCGAACCAAACCGAACCATTAACACCCCTAGTTTGTGGCATCTCACTTCATGCTTGTGTCTTTTTTTAATGGTAACCAGTTTAGACCCTTAGGATGTGAACTATTGTGAAGTCAATTTAAAAAAACAAAAAAGGGAAAATTAGCTTTCTTTTTGGGTACCCTACAAAAAATTAGCTCCCATATGTAACAGATCACTAGCCGTTAAATATTGATCCAGTATTCTATTGTGAGTCGGCTCCAATGAGGATTTTGGTTAAATAGATAAAAAAAATTAACTTGATTAAGAAATTGGGACAAATTGGGTAATATGTTCCATGGGTTCATATCATTTGATATCAGAATCTAGACCACATCATTGATTGAGAGTCACGAAAGAGGTGACCTATAAGCGTGCCCGCTCTCATTAACTGCCCCTTCCACAGTAAAATCCTAACTTTGCCCTTACATATATGTGGTAACATTCAATTGGAGTCCAAGAGAATGGGAGCATCATTAGGTAGTGTGGAGCCTGATTATACCATACATCTTACTCCTATTTTCACCAAATTTTTAGTAAGGGTATTGTGGTACTTTCGCACTTGTAATTTGTAGTCCTAGTTCTATATATATGTTATAGTGGGGGTTAGCCGCCTGTATTCTCTTATATCTTTTTTGGCGAGTGAAAGTTGCAACGACTCGGTAGACGTAAGCAGAATTTTGGCAAACCACGTAAATTTGTATTTCTTGTGTATTCTTGATTTTTCGGTTTTACTTTTTATTATCATATCTTGTGGATCCTATGTTAGGGAAAATTTCTAACAAACAAAAGTCATGAAAAGAAGATGTGATCTAACTTCTACCATTTGGATGAAAGAGAATATTACTAGACATAAGGTTACCAATTTATATATGACCCACTAATGGTGTGAACACGTTAATATTTCATTAAATGGACCTTTCCATGTGTCCTTATAATATCATTCCAAACCTTCGACCTGACTATCCTAGAGTATTATTGAGACCACAATTTACTTCCTTTAATGTTTAAAATAAACTTAATAGATAACTAATCCTAAAAGAAATTGAGAAGTCAAAGTCAAGATCTTGTGCTTCTTCTGCATCTTGAGACATGTTTGAGAGACCTTGGTCCACATCTTGGGATCCATAGGACACATAAATAGGACCATTTGATTATATGTAAATGTTAAGAACACTTCAAGCATGAAAAACTATCATTGCTTTCTACGTACACCTTTAATTTTTTTATTTAATTTTTATTTTTTGTGGTCATGATTCGATTGTCATTGCAACAGATTAGTCATACAAGCATTTTCTAAATGTTAAATTAGAAAATTCTACCAAAAACAATAAAGCCAAATCAGAAAGTTTTTGAGATATGCCTTTTCGCCTGAACGAAGAAAGCTTCCAAAACTCCTCACTTAAAAGGGAAGCCCCTTGAGCTTGAGTGAGAAGGGCGTTGCAATGAAGAAAAGCGCATAGTTTTTCCTCCAAAATGACCTCTCCCATCGAGGAACGAATGAGACATCTAACTAAACCAATAGGTCCTTGAGTGGATCCCATGTTGACCCTAAGACGTCGGTCTCTATACTATCCACCACGATTTACCTGGGTTTGGGAATAAACTTAAAATAGGTTTCAAAGGCAAAATAAAGGAGTTTTAAAAACGCAATTTTGAGGGAAAAGAGCGTCGTGGATATTAGTATGTGCAGTAACTCACCAATGTAGGCTTGCAACGATGGCTCATCCGTGGTGTAAACTATGATTCTCATTCCAAAGTTTGTGATAATGTCTTGTGGTCCTTTAAAATTTGGAAAGGGTAAATTACAATAAGACCCCCTCTAAAATCTGACTATTACAGATACACCCCCTCACATTTTTAAAATTACACTGACACTCCCTACTTCACAAAATAAACTACAAAGAGACCCCTCCTTCTAACTTCCGTCCATTAATCCATTAAATCATATTCAAATTTTTTCAAAATACCCTAACTACCCTTAGTGGATGATAATTTCCATGTTAAATACGTATAACTCACCAGTCCAATAGTTCATCCAATACTTTTGAATTTTTTAATTATTATTGATAAACAACTAAAAGATAATATATATATATATAAGAAAAATGCTAAAAACAATTTAAATTTTCTGTCCAACTGATGTGGCAGCTGTCAAATTTGCTGTTTAGAAACAATTATTTTTTAATTAATTTGCAAAATTTAAAAAAAAAAAATTGATTTGTTAAGTTTCCACCTCATTTGAGTAAGTAGATTTGAGTATAAAAAGAAAAAGGGCTATGTAGCATTACTCATAAGTAGAAATAAGTAAAAAGATTATTATTATGGAGATGCATGTATAAAGGTGACAAATGAGGTGGCAACTTGGCAAATCAATTTTTTTTTTTTTTTACACATTAATTAAATAGATAATTGTTTCTAATGAGCAAATCTGATGGCTACCACATCAGTTGGACAAAAATTTAAGCTCTTTGGCATTTTTCTTTTATATATATATAATCTTTTAGTTGTTTATCAATAAATAAATAAATCAATCAAAATGTACTGGATGAATGTGTTGGACTGATGAGTTATATGCATTTAACATGGAAGTTGTCATCTAATAAGGGTAATTAAGGTATTTTGAAAAAAATTGAAAGTGATTTAACGGATTATGGACGGAAGTTAGAGGGAGGGGTTCTTAATGTAATTTCAGAAACGTAAGGAGATCTATTTGTAATTGTCAGATTTTAAAGGGGGTCTTAATGTAATTTATCCATTTGGAAAACGCTCTTCTTTGGTAAATGGATGGTCCAATGAAATTTGGACCACATGATTTGATGGTTCTTAAATGATATAAAATCTGGACCATCCGGGAACCTTATTCCCTTCCATTATGATCAACTTTATTGCGCCTCCTCCTCTCTTCATACGTTGTGTTTTTGTAACGTGTCTATTTCTCTGACTCTTCCTTTATTATTCCTTCCTACACCTCACTTTTTTTTTTCTTTCACATAAAACCCCCAATCCCCACCTCAATCTCTCATTCCCCTTCTCTCGAATTTTTTTATTCTATTTTATAAATCAGTTATAAATTTTTGGGAACGGCTATTGCAACCCCCCATTCTTATAAGCCCACCCCACATCCTCTAGGTTTTTAAGGTTTTATGCAAAATATAAAAGGTTTTTATGAAAACCTGCCGTAATGTCCACTAGAAAACATCATTTTGAACAACTTTGCAGAAGAAATTTTTTCCAAAATTTATCGTTTAGGTAGACTTTTTGGCAAAAAATGAAATAAAGGCTATAAATGGTTAAAAAGTATATTTAAACGATAGATTTTGGAAAAACTTTCTTCTGCAAAGTTGTTCAGAATGATATTTTCTAATGGACATGACGGCCGGTTTTCATAAAAACTTTTTATATTTTGCATAAAACCTTAAAAACCTAATGGGTGGGGGGTGGGCTTATAGGAATGGGGGGTTGCAATAGCCGTTCCCTAAATTTTTTTCGTTCTTATCCCCCCGGGGCGTTTAGCCTGTAGGATGTTTACCGGATGGGACCTCAAAAAACTGAGTATAAATTTCTAAAATTAGCTCTAAAATGAATCCATAAAAACATAAATAAATTAGACAATACTTGGCTTTTCACAGTGGAGGAGCAACTCCTCTTCCCTCCTACTTATATTATGCCATATGTAATAGTTAATTTTAAAAAATATGGATATGTGAATACAAATACGTGGATACATGAATACAAATATATATACACATAATCATATTCATTTAAACATATAAACATATATATATATATATACAGAGGTGATCCCATCAGCACGTGCTGATGTAAGTTACATCAGCACTATGCATTGGGTGTTGTACCCCTTGCATTGATTCAATGCACCTCACATCTCACTAATGCACAAGGTACAACTCCCAATGCAGGTTTTGATATAAGTTATATCAGCACGTACTTACCTGATCATTATCCTATATATATATATATGGACACAGATGTATATCTATAATAACATAACATAGGGATATATGTACATAATCAGTTCTCATTTATTTGTTATACACGTGGCATAATATGAGTGGAAGGGAGAAGCAGTTGCCCCTCCACTGTGAGGAGCCAAGTATTATCCAAATAAATTACTCTCTCCATTCCTATTTAAGTGGCCCACTTTTTTTTTTTTTTTTTTTTTTTTGAAATGTTTCAAAATTATTGTCACATTAAAAAAATCAATGAATTTTATTATTAGATTTCCTAAAATACCTTTGAAAGGGTATTCTTTCCTTTTATAATGTTTTGTATACTTAGGAGGTAAACTTGAAACGTTGAAAGATATATGTTAATGTGAAAACATTTAATAGCATCTTTTAAAAGAATGTATTTTTTCAAAGGAGCCTAGTTAGTTAACCTTGGCGGGGTTGGTTGAGTGGTCAGGCCCTGAGTGTGCTCTTTAGAAGTTATCGTTTCAACTCCTCACAGATATCGCTGTTGGTGTAGGTATAAGGCACCTCAGATTGGCCGTTAAGGAAATAGTATCGGTCGAAACTTCGGCGGAAATAAGACTTAGATACTCCTAATAGTTAATTTTAAAAAAAAAAAAAAAAAAAAAAAAAAGAGCGCCTAGTTAATAAATTAGCATATAATATGTATATTATACATATGCGTACGTTTTTTTGAAAAAAACGCCCATCTGTCGTTTGAAATCAAAAGATACAGTAAAAAAACGCGTTTTTTTAATTCCACCGTATTATTCGCGTATTATTTTAATCCCGTTTAATTCGTAAACTAAAATACGGTTTATATATATAACATTAAAAACCTACTCTCTGAGAGTCTGAGGAGTCATTACTGTAGGAAGAAGGAAGGAGTCTGGTGCCGTCTAATCCTCATGTGCCTGAGAGCTTGAAAGGACAAACATCGCGGGTACATTCTTCCAACCTGATTTGACAATTCAAACCCAATTCTGATAGCGACATGTCAAATTATTTTATTAATTTATCTTTTTTTCTGTCACACTTAGCGTTAGGGGTGCTCACGGGTCGGTTTGGGTCCGGTTTGGGATTCATCCGCAACCCACCCATAATTCATCGGGTGAACTAAATTTTCACCTACATCAACTCGTATGATTGGACGATTTTAACCCACAAATCATGTAGATTGGTAGGTGGGTTGTAGGCGGATTGACGAATTTAAGTTTAACTAGACTTTACTTTACATTTTAAAAATCCATCCATTCTATTTTGAATTTTTGAGAGTTTTCATACTGCATTTCAATTATTATAAATATTGTTTTGGTCAAAACAAGTCATACAAATTACAAAATAACAATTAACTTGGGAAAAAAAAAAATTAAACAAGCATAAATATAAAAACAAAAAGATAAAAGACTTTATAATGTAAAAAACTGATTCAATATTGGTAAAAGATAAGGTCATCCTTCATTTGCCATGTGTCCAATGTAATATGAAGAACCAATGAGACATTGCCACGTGTATAATCTAATAAAGTATAAAAATATGCGGACGGATGGGTTTTAGTCGGTTTTTATATTTCAAAACCGCAATCACCCACGAAACCGCAAAAAAAAAAATCCTAAACCACTACCCGTCCATTCTATCGGTTGGGTCAAATTAGGCGGTTTTTGCGGGTCTAACGGGTGAGTGAGCACCCCTACTTAGCGCATCCAAAAGTTCACAGTTCACACACACACTCACCCCCCCGCGCACACAATTTGTTGACAAATATTTTATAAAATTTATAATAAGAAGAGATAAATAGATGATATTATAAAAGAAAATTATAATAAATATTACCATATTTTTATTAAAAGTATTTTTATAAATAATCATATTATACCCATATGTATACATTTTTGTATTTTTTCCGTTTCTGTTTTTTAATATCGTATTTTTTAATACATTATTTTAAAAAAAATCGAATTATATCTATATCTATACTATAATTAAGAGTTTTTTTGCTGACCTCATCTTTTGCTGATGTGTCTCTCTAATAAGCCTTCCCTCCAAAATCCATTCCTCTCCTCATCCTTGGCCCCACAAATGATGTCAGCCACTTCCTCTAACTTTTTCTTCCCTTCCCCAACCGTACAATCTTCCCACTTCCTCTACTTTTTCCCTATTCCTTTCTCTTTATTTTTTTTTCTTTCTTTTCTCCCCCACCCCTCTACACACAACGTCAGCACCTCCTCCTTTTTTTTTTTTTTTTTGGGTTCTCTTCTACTTCCCCCTACACCTTCCTTCTCCCTCTACCTTGTCCTTATCCCTTCTTTTATTATTTAGTATAAGTTTTCTATTGCTAATTTTTTAAATAACCAGTTAGTTATTGGATAAGTAATGAGTAATCATGGGATCCTGTAAAGGAGAATCTTGATTGCTTGGTTTGCTATAGATAAGCAATTGTTTTATTTGGTAAGTTTTCAAGTGTATTTGACAACATATTCAATCAAAAATTAAATATTTTTCCCAGTAATTTCCTAATTCGATTTATACTCTTCTAGATTTTGTCTTCAATTAATTAGGTTGTCCCATTTTTTTTTTTCATTTTTTCTTTTTTGGGGGAGCTATAAAGAAGTTGGGTATAAGTAACAACCCTTAACTGTCCAAGACAACTAATGGGAAGATGGACACACTGCTTTATAAGTAGGGATGCAAAGAGTTGAACCATACATAAAAACATGTTAGCCTAAACTCTGGATCACTAAACTATTTGTTATCTTCATATTCATTTGTGATTCCTGCGCATCGCGCGGGTTCATACTAGTTCTTCTATATTTCATACCGTATATTTCCCAACGAAGGGTGTATATGGAATTCTAAATACTGGTACGTTCATTAACTCACGTAGGGTAGGCGTGCAACGATGTCTCATCCGGGGTTCAGATCCTCTCCAGTGGTCTACCCACCAATTTTGTCCATTTCACGGCTCATAAGGCCTCAATAAAATCCAACGGCCATAATTTCGCCACACCGTTCAAGTATTTCTCCTGCTTTTATTCCCTATAGCTAACGGCGTTATGCAGGGAAAAGTGATTTAAAAAATGGGCGTTACATAGCATTGACCAATCTGCGAAATGAATTGTTGCTTGCCGAGTTGCCAGCAATGGAGAATGGAGATAGCGATAAGATTGGCTCACAATTTTTATTTCTGCAACGTCAATTTCATCCCACCCTTCCCACAATCTAATTGAGCAAAATAGATGGAGATGCTGTCATGAATAGTAAAGGTGGGGAATGAGTTGTCACTAGGGGTGTTCGTGGTTCGGTTTGGTTCGGTTTTAGGGTAGATTTTAAACCAAACCATTATACTTCGGTTTTTGTTTTCTCAAACCAAAACCAAACCATACTATAAAAAAAACCAAACCAAACCAAACCATAAAATTTCGGTTTGGTTCGGTTTGGTTTTGGTTTTATCCTACCAAGTAACAACAAATCATTAAAAATAGAAAAATGACAAGCCAAACTCTAAATAAAAACATTTTTAATAAAATCATTACATTAGCAACTAAAAAAAATATTAAACATTGTATCAAAATGGAAAAGTATTGACTTATGTCTATCCAAGTTCAAATCTCCAATATAATACGGGCCAATATATCACACAACAATAATAGCTAGTTTAATACATGCCAATCTAATAAAGAAAAAACTTTAAGAAAATTTATAATCTATTACCTATTATGCCCTTATTAGAATAAAAAATTTACAAACTAAGTTTAATATGTAATATATAAAATTATATATATTTATATTATATTTTTTCGGTTTTTTCGGTTTTTCGGTTTGGTTTGGTTTTTTAAACATGAAAACCAAAACCAAACCAATTTAATTCGGTTTTCTAAAATTAGAACCAAAACCAAACCTAAGGACAAAAAAACCAAACCAAACCGACCGGTTTGGTTTGGTTCGGTTTGGTTTTCGGTTTTAACCTAAACCGTGAACACCCCTAGTTGTCACTTGCTCCATGGAGATTTTTCAACTACCATGGCCGGAGAAGATGACCTGAAATTTTTTCCTTCTCTTATCTCACTCCAACTTCTGATATAGTGGTGGAGAAAAGCCCTGTCATGAATGGTAAGAGTGGTGAAATGAGTTTTTGCTTGCCGGCAATGGAGATTTTCCAACAACTATGGTCGGAGTAGATGACCGGAATATGATTCTTTTCTCTACTATAATCTCGCTCCAACTTCCGAAATGGTGGTGGAGAAAACCCACTGTTGCCTTCGGAGATAATGTTGGCCAGTGATGAGGCTAACTGAATTTTTGGATCGGGATTTGATGATAGAGAAATTAAAGATGTTGCTTGCGTAAAGCTTCGCCGGAAATATAGGTTGGATGCCGGAAATCGTGGCTGGGCTGTTGATTTTACTTTTCATTATTTTGCAACATAACGCCGTCAAAAGTGTGGAAAATATTTGGATGACGTGGCGGAACTATGATGGTTAGATTTGATTGAGGCATTATGAACCGTGTAATGGACAGGACTGGTGAGAAGGCAAATGGAGGGGATCCGAATCCGTCTCATCCGTGGTGTAAAACTTTAAAATATGGTCCTATTCGAAAGTTTGTCAGTACACGTCGTGTTGTCGTCTTGTGGTCCTTCAATTCCGATCGCCTTTATTGACTCT